>JACTOM010000935.1:1814442-1876035 GCA_015832385.1 Elymnias hypermnestra | reverse complement strand
CCCCCCCCCCCCCCCCCGGGCTAGCACCGCTTTATACATAATACACCTTATAAATATTGCAATACAGCAACAAACGAAAGCTCATTGCTATTTCCCTCTTCCAAAAATCGCACCCATACTGTAAGCCATTGAGAAGTTCCATTGATCATCATATTTAACTACGACAATTATTTGACCATACCGAAGTTACAGTAGGTGACTCAAATATCTCGGAGATCTTATAAAAGATTTCGCCGAGTATCGTTAATTTGCTCCTAAGAATTGAAGAGTTCCGTTACTTTTTTCATGTACCCCATGATCGATAACTAACCAAACTATCATCAAACAACTCTTGAACTTATATCCTTTCCAATAAAAAAGAAACATCGAAATCGATTGGAGTGATCTTGAGTTATTCGTCCATTTGTCGAGCACATGCTTAATGCGAATTCAAGACCTATCCGGTTTTCTCATGGATGCCATCATCAGAACTGAATTAAAAAAATGGGACCCTACGGTAAACACACCCAGTCAAAAGTTATGTGGTAACAAATTGATAACCTCCTCCTCTTTTTGAAGTGGGTTAAAAAAGAAAATAAGCGCTCCTTGAAAGTGAAACACCGGAAATAGCTCATTAACGTAGTTATTCGTAATTTGTGTAATAAAAAAACTAACTAGCAGCCCATTAACATCCCACTGCTGGGCACAGGCCTCCTCACTCCGAGGAGCTGGGGTTTTTAGAGCATAGACCCACCACGCTGCTTTACTGCGGATTGGCAGGCATAGTACACAAGTGTACTCTCTATTCCTTCACTCTCATAGTCTAATGTGACGGGAATCCGACACGACCGGAGAGAGATCAGGCGCAGGACCGACGGCTTAACGTGCTCTCCGAGGCACGGGGGTGGATCACACCGCCATTTTCCCAACTTCGAGCAAATATGGAGAAAATCTTAATAGAAAACTCAATATTGATATTTGAATTGGCTCGACCCGGGACTCGAACCCAGGACCTCATGTCTGTAGTCAAACATGCTAATCAAACCAATGAGGCATAATATGGTTTGTTCCTTGTCGACACTTTTATGGACTCTTAAAACGTTAAGAAGTATTTGTATTGGCATAACTACAGTAGTTGCACATATGGTATCCTGGACTTATTTTGTAGATATTAATAGAAACTGAAATACTTTTTTTTTTCTTCGGGGACGCCTGTAAATCATATTGGTTTGCGTACCAATGCGGCATTATGCTGAGGCGCCTCCCATTTGGGATATCCGTTATTTTTACTTGTATCTTGTATCTTACATTTTATGTTTTATCATCAATAGTTTCTGAAGCGCAGGCGATAACAAATTTTTCACACCTTGGGTTACATTGGCATTTTTATTAGGGATCCCTATTTATTTGACAACGTAATATAGCCTATGTCGCTTTATGAAAATGCAGCTTTCTAATAGTGAAAAAAATTTTCAAATCGGTCCTGTAGTTTTTGTGTGAAAACGTTACAAAACTTACATACAAAACCACAAATGTTTTCTCTTTATAATATTAGTTTAGAAGTTTAGATATGCCCATGTTAGGACTTGTACGGGCTTCAGCCATTGGTGGAGTGTTGGGGCTTTTTTTTTGACGCTGGGAAATGCATTTACGCACCCCGACTGTGGGGTCGGGAGTGTGGGACTCGGCGAGGGGGAAGAACTCGCAATACCCTCTAAAACCCAGCGGGACCGTCGTCAACCATGAATGGGGAGCCTGAGGCTCGTTGTGGCATTCCTCTCTGACCCCTCGCTTGTAGTCGGCTAACAGATATTCTATAGGGGGAGGAGTTGCATGAACCTCCGCCTCCTGTTTCCTAGTCCCCTTCGTCTGGGTCGGAGTGTCTCAGCGGCATTCACCCTCTCCCTTTGTCGTGCCTCCTTAAGCGAGATGACAGTCTCGCAAAAGGAGGCAACCGCTCTCCAGGCCTGCTCACTGATGAGCATTACATCTATAATAATAGCCAGTGAGTGGTTTGTGCCGATCAGTCATAATGAGTCGCTGAGAACCCCAGGCGGGACATTCTGCCACCGTGTGGTAAGCTGTAAGCACCTGTACCAACCTGTAGGAGAGCGATCCGTGCTTTCTGCCACTCACTTATCCAGATGAGTGCGGATCGCCTCTACTATAGCCACGCCCGGAGTGTTGGGGTTTATTTAGAAGACACTATTACGCTGTTTGATAGTTGAAAATCGTTATCTTTACAATTGGACTCCAATTTTAATGACAGTGACATCGGATGCATTCAAGTACTACGAAAAGAATAATCCTATACTTTATAAGAATATTTAATTGTAATGTATATTAATGCAAAAATTGCTGCCTGAGTTTTTTGCCGCTATTATTTCAAATCTACCAAATCCTTAAGTCAACCATTTGAAACTGTGGTAAATCAAATCAAATCAAATCAAAATATCTTTATTCAAGTAGGCATATTACAGCACTTTTGAATCGTCAAATTTTTGTTTTTTCTTTTCCTTTCCACACTCTAATTCTAATGTACGTCTGATGATGATACTCCAGAACGACTTAAAATCTAAAGTTACGAGGGTTCCTTCGCGCCCCGATCCGAGAAGAGCCCACAACAAACTCAGTCGGGTATTTTTTTTTTTTTTTGTTATCATCATCATTACAATATCATGTTAGTTTAATATATTTCAATTCAAATTAGAGCAGTTCGTTCACTCCCACGCGTTTCTATCGTCTAAGTACTCTTGCAACTTATAATACGATTTTTCGATCAACTTTCTTTTAACAAAGACTTTGAATTTATTAATTGACATTAAATTCCTTACGAACGAAATGTCTTAAAGATCAAAAGACCTTGTTAACCCGCCTTGTAATGATTCTGACCCCTGATTTAAGCTACCAATACCTCAATGAGGTCTTCAATATTATTTCAATCCCCTGTATTATATCGAGACTATAAAATTCTGTACGCAATAAACATTAACCAAACTCATATTTTGATAGACCGTTCATGTACTTCCTTCCCTTTTTATAAGTTCTCTTTTATTTACATCTAATCAAATAAGAATGTAATGATACATGAATGATTGTACCAATTCATATGTTAACCGAATTACGGACGCGGTGTCCAATCTCATTCAGAGATTAGCTATTTGCCTAAGAAATATTAGCTCAGCAATGACACGGGAACTCTTTATCCTTTCACTCTCATAGCAAGATGAGACTGTGTCGACACTCACAAAGAGAGATCAAGAACGATGGCTTGGAGCACACTTTATACAACATAACCTCAACAAAAATACTAGAAATTTCTTAACAGCAAAATATAAATGAATATTGCATTAGCCTAACCCCGGATAAGATATCAGGACCTGACAATCTACAAAGTATTAAGAGACCGCTCCTGAAAACGAAGGCTGACGATAGTCCTATGGCTCCTTTGATGATGGGTTGGAAAAAAAACATATTTTAAAACGTTTTATAAGCATTAGTTACCCTCTATCATTTAACTTATTAAATGAAAGGAAAGTTTCATTAAAAATACATTATTTTACTGCAAAAGAAAACTAGCTACACGTCAAAAATCAGCTGACGCACGGGTCAACGAACGATGTCGAGTGTAATTAGCATATCTTTCCGACTTTTCTTAATAGCGTTTCAAAATATTATTAGGCTTACTCTATCCCCTGCAATAATGGAGCCAAAATTTATTTTGTAAAACCCACGTTGAACTTTCATTTAAAGCAGCTGATCCGGAGATAAGATAGGCTTTATTGATAGCTTCGTAGGCGACTTAAGTTTATGTAAGCTTGCAATATATGGTATCTTGCTCAACGATAATGTACAGGCATTATAATTTTACAATTTCAAAGGATTTCCTCGATATTTATCGTTTGTAAATTGTATTATTATTTTATAAATAAAAAACTTATGTGTTTAGGACCACATGACAAAAGTGAAAGCGTCAAGGCAATTTTATGTTCTTTATTCGTAAATAAATAGCATTTACTATTATTATATTTATAATTGTGTCTTAATTATTGTAAATACATAATTAAAATATGACAAAAACCCGTTGTCTATAACTTTCTCGCATTTTTAATCGATGAGATTTGACTTTACTGGAACGAGCGTTACATTGTTAATCGTGACGGCTAAGTTGCATTCTATACTCACAAAATAAAGTGCATATAGTATTTAAGTTTTTCTTTAATATATGACATTTTATGAGGATTACAGTAATACATCCACTGTAAGTAACAATTTCTTATAAACTATTACTCTTTAAGGTTTTTTCTTTCTCGTGATACAAATATGGAGAGAAAACACAATAAAAGTTAAAATTAACTTCTACACTTCTAAACCTTCAGAACTTGAAGAATTAAGAAATACAGATTCCCTACAATCTATGAAAAATTTAGAAATTATTATCATTACACTAAGTCGATATGAAAATATGTTCGAGAGTTATAAAAAAAAAAACAATTTCTTACACTTTTGTCTGCCTGTTCTGCATAATCTCTGTAACTGATAGATCTATTGTGATAAGTCGCAAGTTAAATGATATGGGTTTTTTTAGATGAACTTTTAAATGGAATCAAGGATAACTCAAAACTGAACTGTATATTTTTCAATGCTTCCCTGCGTTCTTCGCCTATTCCTGTTCCAATACTCATTCATAGACCCAAAACTAATACCTTTTACACAGCAGCATTAGCAACCCTTAGCTAGTTTTCTTGGTAGTGTTAAAACATTAAATATAATATAGATGTTAGCTGTTCCCCTGGATGCGTGGTGTAGAAAATAAGTTTTCCCAGTCAGTGATTATTGTATACTTGTTACAGCAATTAAACAATTATATCCAGTTAGTCTAGATAATCTATCTATTAAGTAAACTTCTTAAGTGATTACAGTAAAGATCGGATTGTAAATCTAAAGCCTGCAAGAATCTCAGCCGCTGTAATCCCAAAGATAAAGTGTTTGGCGGCAAACTGTATTACAGTGACTGCTTAGAAAGCCTTATTGATAGCGAGATTCCAACGTTTCAAGACCGCGCCAGCATAATCTGTCCATTTACAAGAAAAATTAACAGCTTTGTGTTTTTTTTATTAATTTTATACCGCAATGGAACAATTTCAAAACGTCTTAATGTGAATTTCATCATTAATTACTACGATAACGATATCGAAATGATTACGAAAAAGTTTGTCCGTTTAAACCCTGTAATCTCAGAAACTACTGGTCCTATTTAGGAAATTCTTTGAGTGATAGATAGCACATTTATCTAGACAGATTATAGGCTATATATTATAACGCTAAGACAAATAGGAGCGGTACACCAGTGAATAATGCTTCAGAATCGGGGTTTTATACTTTTGAGTGCTTCCGTTGCGTGAGCTTCGAAACCTGTTAAAGTTTTGCAAAAATCATGTATGACAGAATTGTTCCTCTTTAAAAATTCTAAAAATAAGTCCGCAACAGCATTTATCTATCTTTTAACGTTTGCTTACTACAATCATTTGTATGCTAATAAAATTTGTTTTAAAATAATGCATTATTTGTAGAGGTTGCATTCTAAATATGATATTAAACCTTAAAATTATGCGAGTGACACCGCGTGAAACGTTTAGTGTATCATATACACATATAGATGCTTTACATTACCTTTTTTCTATTGTTATGATAATGTTATAATCTAAGTTAATTTACTACTATATTTTAACTAATTTCTACTAAATTGAGTTTAGTGTGACTATCAAATAACGGGTACCTATTAATTACTATATATACATACATAGCATCACGCCTCATTCCCATAGGGGTAGGCAGAGACAACATCCTTCCACTTGCCACGATCCTTGCATATCTCCTTCGCTTCTTTCATTCTCATTAAACCTTTCATACAAGTTCGTCGGTTTAGAGTACTCTTGACCTGGCCGTTATTTAAAATGTCCTGGATTTGGTCCAGGAACGTTCGCCTTGGTCTTCCCCTTCCAACTTTCGCATTCACTCTTGACTCATAAATCCTTTTTGTCAGTCTCCTTTCATTCATTCTCTCTACATGCCCAAACCATCTAAGCATACCTTTCTCAATTTTAGTCACTACGTCTTCTTTTATACCACAACGTTCTCTTATCACACTATTTCTTACTCTGTCACTCAGTTTTAATCCACTCATGCTTCTCAACGCTCTCATCTCTACCGCATTTATTTTACTTTTGTGATTCTTCTGCCATACCCAACTTTCACTACCATACATAAGTGTTGGCACCAACACTCCAGCATGCACTGCCAGTCTAGCCCTTTGAGACACCATCTGGCTATTCATAAAAGCATGCAGAGCACCATTTACCATATTCCCTGCATTCACTCTCCTTTCGATATCACTTTCACATGTTCCATCTTTTGTAAATTTAGATCCCAAGTATACAAATTCTTTCACCTCTTCCACTTGTTCACCATCTATCAAAATATTGCCATCCATCATAGATTCATCTCGTTCAAAAAGCATAACTTTCGTTTTGTTTACATTCACATTCATTCCTTTCCCTTTCAAAGCTTCATTCATTCATTAATTCATTCATTCTTCATTCATAATATTTTAATAATACTTGTTATATTTACATTTTTTAGTCAAATATATAACTTATTCTTCTTCAGACATATCTATTTAATATTATAAAGAGGAAACACTTGTTCTTGTATGGATGTATGTTAGTAACGTTTGCACAGAAAAGCTATTGGACCGATTTCAAAAAATTGTTTATCATTAGAAAGCTGCATTTTCACTGAATGACATAGACTATATTACTTTATTTAAAAAAATAGGGATTCCTAAGAAAAATACTTTAGTGTAACCGAAGGTGTGAAACAAAAAAACAGTTACAGCGTGCGCTGCGAAATCTGTTGAAGATATCTACAATATTATAATCAAACCATATTATTCATAACTCTGTATGAATGCTTATCATATTAAATGACATTTTATTAAAGGCCATTACAATACCTGTAAAATACTTTTAAATTATTAAAATCAGATATTCCATTCAAAAGATATAACAATTTGAAAAATGTCAATCTAAGGAAATAGGTCAGACTTTACATTGCCACGAGATCAGTATCTAAGTGGTTGAATTGCTAGTTGAATATATAATACCAGTTGTACCCGCGTGAAAAACTGTCTTTGGGTTGCATTTTTAATAATTAAGGCTAATTATTTATAGGAATAAGACATAGAAAGACTTTAATGAGCTTATTGTCCTTTATCAGGCTCTAGACTATCTGTATACCTAATTTCATTGAAATCCGTTTAGTAATTTGGCGTGAAAACGTGACAAACAATCAGAAATAGCTTAGCATTTATAATATTAGTCGGCACTTCAGGGTGAAATGGTATATTTAGTTAGATCGAATCAACAGCCTAAATAATAAATTTCAAACTTCAAGTTTTAAAAATGAGGATTTTTTCGCATTTAAAATTAGCCTGTCTTTTCTCAGTCTCTACACTATCTGTATACCTAATTTCATGGAAAACCGTTTAGTAGTTGGTGTGGAAACGCAATAAACTATCGGAGATACTTTAGCATTTATAATATTAGTCGGCTGTTGGGGAGGGATTTAGGTTCAGACGAATTTCTCCGGGTTCAGTGGACTGTATGAGGTTCCGAGAGCTTCGTTATTCAATCTTCGGTTCTTGGGGTTCATTGCTTCGGTCTTCAGTTCTTGTAGGTTTGGTTCGTCTATGTTTGGGCTTGGGTGTTCGTGATTCGACACAGTTCGCACTTAGTAGGGATCTATTCCGACCAGGAGTCTAAGACATAAAGGGACGTCGTTTCAAGTACGGGGTTCTTTATACGATTTTCCCACTTGGCAGGGGCAAACGGCGTAACGAGCGGGAGAGAGGTCGATCGCGGGTGCTGAGGTAGGTGGGGCAGGGGTATCGCCGGCGGTTGACCAATCAGAACTAGTCGCCGCCGGCAAGCTCCCATCCGCAACATCGGCATTATTATTTTACTTCCTTGAGGATGAAACTTTGAATTGTATATTTATTTATATCGAATCAACAGCCTAACAATTTGCAAAAATCTTCCTAAAAATGATTCCTAATAATGGATAAAAATTCCTAAAAATGGATACTTTCATCCTTTATAACCCTTTTTTCGCATAAATAAAATTAGCCTGTTTTATCTCAGACTCTAGACTATCTATGTACCAAATTTCATTGAAAACGGTTCAGTAGTTCTTTCTTTATGATTTCTGTTGCTATTTCCGTGAAGGTTTATAGTGCGTGGCGCCAACGTGCGATATTTACTAGTTAATCGTACCTATATTGTGGCATTGCGAAGCATGCCGGCATTAGCTAGTTACATACAATTAAGTGCCTAATGACTCGTGTGCGTTCAGCTAAATCCAATTTCCTAGTGTAATAATTATGTTAATATGGAGTCGATGTTATTGCCGCCTGACTCAAACTGATTACTATTTCACTGAAATAGACTTACAACCGTTATGCGATCTCGTAGCAGTGGAAAGTCTACTAAGTCGGACGTTAGAATCATTTTTGTTAACATAAAAGTTTTATTGCGCTTAGATTATGAATACCTTTCAGATTGTTAGAGACATACTTGCCTTTTCAAATCAAATCAAATTAAATCAAAATATATTTATCCAAGCAGGCATTTTACAGTACTTCTCGTCTCGTCAATTATGATATTTTTTTCCACACAATAATTCTAATGTACGTCTGATGATGGTATTAAAGAACCACTAAAAATCTAAAGTTAGGAGGGTTCCTTCGCGTCCTGACCTGAGAAGAACCCGCAAGAAACTCAGTCGGGTATCTTTTTTATCATCATCATTACAATAACATATTAGTTTAATATATTTCAATTCAAATTAGAGCAGTTCGTTCACTCCCAGGCGTTTCTATCGTCTAGGTAATCTTGCAACTTATAATATGATTTTTCTATCAACTTTCTTTTGACAAAGTCTTTGAATTTATTAATTAACATTTCTAGAACATCTTGTTGGAGTTTATTATAGAAACGTATACAGTTACCCTTAAATGAGTTGTAAATTTTATGCAGCCTACTAGAATTTATAACAATTTTGTTTTTCTTTCGTAAGTTATATGATGTACATTCACTCATTTTATTAAAGGACTCAATGTTTTTATGTACATATAATAAGTTTTCTAATATATATACGCAGTGAACTGTCATTAAGTTAACTGCCTTGAATTTGTTGCATTCATAATCTAATCAATATACAGATTTTACTTTACAACGAATATACGAGTATATCTAACTAATACATTTTTAAATTCGTAACATCATTTACGTAGAATGTCCAACATTAGTTAATTTAAAAATACTCTACAGGTATTGATAAATTCTTGATTTCAAGGTAATGAAATATTTTTTTTATATAAATAAAAACAGTATAGGTATTTCGGTGGGTATCATTGGTATCTTTCGAATATGAGCCAACTCACCAGTCGCATGCCCAGTTATAAGGGTCACTACAATTTCTTTAGATTGACATTTAAAAAGTCGTTATATCTTTTGAATTGAATGCCCGATTTTAATTATTAAAAAAGTAATTTATAGGTATTGAAACGGTCTTTAATAAAATACATTGAATAGTATAAGGATTAATACAGAGGTATGAATAATATGGTTTGATTATTGTCGACACTTTTATTAACCTTTAAAATATAAAAGTTCTTATAGGGGCATAACTACAGCAGTTAGATATATGGTATTCTGGACTTTTTTGTAGATTTTAATACGTTCTACAATAATGTAGAACATTTTTTTGTTCTATCATCAATAGTTTTCGCAGCGCATGCGATGACAGATTTTTTGTGTTAAATTTTTCACACCTTCGTTTACATTAATGCATTTTATTAGGGATCCTTATTTTTTTTTAAGTAATACATTACAAATATTGTATGTAATGAATCGTCGCTTCAACCGATGGACGTCCACTGCTGGACATAGGTCTCACGTAATGATGTCCACAAGGCCCGATCTTGCGCCGCCTGGCTCCATCGGCTACCGGCGACCCTCTTTATGTCATCAGTCCACCTTGTGGGGGGTCTCCCTACACTGCGCCGCCCGGTGCGGGGTCGCCACTCCAGCACCTTCGGGCCCCAACGTCCATCGGTCTGTCGGACTATGTGCCCCGCCCATTGCCACTTCAGGTTCGCGATTCGTAGGGCTATGTCGATGACTTTGGTTCTGCTACGGATCTCCTCATTTCTGATTTGATCACGTAGAGAAATTCCGAGCATAGCCCTCTCCATCGCACGCTGAGCGACTCTGAGCTTTCGTATGAGGCCCATAGTCAGCGACCACGTTTCGGACCCGTAGTTATATGTAATGAATATATGTGACATTTTAATGCCGTTTCATGGTTGATTGTTGGACATATAATACATAAAACATACGTTGCATAGAAACAATTTTGCAAAATAAATGACGTGTAATAGTGACGAATATTAACACTTTCCTATGAAAGTTTATCAGTAATCTCGGATGCTGGAAAATCACGATAGCAGATGTTCATTTAAAACGGCTGATCTCGGCTTCTCGTAAGATCCCTGCCATTGATAGCGGCCACGTCTAAGTTAGCTGTAATCCCTAGATACGCTGGAGTGTTCGATATTAGATCTTTAATAGCAGCTTTTTTTATAAAAAACACGAAGGCCACGTCGATGTCTACTAAGTATTACATCAACTGGCAATATAAGCCATTTTACAGATGGAAAGCGTTATTAGCGTCACAAGGATATGCAGCGTTTTTTATGCTAATTAGTTTGAAGGTTAGGTAGTTTTAATATTAAGAAATAACAAGCATTTTCATTTGCCATTTAATAAATATTATTATATTTAATTCTATAACAAAATTTTATTAACAATTAAATGTTTTTATGTTTTCATGACAATTAAATTCATTAAATTCCTAACATATCGTCTTTTTTCCTCTCTCTAAGTTTTGGAAATCTGAGATTTTAGATATGTACAAATATGAGCGAGATTTAAACATTAGTTCGCCAAAGAAGTTTCACTTCTGACATGTGTACTTTGCACTCACTTTTATCTTAATTTTATATATTATACATATTAAGATGACAGCATCGATTTGGATTAGACACTTAAACATAGCAACATCAACAAGTTACTCTCGTGTTTTTTATTACTGACAAGTAAGCTTTTGACTTTTTACTTGGAATTTCACCTCATGGTAAGTGATGATGATAATGTTTATTTGTTTTGGTACATAAATCTATATATATATACAGGTAAATAACTGAAATAAAAGCTTTTCATTAAATGCATAGCATCTCTAGTAGTTGCCATGTAAATAAATGATCATTGTTATTATATCAAAGTATATAACGTATTGAAAAAGCTAGATCGATTTTGATGACACTTTCTTATGATGACACTTGAATGGCTTAGGGTACTCCTATTTAAGAAATTTCGCGAATGAAAAAGTTGGTTATTTATATATCATAAGGAAATATCATGCGTCAAGATTATATTGATATTCACGGATTGGATTCTTTTGGAGGAAAATCTTTTGAATTTTATTTGGAAAGAGGAAATTGTATACCGATACAGAAAAACCCGTCTCATTCCTCTTTCGCGGCGCTTCCCCACTGGGGTTATTTTTCGGCTTCCCCTGTTAACCCGCAATCGTAAAACTGCAGTTTACATTAATCAAACCCGTATTTTGATGGATCAATCCGTTTTTTATTCCTTTTTAGGGTTCTATAGACGCGAGGATGCCTTTTGGCGATATTACATAGCTTTAGTACTGTTCGTGGCATGGCTGTCATAATGGTATGAGTACTTGATTCGCCTCGGTTCAATTTCCGACAGGGAAATTACAATTTGTTGTAACTATTTTAAAATTAAATAGGATTTCATAAAAAAAAGTTAATAGCCTAACCAAAATATTCTTTAATTCATGCAAGCTCAATAATATTAATGAATCTACCATCGATTCGAAAGGAAACACAATAGTTACTCTTTTTTATTAATGTTATAATTAATAAAGTAATACAGTTGCATCATTAACATTCATTAGCATTAAATATCAAAAAAAAAATACCCAATTATCATTATCACACATTAATAAGACCAAAGGCTTAAAGTTAGAGAGAGGCTTTGTATTGTACAGCAGCTCGATTTACCGACACAAATATCTTAAAACTCAATAACTAGTAGCTGACATTGATTAAAACTAAGAACTGAACTAACTTCTACCATACATAGCTTTTTATAACTTGCAAAAAAATAAGGCAATTACGTCTAACAGCCAGTGAAAGTGTTTGCCGCCAAATACATTCGTCAATTATCTTATTTGTTAAGAAACTACCATTCCCTGCTAGTTTGTAATAGTAACAATTATTATAATTTGAGTGATTCTAATGATTTATGAAATATTACAACGATTCTTTATCAACTTGGCATCAATTACAATGTTTAGAAGTCCACCAATGGGAAGGCATTTGTTTCTAAGAATGCGATTTAGTCAATTGACGAACCGTATCCTATATTTAAAAAAATATTTTATTTAAAATATATTATACCATACTTTATTTTAAATATCTTTTTATAGACAGATACGTGAGTGCTAGATGGTTATTTTAGCAAAATTTCCTGGGAGTAATGCCGGGGTATGTGTAACCAGAGTTTGGGCTGATGGCTAATTACCACACTACCAGCAAAGACATTTGTATTCCATTACGATGCTGTGTAGAAACCATAAGAGGTAAATTGGTTCTCAATAGATCAGCGCGCTTACATCTTATTCTGTATCGTCATTTGCTATCAGGTGTGATCACAGTAAAACTCTCTTCTATGAGTTCGGAGTCCTGTGCCCAGCAGTGGAACCTTGATAGGTTCCTATTTACCTTACCTTACGATGCTATGTAGAAATCATAAGAGGGAAATTGCCTTCCAATAGATCAGCGCGCTTTCATCTTATACTGTATCATCACTTGCTATCAGGTGTGATCACAGTAAAACTCTTTTCTATGAGTGTGGAGACCTGTGCCCAGTAGTGGAACCTAAATAGCTTCCTATTTATCTTAGGTTACGATGCTGTGTAGAAACCATAAGAGGGAAATTGCCTTCCAATAGATCAGCGCGCTTTCATCTTATACTTTATCATCACTTGCTATCAAGTGTGATCACAGTATAACTCTCCTATGAGTGTGGAAACCTGTTACCAGCAGTGGAACATTAGGTTCCTATTTATCTTTCCTTACGATGCTGCGTAGAAACCATAAGAGATAAAGTACCTCTTACAAAGTTGGCGCGAACTCTTTAATTTTTTCAGCTTTTCTGTACTGTAATATGTATGTATCATACATACAAACTTTTCTCTTGAATCAATCTATCTACAGTTGAAAACTCCATTCAAATTTGTTTAATAGTTTAAAAAATCACAGACTGCTGAAGAGTCTTCAATATATATTAGTTATTGAAGCTGAATAAACTTTTTTGAATCTACAGTAATCAGTTCGTTGTTAAGGCTTATGTACCATGGCTTTGTAAAACTTATTCTACCTAAAAGAAACTCATTAGTTATGCTTTTATATGTTGTTGTTCTTAAGTTTACATTTAACTTTTTGCAACTGCAATCAATAACAAACATTTAGATATATGACGACGCATAGATTGTAAATCGGTTTACAATCGAATCAGACTTGACGTTTTTGTGGTTGACAGCTGACAACACCGAGCGTTGGGGTGGCGGCCATTACTGTTTCGGATTTCATAGAGTGCGCACGCGCCCACGTGTTCTGGTGGAATGTTTTAAATCTAGTTATACTTTGTTAATTATGTAAAAAAACTGCCTCATTGGTCTAACTGCCTCATTGGTCTAATGGTTAGCATGTTCGACTACAGACATGAGGTCCTGGGTTCGAGTCCCGGGTCGGACCAATTCAAAAATCGATATTGAGGTTTCTATTAAGATTTTCTCAATATTTGCCCGAAGTTGGGAAAAATTTGGCGGTGTGATCCACCCCCGTGCCTCGGAGAGCACGTTAAGCCGTCGGTCCTGCGCCCGATCTCTCTTTCCGGTTGTGAAGGATTACCGTCACATCGGACTATGAGAGTGAAGGAATAGAGAGTGCACTTGTGTACTATGCCTGCCAATCCGCAGTGGAGCAGCAAGTTGGGTCTATGCTCTAAAAACCCTCTCTCCTATGAGTGAGGAGGCCTGTGCCCAGCAGTGGGACTTTAATGGGCTGTTACCTACTTACTTTACTTTTTTACTTTATCTGATTTTGTTGTAATTAATGTATTTTATTTTTAAATAAAAAAATAAAAAAAAATGTAAAATTATAAGTGTTAATTTATTATTGTGGATTTAATAAAGAAGGAACTAATTGTATCGAGGAATATTTTATTGAAATATCCGACGTTGATCTACTCGTCCGACTACCCACATTATGGCAGATAAAAGCCGAGATTGTAACGCCTTATCCGAGGTTGCGCTTATATATATATATATATATATATATATATGGCGGAGTGCAAGAGTCTGTGGAACGCTGGCGCCATCTGTGTATCGGCGTGGGGACAGAGTCAATAAGTGGCAGTCCGGCGCGTCTCTCGGCAGTTCTCGAGTGGCGGTCAGCCGGAGTAGTCGACTGTTGAAACTGTCCCGTTCCTGGCTATTATTCTTAATGAGTTTGTGTAAATTGATATCGGGAACATTACGTGATTGAACATTATAATCCGAGTTAATTAACAAAGTGTTTGATTGCACCAACATTACCCACGAACGCCCACAGAATAAGAAATTAAATAATGGATCCCATTAATGACAATGTCGGCGGAGGGCCCTACGCCCCTGTGCTTTATGCTTCTCCGTTCTCTCTTATTCATCTTTCAACGTTATGATATGTTTCTTTTAACTTAAAACTTTTTTATATCATTAAGGTGTTGTATTATCAATTATATTAAGTCTACAAACTCGTTAGTCACCACGTTGTATTCGTACAACACAGCTATGTTATACTTGTATTAATACATAGAATTTGTGTATCTAATTCCGAATTAATTCATCAAACGAGAGAGCTTACCGAGGAGTGTAATTCACATCAAATTACAGATCTACGTCGTTGGTATGTATATTACTCGTAGATTGTCAACATACACGTGTCAGGATATATGTTACTATTTGACTCGCGTTACTTCGTCTGCGTACACTTAAATGTAAATAAAATGATTACTAAAGGAGCGTAGGATGAGTGGCTTAAGTTAAGGTAAGGTATGTAGCAGCCTATTAACATCCCACTGCTGGGCACAGGCCTCCTTACTCATTGGAGAGATGGTTGATACCACGCTGCTCCATAGAGGATTGGTAGACAATGAATGGTTTACCCGAATCTAAATAGATTTTTTATTGGTGTCATATTAGCATTTGACTGTGATCACACCTGATTGTAAGTGGTGATACAGTCTGAAATGGAAGCGCGCCAATCTGTGAATTTACCTCTTATGGTTTCTACATAGCATTGTACCGGAGCAAGCCTCCCACCAGTTCAGACTCATGCAATGAGTCCCAAGACCTGCGCTAGCAAAGCGAGTGCTCGCACCACTGCACTGTCTAATGATTTTCGTGATAATGATTCGAAATTATATTGATCTAATGATGATGAAAATAGACAGAGAGATGAAAAAGACACCCAACTAAGTTTGTTCTGGGTTCTTCTAAGATCAGGGCGTCGCTGAACCTTCCTAACTGAATTACACAATTTATTTAAAATTATTGTGAAGCCGTTTCTTGTACGTGAATACGTCTCGTAACGGATTATATATTAAACTAGCAGACCCGACAGACTTCGTTCTGTCAAAAAGATTTGGAATGTGGCAGATTTCAGTTGTACGAATGATTTTCGAAATGAAATTACAGCAGTATTGAATATCTATACCTCTTACATTTTGTGGCTATTCAATTGATTTTGATCTTTGTGCAGCGGCATTAAAGTGCAAATTGGCTCTTTGACGTTAGGAAAATACCTACATTGCTTAGACAACAGTGAGTACTTGTAATTTATTATGAACTTTATTCAATAGCAACAAAGGTCAAATTGACTCTACATCTAAGTTAGAAAACGTTTGTATGGCAATCAGAAAAGGACTGTTTTTAGGGTTTTCCCCAGCAATTATTCGAACTTTTCTCGTAAAAACCATCCTTGGACTTCAACGAACATTTAAAAAAACGAATTGTCAAAATTGACATAGGCGTTGTTGAGTTATGCGCTTACCAACACATTTTGCTATTCATTTTTATATTATAGATAATAAATAGTATTTCATTTGTATTAATTTTCGTCATTTAATATTGTAATGACAATTAAATTGCTTACATATCTTCCTTTTTCCCTCCCTCTAAGTCTCGGAAATCTAAAGTTTTAAATATGTATAAATATAAGCAAGACTTATAAATTATTTTGCCAAAGAAGTTTCACTTCTGACATGTGTACTTTTCACGAACTTTTACCTTTTGCTAAGAATCCTTTGTTAATAGCGATAAGGTGATATACTCTTTAAAATTACCAAAATGTCCCAAATGTGAGTTGTACCTTTATACGTAGAGGCCGTCAATATTCATTGTAACCTTCATATGGTGTTACGAATCCTTTGATTTAACAAATTTGCTCGAAACCCCCTAACACAGCTCATAAGAGATAATTCAAACGAATACAATTGCAGTGCATGCTGGAGTGTTGGTGCCAACGCTTATGTATGGTAGTGAAAGTTGGGTATGGCAGAAGA
This sequence comes from Elymnias hypermnestra, assembly GCA_015832385.1. NCBI lineage: Eukaryota > Metazoa > Arthropoda > Insecta > Lepidoptera > Nymphalidae > Elymnias > Elymnias hypermnestra. The sequence continues at coordinate 1,859,239 of JACTOM010000935.1, read as the reverse complement.
ATCACAAAAGTAAAATAAATGCGGTAGAGATGAGAGCGTTGAGAAGCATGAGTGGATTAAAACTGAGTGACAGAGTGAGAAATAGTGTGATAAGAGAACGTTGTGGTATAAAAGAAGACGTAGTGACTAAAATTGAGAAAGGTATGCTTAGATGGTTTGGGCATGTAGAGAGAATGAATGAAAGGAGACTGACAAAAAGGATTTATGAGTCAAGAGTGAATGCGAAAGTTGGAAGGGGAAGACCAAGGCGAACGTTCCTGGACCAAATCCAGGACATTTTAAATAAGGGTCAGGTCAAGAGTACTCTAAACCGACGAACTTGTATGAAAGGTTTAATGAGAATGAAAGAAGCGAAGGAGATATGCAAGGATCGTGGCTAGTGGAAGGATGTTGTCTCTGCCTACCCCTATGGGAATGAGGCGTGATGTTATGTATGTATGTATGTATGTACATTTGTCAAAATCGATTTTTTTTAACGATTTTTAATCATTGCAGAAAGAATATTGACGTATATCAAAGGATATTTGTTTTAAATTTTAACCTTTTATATTTTATCAATTATTCCTTAATAATCCCTCAAATTTCACAGTAATTGATGTTCTTGACTCTAGTTAGTCATTGTTCTTTTATACTAGCTATGTGTTTTCTATAATTTTACTGCTATTAGTTATTATTGTTAGTTTTAAAATTAAAATGAGAGAGAAACTGAAAATCTGTAGCAGCGGAACGATGAAACTTTAAGTATGTAATTAAATATCTGTTAGCGATCATGATTGTTTTATCTGTGGTTTGTTATTAAATTACTATGTTTGCTTATTGTGTTGAGGTCTTTATAATTATGTCAGTGAAACGTTTACATGCACTACATACGGTTTAACGCAGTCCGGAAATTCTCAAATTTAAGAAGTCGTCGTTTTCACGACGACTGTGATTGGTGGACTTATTATTTTTTAGTGGCGCAATTATTTTGAGTGGGGCGTTTGATATAAGAAGGTTAGCACAGGGGAATGAAGCAATATTCGCTTAGTGACAGTTTTTAGTTTGTATCAACATTAGTATTGTGTTTAATGTCATTCATAGTATGTAATATAATAATGAAGAATATGAGAATAGTATTACTTAACCTGCAAATTAGTGAGCGACTCTAAAATATAATTAAATAAAATAGAAAATTGCATTGTCTATTGGTGACTTCGGCAGTTACCTTACCAGCCAGACTTGGTGTCAAGCAAAAGCTTCCCATTCTTGCCCCTATGTTGGTCCCTCCTTTTTGTTCATTTTTCTGGATTATAACAAATTAGGACATATAATTTTTTAACCGATAGATTAAGTATGAGTTTTGCGATTAAATAAGTAAAATAAACATCAAATAGGCTTCACTATACTTCTATGAAATATATATCAATATTACGGAAATGTGTTATGGAGGTAGAAACCCCTAAAGTTCTTGAGTTATTATTAATGACCTAACATACGTGGGTGTCGACACGTGAAGCGGTCCCATTACAATATCGCATCTATTGACTAGTGGAATACAATGACGTAGTAATGGAGTTAAATTGGTTTAATTTCGTTGGAAACATCAATTAGAATGGGGGCGGGTAGATTGTAATTTACGTCAAACGTGAATGTACGTTGCGTGTGGTTCGATTAGTTTAACGTACAGGAACTTCTGTGCCTATGTCTGCCTGACCGCAGAAATGAAATGGAGCTTATTATCGGATTAGAAAGGCAATGTTTTACTCCTATATTATTAATTTGAAATATGTATAGTAGTGCGTGAAACATGCACATGCAAACTCTCTTCCCAAACGCTTAATCTGTCTAAGTATACCCCTTAGAGTGCCCGTGTCAACTACTAGTGACATGATATGATAGTTCTGTCTCAACTCGGGCAATCAGAAATATAAGCATCTCTTTTTTTATATCATAACGTGTATTATCTATTTCGCTTCTCGGTGACTGTCGTAACAAAATATACGTTGAGATAACACCAGACAATAGAAAAAACAACAATAAATCATTTACAAAGTGACTGTTACTAACGGTGCGTGTGCCGCGTCGAAGGCCGTTAAGTTATTTTGGGGTATTTTCAAACTGTGAGTGTTTATTAGTGAATTTAAAATTTAAAAAATATACAGACGGTATAAGGGGGTAGTTTACTACTTCAGTGCTTCACCTAAGGCTCATATAAAGGGGTCTTATTACAAAATATCACATGTATCACTTCACCTGTTTACTGAATCATTATCTATCATGAAACTCTACATTTGATTTTCTTTGTAGATTTTTAATTTTATGTTTTAAGTAGTCGATTCGGTGATTTTTGTTTAAATAAATAAGAAGATTTTGGATTTGGTGCATGGGTTGTATTCTTCAGTGAAGCACCTTGTGATAGACGATACATTTCGTTTTATTAAGTTAGTGGCAGCCCTTTAACGTCCCATTGTTGGGCAAAAGCCTCCTCACTCATATGAAAGAGGGTTTTTACCAACACGCTGCTCCACTGCGGATTGGCAGGCATAGTACACAAGTGCACTGTGTATTTCTTCCCTCTCATAATCCAATGTGACGGAAATCCGAAACGGCCGGAGAGAGATCGAGCGCAAGACCGACGGCTTCAAGTGCTCTCCGAGGCACGGGGGTGCATCACACTGCCAACTTCCCAACTTCGGGCAAATAGATGAGACAATCTTAATAAAAACTCTATACCCATTTTTGATTTGGCCCAACCCAGGACTTGAACCCAGGACCTTATGTCTGCAGTCGAACACGCTAACCACTAGAAAGATGAGGCCGTTTCGTTTTATCATCAGGCGTGAAATCAAATAATGTAGATGATCTTCCGACGCGTGAATAGGCCACATATGATTGACCATGCGAAAAAACATGGATTATCTAAATTCAGACCTCGATCTTTCAAAGATTATGGCAAATACAAGACGGATCGGAAATTGAACTCGTTTAAACTCAAATGGCATATTTTTTGGTATTCTTGGAATGAGAACTTCTTCATCTTCAAATTTTCCTTTAATTATTCTGGAGTAATACACATCGTTCATCAATTTACAAACGCGTTCTTTTGTACAGTTGTGCTTGGTATAAGATTCGAAGCATGATCACTACAGCGCCAAATTGTTTTCGTAAATTGTGCGGTGGTAAAAAAAGTATCCTATATCCTTCCCCTGGTTTTAAGGTACCCCATTACCAATTTTCAGCCAAACTGATTCAGCCGTTCTTGAGATATATGCGAAAAAAGATCACACTGACTTGTAATAGGCATTTCCATTTCATCGCGGGATCCGAAAACACGCTGTTTAATCTATGAAATTGCATATATACTAGCTAATCCCAGCGGTGTTACACGCGTATTTGGAATGCGCTTTTATCCAAGACTAACCTATATTCCTTCTAACCTTAGCTGTCTGTCAGTGGAAGTCTCGTCAAAATCTATCCAGACATTTTGAAATTAACGGGAACAAACACGCCGATAGATACAAGTTTTTTAAATGTAATTTTTATGCATTTTTTGTAAAACTTACAAAATCCCTGTCTCCTAGGAGCAAGGATGCCTGTGCCCAACAGTGGGACGTTAATGGGCTGCAACTTACCTTTCACATATACACTCCAATTTTATTGAAATGAAACTTCTTTAGGCTTGTGAGTGTAAATTTTATATAAATGAAACGTGATTAGCGTCACGAAGATGTGCAGCGTTTTTAATGCTAATTTGTTTGAAGGTTAGGTAGTTTTAATATTTACAAATAAAATGTGGCATTTTAATTTGGCACTCGTCATTTAATAAGCTTATCTTCTATTTTTCATAAAATATTTCATAAATTCTCCTTTCTAAATTTTATATCAAAAAACAAAATTTAATTAATAATTTCTTATAATGACAAAAACATGTGGCATTTTTATTTACAAGACTTAAAACTTTCTTCTCCTTCACTTCTGACATGTGTACTTTGTAAGCACGACCATTTATTTGTATAGATCGAACTGTACGACAAAGTCGTGGGCTACAACCTGGTGTTTTCATAAAAATTAAAAAGTTTTATAGGAGTCGTCTGCTTGTGCTGTTTTAGATTAAAAAAAAATAGTAATAACTGGAAGATGCAAGCGTACACAAGGGTATTCATGAAGCAAGCTGCATTCTACTTAACTTTAACTTGAAAGAGTATAAAATTCTTTTACATTTAACCTGATAAAGCTCGTATTCCGAGCTGTATTCCTGTGAGGACAGAAGTGTAGTGTCATCAAAGGCCATAGCTTAGGTGCCATCGAACAATGCATAATTTCATAAATCGCCTAGCGTGAGGAGGAAATGGGCTTAACTTCAGCGATGGTGCAAATTGATCTCTTCCTGCGGAACTGATTGTTAAGCTAAATGCATTATATTAAACTGATGCCTGCGAATTCGTCTGAATAGTTAGCACTGACACGTATAAATACAATCTACTTTACAAGGTGTGTTGGGGAGGGATTCAGGTTCAGACGAATCCCTCCGGGTTCAGTGGACTGTATTGGTTCAGGTGCTTCGATCTTGCGGGTTCGGTGATCAGTTCTTGAGCGCTTCGGTCTTGCAGTTTCGGATCTTCAGTTCTTCGTTGCTTGAGGGTTTGGGTCTTCGGTTCTTCAGGGTTCAGATCTTAAGAGCTTCGGTCTTCAGTTCTTCGTGGCTTGGGTCTTCAAGGTTCGGTCGTCCGTGTTCGTGCTTGGGTCGTTCAGTTCTTGCGGGTTCGGATGTTCAGTTGTTCGTGGTTCGGTTCGCAGAGTTCTGGTTCGATGGTCACAAGTCGCGCTTAGTACTGGGATCTACTCCGCTCGGGAGTCTAAGGCGAAATGTGTCCGATCGAACCATGGGAGTGCCCTTTTATACAAATCTCCCACCCGATAACCACATGCGGTCGGGCGAGCGGGAGAAAGGGCAATCGCGGGTGCTGAGGTAGGTACGGTAGGGGGGGTCGCCGGCAGTTGACCAATTAGAATTTGTCACCGCCGGCGACTTGCTAAGCTCGCTGCTCCCGTCCGCAACAAGGTGTTAGGAGACCGCTCCCGAAAACGAAGACAGACAATGGATAAAAGTCGATCCTGATTACATCACTCACTCACTTCAACTGATGAACGTCCATTGCTGGTCAAAAGTCCCACTGTACCCGATCGTGTGCCGCCTGGCTCCAGCGGCTGTCGGCAACCCTCCATATGCCATCCGTCCACCTTATAGGGGGTCTGCCTACACTCCGCCTTTTGCTGCGGGGTCGCCATTCCAGCATCTTCGAACCCCAACCCCAATTAGTTAGTCGGAATAAGTGCCTCGCCTATTGCCATATCAGCTTCGTGATTCGTAGAGCTATGTCGGCGATTGGTTCTTCTAAGGATGTCCTCATTTCTGATTTGATCGCATAAAGAAACTCCAAGCATAGCGCTCTCCATCGCATACTCTGTGACTTTGAATGAGGTTCATAGTCAGTGACCACGTTTCCACGTTTATGTAATCACTGGCAACACGCACTGTTCGAAAACTTTGGTCATCTGGCACTGAGGGATATTGGCCAAAAAGATCTTATAATAAAGCCATTTATTCCACATCTTCGTAAATGTACGTTTTATATTAGTAGTGTTAGTAATTTTTAAATCTATTTATTAGTAAAGTTAGTTTTCTCACTCTGATTTGGACCTCTTTCTTAAAGTGAAGGCCTCCTCCACCTCAACTTCTTCCACGCATCCTTATTGATGCCCCGGATCACTGATCCCTAATGAAATTGCAGGGCACAATTTATATCATCAGCCTACCGTCTATTACACGTACCAACTTTTCTTACTCCCTTCATTTTTTGGTTCATATGGTCTACCTATTGTCTTTATGAAAACTTCGAAAGTTTTATAAGAAGTACATTATTTTACTAAAAAAAATAGCCGAAATAGCGATTGTGCGATTAAGGGTGCGGCATGGCGGTTTTTCGCACTTTTGCTCAATTTAGTCGTTTCTTTTATATGCACACCGATGACAAACCCGAGCGGTCGTTGACCCGAGCGACAGCTGATTGTGTTTCATTGCTGGTTTATTTAGTAATGTAATTTTTATGAAACTATCCTTTCAATAAGTACTATTGTCTGTCTTCGTTTTCGCGTGTGGTCAACTAATGTTTTGTATGTTAATTAGCAAACTAAACTTGTCATTAAAGAAATAAAACTTATAATAATGCAAATGCGACCTCTCTGCGATAAAATACTAAAAAAACTTGTAATAACATTAGCTAATTAGCGCAACTCTTAAGACAAACAGAGAAGGGATAAATTTATTTAGCATAAAACTGATTATAGTGAGACAATATTAACAGATAGACATATTTCGTCGCGGACTTTTTTTTTAAACTTCTAAAGGTAAACAGTTCAGTCATATTATTTATATTTCCGAAACTTTAACCGTTTATGCAGCACAGGCAGTGGTAACTTTCAAAAAGAAAAACCCTCATTTTGCAACATCCTTCATTGTTGCACCTCTTCTGTTGGTTTTAGCGTGATAATATATAACCTATAGCTTTCGTTGATAAATGGGCTACCTAACTCTGAACAATTTTTTTAAAAACGGAACAGTAGTTCCTGAGATTATTTCGTTAAAATAAACAAACAAACTTTATAACGTTGGTATACTGTGCGTATATCGGTAGGTAGGCTTTATTTATTACAAAATAATTAGTAACAGATGACAAAATTTATTAAACTACTCCTACTTTTAACTATAACCTTAAGAGGTCCCCACATATTTATTGTATTAGTAAAAAAGCTATTCCTGTATTAATATGATACTGTTCTTACCTTTGGAATTTTTCGTTCTCAGAAATTTCTGAATAAAAAATTAAAAGCAGCATCAATGGTTTCATCGAATCCACATTTGTTAATGTTAATAAATTTCTTATCGTTGTTTTGACTAAAGTCATGAAACGACAGAATTCACATTAATATTAATGTTCAGTTAATTAAAACTGAAGATATTTCTTGTAATCAGGCGACAGAGAACATTTTACATTGAACGAATACACTTAACGATGCTTATTCAGAGTAAAACTTTTGTTGCATTACCTTTTATTCTTTTTTGCTCATCTATCGCATGTCGTAATACAGCCAACTGCGGAATGTGGTCAAAGGAAAGCTGCTCGATAATGCCAATATGGCCCATGGCATACATCAAAGTTTCTGTGGCATCATGGTTTCATAAAATCACACGAAAATTTTTTCATTGCCTTAAACTTTTTGTAGGAGTACTGTTAAAGAGAGCTTGACGTAGCACGTAGCGTACATGGCTTTTAGAAGCGGAAGGGTTATTGCTAGCACTTGACTGTGATCTCACCAGATGGTAAATGACTATATAGTATGAAATAGAAACGCGCTAACCTTGTAAGAGGTAATTTACCTTAGTGGTTACTACATAAATACGTCTGAAACGCATATTTTGACGTGAATACTTCTCTAATCACTCAGCGTGCGATGGAGAGGGCTATGCTCGGAGTTTCTCTACGCGATCAAATCAGAAATAAGGAGATCCGTAGCAGAACCAAAGTCACGAACCTGAAGTGGCAGTGGGTGGGGCACATAGTCCGACGAACCGATGGGCGTTAGGGTTGGAAGGTGCTGGAATAGCGCAAGATCGGGCCTTGTGGGCATCATTTCGTGAGACCTATGTCCAGTATTGCACGTTACATCGGTTGAAGCGACGACGACTACGACGACTTCTCTAATACCACAGCCATACGATAGCAATTCAAAAAAAGTTTGATAACAAGATAGATAGAGTTTGGTGTTATAGCTTTATATATATCACCTCATAGGGCTCATTAAATTCCCAGTGCGGAGACCTGTGCCCAGCAGTGATGCGTTAATGAGCTGCTACTTACCTTACATAACGTCTTCGATGATAGGGTCTTTACTGGTAACTAGTCTTCCTTTTGTCCAGATCCAGGGTAATTAGAAAAGTTTAAGACTCGATCCTTTTTGTCCGCATACATGCAAAATGTGTGACCAACTTCCATCAACAGTGTTCCCCCAAGACTTCTACAAGCAATAGTTTAAGAGGAAATTAAGTGGTTAGCTTCTGGGCTGGCAACGACAAAATGTTGACTAGAAACGCATTTCCCCCTATTCCCTTGGTATAGTCTCACATGTCTGACCCTAACAATTAAGAGGTATGTAAGTCCTTGAAATGTTATACAGTATAAGAGTATAATGCTCAGCCGAAGCGGGCATGTTTCACCACCATTAAACACTCACAGTTTTTGTGTAACCATGGACTAGGCGAGCGCTTTGTTCCCCAGAATAAATTTACATCTTAATAAATGCCCGTCAGGATGCGCTGGGTTTTTGCTTTAACACAAACCCTAATTCGGTCTTAATGGGACGATGGGAATTTAAAACGATTATACTACACTGAAACCCCGTTTTAAATTTGAATTTCATTTAATTAGTATACGGATACTTGAGTTTAGATAGCACAAGTAACTCAATTGTTTCTCTGGACGATATAAATTGTGTATTTTTACGGACACTTTCTTATATTATAAAGTTTTTGTTTTGTTTGAACCCGCTTATCTGAGGAAGTATTGATTCTAATTGAACAATTATTTAAGTGTTTGATAATCTATTTATCTAGAAGATTATGTAACATCACATCACGACTAATAGCAATGGAATGTCAATTAAAAATGTTGCAAAAGCGGGAAAAATTTATTCCTTTTGAAAGCTTCCATTGCATCTATTGCATCATTGCATCAACAGCTTATCTTGCGAACTGTTCCTCTGAAGATCATCAAAAAATAAATAGGTTTGTGTGTTCTGAATAGAAAGATTAATATACTTTAATACGCCAAAAAAAGTGTTAATTGTAAATTTCAAACTAACAAAATAACTCATAAATTTGTAACTTCAGGTTGCGTAGTATTACAATTAACAAACAACTTTATTGTCTCCACTATTTAAATTGTGTGTGTGTTTATTTAACATTACTTCTCTTAAAACGGGACACTGCTCTTCTTTCATCTCAACAAAATTGTTTCGTTCCTTAATATTACCTCGCAATGCATGCACTATGTTTTTGGTATTTTTAAGTGTTGCCACAATATTACTTAAAAACTCCCAACATCCAACCATCTAAAGTCTACCAAAATGCTGACGAAGTAAGCACGTATTACATTCAATGCTTTATCAGATATCGATGCTTGGAATAATAGTGACACAATTAAAAAGAACCATATGCTTTTGCTGTCTTATGCTCTATATAGCAACAGTTTCAAATTACGTTTCATATCATACTTGATATCTAGGCTTCAACCACATAAACATATCAACATTGAAGTAAATTAGCCTCTTCAAACAATTTCAATATGCGAATGCGCGCGTAAAGGGCTGTGTTACTACAAAGCCTCATTTACATAGCTAACAAGAGAGTAGAGCCTTTAAGAGCACTACAGCCTTTTGCTATATTATATACGAGTAATATAAGTATATGGATTAGTCACAAATAATACAAAAGTTAATTCCTACATCATTTAACACCAATTCTTTAAACCCATTAAATAAAACCGCTTTTTACCATATGTAAAATTGTCAAAATATCAATTTTCAAAATTTTTTATCTTTATGTGTTTGTTCCAGGTAATCTTTCTAACATAGGAACGAATTTTGGCGGGGCTTCCAATGGGAGATAGTTGATCTTACAAGGAGTAGGAGTTTCGTTAGGTAATCTCTCGTTAAGAATTGGTTATCGATCGAGACATATATAGCGAGAAGGTGAACTAATAATAGCAATTGAATAAAATCAAATTTAATTATATTTTTAATCGAGCTCACTAAAACACTTTCTAAAGGTGACATTTTACAGTCTGAAGAAACAGTAAATTTATTAACAAGTTGGAGTCAAAATATTATTGCTTTACAGATGAATGATCGTGTAAGTCTAAAGTTTTTTTCTAGTAACCTATAATATTAAAAAAGATTTGATACCTGATTGTGACCTCGGAACCGTGAACAAAATTTCCCGCCGAAAATAGTTATATCAACTGCGACTGACAAACGTATGGTATACAACGAGCAAACCTCAAGTAGGGCTGTCTTAATTTTTGTTTAACTCCGTTTCTTTCTCTTTACAATTACATTACTCTAATCAAAAATCAAACAATATCTAGTTAGAATATAATAAAAATATTATCTAAAACCTTAAATTAATTGTACAAAAATGAAGTTATTAGTAAAAAAAGAAGAAAATGATTTATTGATTCGGTAACCTATAAAAATCAACTGTGTTACAAACAGAAGTATGTGCGTCAATACATTATACCCTTATAATTTTAAAAGCACTGCACAATTGTTGCGAGGGTTGCAAGTATCACTTTGTCCATACTTGATAGTAATTAAATACTTAGCACTCTGTTCTTTTGTATCGAATGAGTGAAGGGTGTAGTTTAAGAGATATATAAATACAAAGAGATTTATATAAAGTAGAGGGGAGGATTGTAAATTTTGTAGCGATGTCCGTTATAGACTTTTATGACACTATAAATAATTAGGTGGCATCACTTAAAATACTAAATACATTGTGCAATGTTATGAAATGTTATGTAATGCGTAGTAACTTTAAGGAGCAGAACAATTGTGTAATCTGAGTCTCTCGTGCTGCCTTATCGTGCTGTTGTTTTAAGAGAAGTAATGCTAAATTGTATAAATTCAAAAAGTGTAATTACTAGTAAAGTACAAGTTGTATATATTTAAATAGCGGAGAGAATAAAATTTTTTAATCAATATGAGTTGGCCTTTCGTAATATAACACGTTTTTTTTAGTATTTTAAAGTGTTGCCGCTAAAAGGTAGTGGCAGCCCATTAACGTCCCTTTGCTGGGCCTCCTCACTCATATGAGAGAGGGTTCTTAGAGCAAAGACCCACCACGCTGTTCCACTACGGATTGGCATAGTACACAAGTGCACTCTCATAATCCGATGTGACGGTAATCCGACACAACCGGAGAGAGATCAGGCGCAGGACCGAATGCTTAACGGGGTCTCCGAGGCACGGGGGTGAATCACACCGCCAACTTCCCAACTTCGGGCAAATATTGAGAAAACTAATAGAAAACTCAATATCCATTTTTGGATTGGCCCGACTCGGGACTCGAATCCAGGACCTCATATTTGTAGTCTAACATGCTAACCACTAGACCAATGAGGCGGTATGTTGTGTGTGTTGTGTTGCCACTATATTACTGAATAATTCACAATATTTTACAGCTATCAGTGTGGCCTCCTAATTATTTATAGTCTAACACTTTGAAACCAATAATAATGATAATAACTTCATTTATTTGGGCATAAAAAGAAAGATTCATAATTAAAATACCCTGGACCCCTAAATTAGGTATTCAGGGGTAAAGGTGTCTTCGCAATTTTGCAATATACATATTATACGCATAACTTACTTACTGAAGGAAATATTAAAAATGAAAACTTATTCATATTATAAAATATAAAATTAATTTAATTGGTTGTGTATGTGTGTGCAAATTAACATATTTTCTCTCGCATTATAGTCAATTAAGGTATACTTGTCATTTATGAAACTTTATTCAATTTTATACATTCAATAGCATCACGCCTCATTCCTATAAGGGTAAGCAGAGACCACGGCCTTCCACTTGCCACGATCCTTGCATATCTCCTTCACTTCTTTCATTCTCATTAAACCTTTCATACAAGTTCGTTGGTTTAGAGTACTCTTGACCTGCCCTTATTTAAAATGCCCTATTTGCCTTGGTCTTCCCCTTCCAGCTTTCCCATTTCCTTTTATTCATTCTCTCTACGTGCCCAAACCATTTAAGCATACCTTTCTCAATTTTAGTCGCTACCTCTTTTATACCACAAACTTCTACAGTCAATAAAGGAAGGTTATCTAAATTTTTTATTAAGAAAGACTTATAAAACGCTCCTTTAATGTAAATCGCTTTTTCTTAAAATGTACGAGAGAAGTTCGCCCCTTGACATTAATCGAATGGATTTCAATGACAATCATTACCAATTCTACTTGCTTCAGAGCTTGTTAAATAACACTTAAGGACATTTATTTTCGACAAAATTTAACGGTTTTTTATCAATACTTGTGTCCACGTCTAAGGTCTGTCTTATCTCCTTTGTTTTTATTTATTCGTACCGTTAACTAAGGTCTTAAAATCTGGTGAACATTTTCAAAAGATCATAAATTTCACCGTCAAAGGAGGAAATGTCACCCGCTTTTTGGTTACTCTACCTCACTCTAAAGCTGAAGCTGGCAAGTTTTCGTCTGTGATTTATTTAGCTAATATTTTATCGTTTCGCCGTAAATAAATAATTATATTATGTTTCGTAGAACTTGGGATGATTTCGTTTATGTTATGTCACTTACAAGTAATTGTAAGATTTTTTCATTGGTTTTTTGTACTAAGAGAGAGAATTAAAAAAAAATATTTTGTTTGGCATAATTCATAAAAGTTAAGTAGAGGTAGTGGCAGCGCAAAACCAAAATTCGGTTCCACAGCAAGTTGGTAGGCTACACATATCCCAGAATAACCCTCGAGACATGCAGGTATCCACAAAATGTTTTCTTTTCTTGAAAAGCACAGTGATGAATTGGAAGAATCAAGTATGTTTTTATAATGACAAATATTCCATTCGGATTCGAATCCACGACTTTGATAAATGAGAAAATCACGAGTCTTAACACTAAGATATTCGTCGTCGTCGTCGTTACAACCGATGGACGTCCACCGCTGGACATAGGTATCACGCCTGACTCCAGCGGCTACCGGCGACCCTCTTTATATCATCGGTCCACCTTGTAGAGGGTCTGCCTACACTGCGCCGTCCGGTACGGGGTCGCCACTCCAGCACCTTCGGCCCCCAACGTCCAAAGGTCCTTCGGACTATGTGCCCCGCCCATTGCCACTTCAGGTTCGCGATACGTAAGATTATGTCGGTGACTCTGATTCTACTACGGATCTCTTCATTTCTGATTCGATCACGTAGAGAAACTCCGAGCATAGTCCTCTCCATAGCACGTTGAGTGACTCTAAGCTTCCGCATGAGGCCCATAGTCAGAACCGTATGTCATCACTGGCAATAAGTATTTGGATTGGACCTACCTAGCTGCACTATGTGTCCCAGTATGTATACTCGTCAACAATTAGAATTACAACTCAACTGTTACTAAGATATTAAGGCTTCTCAATACATACAATCCATTAAAAAAATATATAGTAAAATAATTGAAAGTGCCTCATAACAAAAGTTTTAAATGAAAGGTCACTTTCTGACAAATTCAACAAGCGACTAACCAGACGAAACTTTCACAATATTTTATTTAAGAAGTTGACAAAGTATAAGTCGAGGTATAATAATTTAATAAGAAAAAAGAAAATTGATCGGCCATCTAAGACAAATTGCGTCTGCGGGACCGCGAAAGGAGAACAGCTCATAAATATTCATGTCAGTTTGAGGCCCAAAAAAGTCACCGTTAAGTCTATTTCCGATAAAACGCTGGAGTACCTTCGATCCTTAATGGTGATTCCATTTTCGCCGGCGCCATCAGCTTCGATGGCAAAAAATCGTTTTTAAATTACGAAGTTAAATTGGGGTCCTCACTTATTAAGTCTATGTTTTGGGATAAGGTCTGAACGTGCTTGAATTCATAAAATAAGCAAATATTTTGCTACTTGTTTACATCTTGCTTCGATGTATATTTTTTCCCACCCTTCAATATTTCTATAAGAATTTCGACAACCTCTTTGGCACAATGGTGGGAGTTTCTAAAAGATTTTATTTTAAGTCAATTTCTGTGATAGCCACTGGTGCATAAATATCTTATGAAATATAATAAAAACTTATCAAGAAAATCTTTCATTGTTATGTAATGCTTTATGTGTTTCGATTTTTTACTTTTATCAGAATCAAAATATTCTTTATTCACGTAGGCTCTAAAAGCACTTTTGATCATCAGTAGTCTATCCTTTGATAATAAATCTACCAGCGGTTCGGAAAGTTGAATCCGCTGAGAAGAAACCGGCAAGAAACTCAACGATTACTCTTTTAAAGGAAGTTTCTTATGTTACCTATATTTCTATCACTTAAATAATCTTCAACGTTATAATATTCCTTTTCGCGCCAACTGGGCGCGAGAGGGCGCCTCTGCGCTGGTCTATGAGCATAGAGCAGTATAGTCTATAGATTATAGATAGTCTGTAGTCGTAAGAAGCCGAGCCGAGTTGTCAACCGCGAAGCGTTTCGAACGGGCGAGAAAGAAGCCGGTCTCGTGGGTTTTTGCCTTAATTTGTCGGGAAAGTGCGGTAATTCACGCGTTTTAGTTTGGTGCCGATGGTTAGACGTCGCGTTTCGAAGCCCTATCGTAGCCCCACGACGAAGTGCGGCGAGCAGAACGCGGCTAGGTTATTTCGGTCCACGCGGCGGCCGCAGTTGGATTTTCCTGTTGTTTTCCTGTTGTTCCTGTGTCTTTGGAGTGGAAGAGAGGACCTCGTCGCCACAGCAGCCTTCGGGACGCTTTGGCAGGTGACAGGCATACTCACAATTATATACACATACAAAAACACACCACGAGATCATATATCTGCCAGGGCTCGTCGTTGTTGAGGAGATCGGCGCCGGGAGACCAGGTAGGTGTAAAATCATTCAAATCTGTTTTACCCCTCTGGAATCTCTCGTATTATTTTTCCTCCCGTCGTCTACAGTGATCGAGGCTACCTTCACCACTATAGGCCCTGGTGATCCTTGGTAGCCTCTCATGATAGGGTGACGGTGGACGTCAACAATGCCTGTTGTAAAAGTATGTTTTTGATATATTTCTTAAAACTATGCGGAGGCAAAACTGATTAGGGTATAATTAAAAATGCGTATGCTTAACCCGACAAATGATTACTGAACCTTCTTCATTGTAAAATATGGGATTACAAGTTTTTTTTTTAAATTTCTAGTATTAAAATTGTGTATTTTACTTTTTTTGCTGTGTAAGTGAATATAATTCTATATTTATTGCGACGGTACCGTGAGAACTGATGTTTCTTTAAATTTATCTCTTAGAAAAGCACGAGAACCTAATTGATATATGGTACGTATTGCTCTTTTTTGTAAAATAAATATAGTTTAAATTTCCGCTGCCCTATCCCATGACAGGATGCCGTAAGACATAATGCTATGAAAATAAACGAAATACAACATTTTGGATGTCTCAACATCAATGTATTGTCTAACTTTTCTAATAGCGAATGCAGCGGAACTAAGTTCACTCGCCTGGGTCTTAATATGGGCAACCCATTGAAGCCCACTGAAGAATACTGTAGACGTATCGTTCTTTAGAAGACTATCATTAAATTTAATATTTGTACATATTCCTTTTGCATTTGGCAAAGTGAATTCAACATACTTATTTTTTGCCAAGTTCAATATTAAATTGTTAACTGAAACTCCGCTTTATAAGTCTATGTCTGTTATACTTGTCTTCTAAATTAAATATCTATATGGTCAGTACAATAACATGTAGTTGCCTTGGAACCCGATGCAATATAGCCACATCCTAATACAAACAGGGCCAGTGTTTGTGCTTTCTCAGTATTTCTGCTCAGACCGTTCCGCCTTTTGTTTCTTGCAAGAGTAACAACCGCTTTGTCTAAGCCCCAGTCGTTTGTAGCACACGCAAATATTTGGAAAGCAGCGGGTTCTGCTTTAACGTTATTGTAGCTTACAGATGTTTGTAAAATTGTTTTTGTTGATGGGCTATATATACTACATACTACTACTCCATAGATATTTATAGTTTAGACTCACATACATCTAGATTTGGTACGCAATTACTATATTTAAGTCTGTTGCACTGGTCAGCTCGATTGATTAACTTACTAAGCTTCGAATCATAAAAAGGCAGTCTATAAGAGTTGCTTGTAGTAATAAGATCCCCTTTGCCCGCTTATGTTATCATGTATATCTTATCATGAGTATATCTTTTTATATCGTCTTCGATAAAATCTTCGCTTTCTCTTTTCCAACGAATAATGTTTCTAAATTTAAAATTGAACAAAACCCTGTTTTTTTTGTCGCTGGGAAATGCATTTACGCACGGAGTGTGGGACTCGCTGGCATTGCCAGAATACCAACTAAAACCCAGCGGGGCCCGTCGTCATCCATGCATGGGGAGCCAGAGGTTCATTGGGGCATTCATCCCTGGCTCACCGGATGAGGCCGGCTTACAGATTCTCTATAAGAGGAGAGGTTGTAGGAACCTCTGTCTTGTGGTTCCTACTCCCCTCCGTCGGGACTGGAATGTATCGGCGACATTCACTCTCTCCCTTTGCTAACAAAACCCTGTAATACTTTTAGATATTTCCGATTTATAAGTGACAATAAATTAGTAACTGCAGATTGAGTGTTAATTTAATGGTAATTCCATTAATCTGCAGTTGCATTTTACTAGTGAGGCCAACAAAACATGGTAATTACTCGCTTTGCTAGCACAAGTTCAGATTTCTAGTCCCTATACCATGAATTTAAGGGATTGTTTTTTTCTAATTTGTTTGCGTCTCAACAGGTGGGAGGCTATGTCTTGTATTGGCCGTGTCTATATACCATACATACATACATACATAGCATTACGTCACATTCCCATAGGGTAGGCAGAGACCACGTCCTTCCACTTGTCACGATCCTTGCATATCTGCTTCGCTTCTTTTATTCTCATTAAACCTGTCATACCAGTTCATCGGTTTAGAGAACTCTTGACCTGGACCTTATTTAAAATGTCCTGGATTTGTTCTAGGTACGTTCGCCTTGGTCTTCCCCTGCTAATTTTTCCATTCAGTCTTGACTCATTAATCCTTTTATTGGTCTCCTTTCATTCATTGTCTTTACGTGCCCAAACCATTTAAGCATATCTTTCTCAACTTTAGTCACTACATCTTCTTTTATACTACAACGGTCTTTTATCACACTATTTCTTACTTCGGCACTCACTTTCAGTCCCGTTATACTTCTCAACGCTCTCATCTTCTTCTGCCATACCCAATTTTCACTAGCATACATAAGTGTGGGCACCAACACAGTGATTACTTCTTACCCCGTTGGCACTCTTCCACCGTTGGGACTCTTCCACTTTAGACTGTGTCATCACTTCATAAAAACATAGAACATTAAGGTGAAAATAACGTTGATTTGTTTCGTTGCGTGATTAAGGAAACCTGATGGTCGTGAAGTTGCAAATGTTTTCGGACAACGAGATTTAATTAATGTTAGTTTAACCGCGGTATTTTCGTTTGCTGGTTTATTTCTATAAAGAAAATGTTAATGTTATATGCCAGTTCATTAATGCGATACATAATTTCGAGAAAGCCTATTAATTTAAAACACACCATCCTCATGGATACGTGCCTTATGAAGTTCGCGTGACCTATATTTGCAAACGTGGCGTTACGTACATACAACTTTGTTAGTCAAACAATGTTGTCCTGATTTACTTTTTCATAATTTAACTTTGAACAGTACTATAGTCCTCTTACTTTAATGAGATATAAGCCTGCCTCTCGTCTTTTGTTATAATATGCTCGGTAAAACCGTAGTAACCTGCAAATCCAATGTTGGCTATCAGAACAAAAAAAATATACCTCTTCTACATAGTTATCATTTTGGACACAATGTTTATATTTTGTTGCTAAACAGATTGACTTTAGCGGCATTATCCTAAAGTTTTAATAAAACATGACATGGTATTTAAATTATAAAACTTTTCTTGAAAAATGGAGCCTAGTGGTTTAGTATCTGGATTTCGAAGCACTTTGTCACGATAAATTTGACATCAATTTGAAAATGTTGTATTTATTTTTATTAAGATATTTTTCGCAAAAATCTTGATATTAAACACAATTCCATGTTGAATCCTGATATAAGGAGCTTTTAGATGAAAGCATCATATTAAAGAATCTGAGAGATTCTTAGTAAATTGTCCGTTGTGCTATAAATGAAAATAAATCATGAATAGCTGGAATCTTTCAGAGATGAAATTCCATATTGCCGCGGCCCAATAATATTAATGCTCGAGAAAGGGGCAGCGGTAAACGGCCAGTCATCTCTATTATTAAAGTGACAAGCTATTTAATGTATTGTTGGTATAGCAAGTGTGTCTAATGTGATAAGAAGTGTTTAGTCTTGTCTATTCAACTCAAACTCATCATAAATATGATAATAACTTCTTATATTTTCATGATTATCATCTAAGTTAAAACGAAGATCTTTCTTTTTAGGAGATACCTTTTTCAGAAAATAGAAATATTTGCAAAGACCAATATTAAGAAAGTAATAATATGTAAGCACTGTACACCGCTTAGCTTTGCTTTGAAATATGAATCATGAATTTTTAATATTTTCATTTGATGATACCTTAATTGTTTTTAATTAAAGATATTTTTTTTATATAAAACCATCTATATGTTTGCTATACCAGTGGAGCTGTAATTTTAGGAAGGCTCTTTTATTCTGAATGCAAATTCTAATCACTATCATCGTGGTTCAGTATAAACGTGGATAAAACAGAATGCACAGAATTGAGTGAATTGAGAAATGCATTGAAATGCATTGTCAGTTTTTTGCCTTTCTTTCTAATTAAAAAAAAGTAACAACCAAAATGTCAGATTATAGATAGTTTGGTGACAATACTGATAGCTCTGAAATGTTGGAAGTTATTGATTGGTATAGTGGCAACAATTAAAAATACCAGGACATTGTATAATATTACGAAATGTTATTCAATGCGAGGTAACATTAACGAACGGACAATAATAAGTCTTTCGAGCTGTGAAGTGTGTCTCGTGAAGTAATTGTTTTAAGAGAAGTATTGCTAAATTGTATATATTCAAATAGTCAAGTATTTATTACTACAGTGCAAGTTATGTATATTTCAATAGTGTAGAGAATACAAGTTGTCAGGTAATGTGAGTGTGTCATTGTAATAAAAAACATCATTTTAATGTAACATCAGACGTGCACCGAATTCGATAATAAAGGTAATATCAAAACATTTAATGAGTATTAAATTCCAAAACCACAATTGATATATTATTAATAAAAGTCAAATTAGGAAACCATATTTTGTGATACAACATATTTACTAATCAGCATGCAATTCATGACAACATTTACAACAATGTAAAGACCCTGAATTCAAATATAGAGGATCAGCTGTTTATGTAAGCACATCAGCAATGTACAAATAATATCGGAAAAAGAATTAGTTTTATTTTTTTTTGCGCTGGGAAATGCCTTTACGCACCCCAAAGAAAGACTACTTCCATTGGGACTCACTGATAACAGAATACCCACTAAAACCCAGTGGATCCCACTCCCCCTCCATGAGTGAGATCACTAGAGTTTCTCTGACTGCATTCCACTCTAGTGACCCGGATGATACAGACTATGAGGATCTACCACTCAATAGAGTGAGGCATGAAGTGCATAATTGCGACTTTTGCCACCAAGCCTCCTCCGAAGCAGCCATGACCGGCAGCCAGCTGCAGCAGACGTTTAGACAGAGATCCTTGCCCCTGGTGAGCCAATTGTCCAGGTGAAGTCGGATCGCCTCCACCGTGACTATACTTGCAGTCGGAGACCCAAGATCTGGAGGATCAGAGCTCTGTCGGAGCCCTGATCCTCCAGATCTGGTCATCGTAGGAGTCAGTACCTCTGAAAGCCTTTGTAGCTACCCTGCACTGATAGGCGACTTAAAAAATATCATTGAACTCATGGCAACGTATTTACAACATCCTAAGCGCTCCAAACTCAGTTATAAGTGTAATATTTGAATAAATTTATACCAGCGTGCGATGGAGAGGGTTATGCTCGGAGTTTTTCTACGCGATCAAATCAGAAATGAGGAGATCCGTAGCAGATGCAAAGTCACCGACATAGACCTACGAATCGCGAACCTGAAGTGGGCGAGACGCATAGTCCGACGAACCGATGGACGTTGGGGCCGGAAGGTGCTGGAATGGCGACCCCGCACCGGACGACGCAGTGTAGGAAGACCCCCCCCACAAGGTGGACCGATGATATAAGGAGGATCGCCGGTAGCCGCTGGAGCCAGCACAAGATCGGGCCTTATGGGCATCACTTCGTGAGACCTATGTCCTGCAGTGGACGTCCATCGGTTGAAGCGACGACGACGACGATACCAGATCCATATCAATAATTAATATGTTACTCAAAGATTCAAACCAAATAGGAAATGCAACATTGTGTGAGAAAAAAGCAACTCAAAAACACCGGGTTCCTGACAACGTATTTGCAACATCGAAAGCGCGCCGAACTCAATTATGAGGGTAATAGCTGAGTAAGTTAATACCTCCACAACATGCAAATAGCATTAAATGCCGGAGCAACAATTAAAGTCGTGAACTTTAATTGATATTCATGGAGCAGTAATGGGAATGTAACTGGATTCGGACGAAAGCGGCACTCAGGGCGTGTTTTATTGAGCACTTGACAAAGAGTAAATTACGCCATGCCTAGAAGTAGTAATGACCGGTAAAATTTTTAATATTTTATCAGCTCTATGTTTCATTGCTGGTATTTACCCGTAATGGCATCGTGTTAAATAAGAATACTTGATCTAATGTTTAAATATTAGTTTTCAGCAAGATTCTATTTGCTTCATTTGACTGTCTCATTGGTCTAGTGGTTAGCATGTTCGACCACAGACATGAGGTCCTGGGTTCGAGTCTCGGGTCGGGCCAATTCAAAAATCAATATTGAGTTTTCTCTTAAGATTTTCTCAATATTTGCCCGAAGTTGGGAAGTTGGCGGTGTGATCCACCCCCGTGCCTCGGAGAGCACGTTAAGCCGTCGGTCCTGCGCCTGACCTCTCTCCGGTCGTGTCGAATTCCCGTCAAAGCGGACTATGAGAGTGAAGGAATAGAGAGTGCACTTGTGTACTATGCCTGCCAATNAAAAAAAAAAAAAAAAAAAAAAAAAAAAAAAAAAAAAAAAAAAAAAAAAAAAAAAAAAAAAAAAAAAAAAAAAAAAAAAAAAAAAAAAAAAAAAAAAAAAAAAAAAAAAAAAAAAAAAAAAAAAAAAAAAAAAAAAAAAAAAAAAAAAAAAAAAAAAAAAAAAAAAAAAAAAAAAAAAAAAAAAAAAAAAAAAAAAAAAAAAAAAAAAAAAAAAAAAAAAAAAAAAAAAAAAAAAAAAAAAAAAAAAAAAAAAAAAAAAAAAAAAAAAAAAAAAAAAAAAAAAAAAAAAAAAAAAAAAAAAAAAAAAAAAAAAAAAAAAAAAAAAAAAAAAAAAAAAAAAAAAAAAAAAAAAAAAAAAAAAAAAAAAAAAAAAAAAAAAAAAAAAAAAAAAAAAAAAAAAAAAAAAAAAAAAAAAAAAAAAAAAAAAAAAAAAAAAAAAAAAAAAAAAAAAAAAAAAAAAAAAAAAAAAAAAAAAAAAAAAAAAAAAAAAAAAAAAAAAAAAAAAAAAAAAAAAAAAAAAAAAAAAAAAAAAAAAAAAAAAAAAAAAAAAAAAAAAAAAAAAAAAAAAAAAAAAAAAAAAAAAAAAAAAAAAAAAAAAAAAAAAAAAAAAAAAAAAAAAAAAAAAAAAAAAAAAAAAAAAAAAAAAAAAAAAAAAAAAAAAAAAAAAAAAAAAAAAAAAAAAAAAAAAAAAAAAAAAAAAAAAAAAAAAAAAAAAAAAAAAAAAAAAAAAAAAAAAAAAAAAAAAAAAAAAAAAAAAAAAAAAAAAAAAAAAAAAAAAAAAAAAAAAAAAAAAAAAAAAAAAAAAAAAAAAAAAAAAAAAAAAAAAAAAAAAAAAAAAAAAAAGGGGAGTCTAATTAACAAACAAAATACTATGAAATATTTAATCATGCTTTGATTGATGATATGACAGGCACCCTACCATGCCTTGGAAGGCTAGCCCAGGTGAACTCAGGGTTTACCATGCTGCCTTATACGTGAACACAATTTAATCCGTGCCAGGAAAGGAGTTTCTTTAGGCTATTAACAAAGAAAGTTACACTCTTTAATTGTTACTACCTAAAAGTGGAATGCAACTCACGGGAATCTTAAAATTAACTTAATATTTCTAGAGTTTACCCCCTTCGGCGCGTTTGTAATGTATTAAGCACTAAAACTCTTCTGACAATTAAAATTACTTTGATTTACAATTCCAAACTGATTTCTTAACGACGGTCATCTAACTTTCTTACAATCGCACTTGACCGACCGTTTACACCCACAGTTAAATGATAAATGCCCTTGACAATCAATGTCATGACGTTAAATACAATATATTGTGTAAAACGAATAAGAAAATATGATATCGCCACTGCAGTTATGTATCACCGGGATTCGAACCTGCGACTGTTAAAATCCAAAAATCAAAATATCTTTAGTAGGCATATCACAGCACTTTTGAATCGTCAAATTATATTTTTTTTCCACACTCTGATTCTAATATACGTCTGATGATAGTACTTCAGAATGACTTAAAATCTAAAGTTACAAGGGTTTCTTCGCCCCCCCCCCCTGATCCGAGAAGAACCCACAACAAACTCAGTCGGGTATTTTGTATCATCATCATTACTATATCATATTAGTTTAATATATTTCAATTCAAATTAGAGCAATTCGTTCACTCCCACGCGTTTCTATCGTCTAAGTACTCTTGCAACTTATAATACGATTTTTCTATCAACTTTGAAATCATTAATTGACATCTGTAGAACGTCTTGTGGGAGTTTATTATAGAAACGTATACAGTTACCCTTAAATAAGTTGTTAATTTTGTGCGGCCTACTAGAATTTATAACAAGTTTGTTTTGGTTTCCTAAGTTATATGATGTACATTCACTCTTTTTATTAAAAGTGTCAATGTTTTTAAGTTCGTACAACAAGTTTTCTAATTTATATACGCAGGGAACTGTCATTATGTTAACTGCCTTGAATTTGTTTCTTAGCGACTCTCTTGGACCCATATTGTAAATCGCACGAACAGCCCTTTTCTGCAGCACAAATATTGCATTTATATCAGCATGACATAATGCTGTGAAAATAGCTGTTATGGTTTGGCCAATGCCTTGACCCGTCGCGCATTGATCTACGAATGGTTACGTGGTTCGATTTAAAATTTTAAGCTTATACTAAAACTCTTATGTCATTATTTTTTTGTAATGGGACGTTTTTAACACATTTCTTAAAACTATGTGAAGGCAAACCCAGAAGTGATTCGGGTATATCTCTAAAATATGACTTTACAAGTTTATTTTGTATTCCTTGTATTAAAATTGTGCGTGATGCTCTTTGCGCTGTATAAATTAATATTGTTGGATATGGATATATAATCGGGAATGGCCAAATATATAATCAATCAAATAATCAATGCACAATATTCAAGATTGGTATTCTTTATAGTTGTTACTCTTTTCTATTCATGTGATTATTAACATATAAACACAGTTGCATCAATGCCATGCATGCAATTAACATTGACACATAAATGAGACAAGGTTTTTATATTACAGAAAAATACTTAGCTTTGTATCGCAGAACAGCCCAATTAACTTAAAACTGAGAACTAAGCAGTTCCACAGTTCCAATATTCGTCAACGACTAACTCTCTAATAACCCACACTCGACAAGAAAACTGGTATCCGCGCCAACTTGTCCAATCATTTAAAAATAAGTCAATGCACCATCTTATTAAACATTACACCGATACTTTCATAACATTGACAATCTTATTTTACAATATAATCGCAATAACACTGAATACTTCCGCAATAGTAAATATACAATCTAACCCGACAATAATAGTCAAAATACATTTCAAAGAAAACTCTTACTTCCTTAATAATTCATTGACGATCTCAAATAATTTTTCTGTTAAGGAAACACCAGATTCTAATTGATATATTGCACGTATTGCTCTTTTTAAAAAGGCAGATTATATTAATGTGTTAAGCACATGGAAGCAGGTAATTCTTTCTTGTCCATATGAAAAACTAAAAAGTTTTTATTAATGTTAGCATTAAATTTATCCCGAGCATTATCATTATTTCAAAACCGGCAGACCCGACAGACTTCGTTCTGTCAAAGATTTGGAATGTGGCAGATTTCAATTTTACGAAATGATTTTCGAAATTAAATTACAGCAGTAAGAAATATCTACAGCTCTTACATTTTTGTGACTATTCAATTGATTTTGAACTTTGTGTAACGTTAATAAAGTGCTAATTGACTCTTAGACGTTATGAAGACACCTACGTTGCTTAGACAACAGTAAGTACTTGTAATTTATGAACTTTATTGAATAGCAATAAAGGTCAAATTGACTCTACATTTTTGTTAGAAAACGTTTGTATGGGAAACAGAAAAGGGCTGTTTTTAGGATTTTTCCCTGCAATTATTCGAACTTTTCTCGCCGTAAAAACTATCCCTAAACTTCAACGAACATTTAAAGAAAAGAACTGTCAAAATTGACCCAGGCGTTGTTGAGCTATGCGCTTACCAACACATTTTGAGATTTATTTTTATATTATATATAAACTTTAAATTAGAGTATGTAATCTTTGAATTTGAAATCCAATAATTTATAACAAATTAAACATCTATCTCGCCTTTGAATTTCATTGACCTTTTAAATTTTTTACCTGATTCAATTATATAACCATATAATAATTATATACCAGACATATACTAGATCTTAATATAATTATTAGTACTACTTCTTACTGCTTAGTAAGCACCAGTTAAACAGATGGGATCGTTGCTACTGTGTTAAACTGGCATATGCCTGTTATGCTCTTAGAGGCACTTCTCCCTCGTTTATTATGTAAATGCTGCCTTTGTCTTGACATCTCTACAGATTGAAACTGTTTGAAGAGGCTAATTCACTTCTGTGTTGAAGTCTTCATGCTTGATATTAAATATTATATGAAACGTAAATTGAAACCGACTCTTTGGTGCACGACGTATCTCATATTGAACTGTGTTTATTTTTCGTAGCCGTGTCTCACGGCTTCTCGTGTTGATGGAATATTATGAATATATTTTCTGCGATGGAGTAAGGAATTCTTTCAATTCAATGAAAACGTTTCTACATTAATTTTACTATATGTTAGAGAACGTTGTGGTGTAAAAGATGTAGTGTCTATAATTGAGAAAGGTATGCTTAGGTGGTTTGGGCACGTAGAGAGAATGAATGAAAGGAGATTGTTAAAAAGGATTTATGAGTCAAGAGTGACCGGGAATGTTGGAAAGCGGTGAACTTGTATGAAAGGTTTAATGAGAATGAAAGAAGCAGAAGAGTTACGGAGGATGTAAGGATCGTGGCAAGTGGAAAGACGTGGCCTGTTAAAATATTCTTTTCTTTAATCTACCGCACCTTTCCAAAATCATTCTGCATTGAGATTTCCTGAAAGGTCGTTTACGTTTTAAAATCAATTGACTTTTTAGTTTAGATTCGTTATAATTTTTAGTACGTCATTAATTTAATTTATCTGTTCTATGTTTTTGTTATTTATACATTCTGAATGATCGCATTACCTAAATTTATTTTAGGATTAAAATAGTCTTCCAAGTGTCTTTGTCACAAAATTATATACTGCTTCTGCTTCATAAATCATGCCGAAATCTTATGTTGAGGTAGTTTCTTATATGAAATCATCTAAGTCCTTTATACTAGCTTTTCTATATTTAAAAGAAAAACTTTAAAATTTATGTGGCGCCTGGAAATTTCACATTGAAGTTCTTACTTCATAATTTATAACTCATATTGCGGTAAAGTAATAAATTCTTGAGATGTATTAACTACTCCATTGCGAAATAATGGTGGTCTATAAGTTTTGGAGTTATCTAAGAGTTTGTTAAAATTAACTTACAGGGTTCTTGTTCAACTTATTTTACAGACTTGAATTGTTTTATGTCTACAGAAACCCTTTTATAGATAAAGTTGTAACTTATTATTAAATATCAATAATAATTCGACGTTTGTCTACCCAATTACTTTTATAATTGAAAATAAACTACTTAACATTAAGTGATTAGAAAAGGAACAGATAAGGAAACTTTCCCCGGGGTTTTGGCGACAGAAACTTTTATTACTTTATGTTTTTTTATATATAGATAAAAATATTCTCAGGATAAAGAGCCTTGACATTGCTTTCCTTCGTAAAGAATGTCAGACGGAAATAAATTACTGAATTAAAAATATGTCATGCCATTTGGGACCATCTATATCTTTGGAATAACCGTAATTGTTGTATTTTAGTATATTTCAAGCGTTTGACTGTGGTCATCTGATGATAAATCTATCATCTTAGTAATGCGTTAATCTGGATTAAGTAATTCATCTCAATAACTTAGCATCATGCATGTCTTTCCAGTTTAAGTGTAGACCTAGGCAAATTAAAAAAAATCCAATTTTATTGATTACAAAATCTAGCCCAGAATCTTGACTGGCAATGGATGTACACGCACTAGCCCAGTTGAATTAGGAGTTTACATTACATTAATTATTATAAGAAGCAATATTTCTTTGTGAATCGTCAGGGGGGGGGGGGGGGGTTGCGTCGTTCGGAAATCAACACATTGTAGTTGGCTAATTCGACCAATAATAGTAACTGACTTCATTGGTCTAGTAGTTAGCATGTTCGACTACAGACATTAGGTCCTGGGTTCGAGTCACGAGTCGGGCCAATTCGAAATCGATATTGACTTTTCTGTTAAACTTGTCTCAATATTTGCCCGAAATTGGGAAAAATTTGGCGGTGTGATTCATCCCCGTGCCTCGGAGAGGTTAAGCCGTCGGTCCTGCGTCTGATCTCTCACCGAAAAATTCGGATTGCCGTCACATCGGACTATGAGAGTGAAGGGATAGAGAGTACACTTGTTTGCTATGCCTGCCACTCCGCAGTGTAGCAGCGTGGTGTGGGTCTATGCTCTAAACCCTCTCTCATATGAGTGAGGAGGCCTGGGTTTTAATCATAAAATAGTGAACCTAGGGAAAAATTAAAAGCTTAATTAAAAATAACCGAGTTATTGAAGAAAAAGAAAGTTACTCTGTCGATGACCCCCCGCCCCAAAAGAAATTGCCTCTTACAATTGCAATGTCAACCCCTTTTTAAATTCCCCCTAATTCAACTGATTTATAAGCAAGGTTGTCAAAAAAGAGGAACTGGATTATATATAGTGAGAAACTTTTTGGGATTGTAATTTTTTAACAATATTCCAAGCCCTCGTGAGAGAGAGTACACATGTTTGTGTAGATGGCTAATCTTTGTATGAGATAAGCGGCTGTAGCCGAAATTCTGATAGAAAGGTAATTAGATTTGAGAGACGTGATTTGATTCTACCAGTCTTCACTTATATTTTTAACTAGCTTTCCCAATTTCGAGAAAATATAAACAAGTCCGTACTTAGTACCCATCTTCCTGTAAGAAATTCCAAGCCATTCTCATTCTTCATAATTTTGAAGATTGTATTTTATTTGAAGATAGATTGATAACGCTACGTCCAACGAATAGAACAGTACGATTTGTTCATGTGGTCACGTGACATATCGATATGATACGTCATTCCCATACATTTTTAAGCGTTCTATTGGAGTTAGCGTACTTAGAATGTATTATTGTCTACGTGTCACGTGATCACATGAACAAATTGGATTATTCTAATCGTTCGACGTAGCGTTATCGTACTTAGAATGTTACCTTATGAAATGGGCTCGCGCTTATTTTCTTAG
This sequence comes from Elymnias hypermnestra, assembly GCA_015832385.1. Classification (NCBI taxonomy): domain Eukaryota; kingdom Metazoa; phylum Arthropoda; class Insecta; order Lepidoptera; family Nymphalidae; genus Elymnias; species Elymnias hypermnestra. The sequence goes on along the minus strand of JACTOM010000935.1, from coordinate 1,831,466 downwards.
ACTGACATTTTGAAATTCGTTATATATTTAAAATAGATGGTGTATTTTAATAATTGTAAAAGTATTTTACAGGTATTGAAAGGGTCTTTAATAAAATATGATTTAAAAGGATAAGGATTAATACAAAGGTATGAATACTATGTTTGATTGTTGTCGGTACGTTAGTTAACTTTTAAAATGTAAAATTGAGTAGTTATAGTGGCATAACTACAGTAGTTGGACATATGGTAACATGGACTTTTTTATAGATATTAATACGTTCTATAATATTGTACAGTATTTTTTTGTTCTATCATCAATAGTTTCCGTAGCGCACTCGATAACAGATTTTTTGTTTCACACCTTGGATTACATTAAAGCATTTTTATTAAGGTTCCCTATTTTTATTGAGAAAGTAATATAGCCTATGTCGCTTAATGAAAATGCACCATTCAGATTCTGACCAGGCTTGGTTGTCTCGGAAAGTTCTTGCTCCAAATCGGCCGAGAGGAGTCGCCCATAACATAACCATAACTACCATACAGTGGCAGAATGCGCAGCCTGGAGACTTCAGCGTCACCTGTTGGTGGCACTTATCGGCACGATGTTCTCTAGTAAGAGACCGTAGTCTCGCTAAAGAAGGCCCGCGAACGAGAGAGGGAGAATGCAGTTGATGCCCCCTCTCACTGCCGATGAAGGCGGGATTCTAGGTGGCGTATGTTTGCGCACCTACTCCCGCTTCCGTGAATCCTCAATCGGACTCATTCGAGAAACCAGGCAGGAATGCGCAAGCTGATCCTCATCCTCTGGTGTCTCACTCATGGATGAAGAGGGTTTCGCTGGGTTTTAGTGGGTATTGCGAGTCTCCTCCCTCGCAGAGTCCCACACTCCCGAGCTACGGGTCGGGGTCAGTGCGTAAATGCATTTCCCAGCGAGAAAAAAAGGCTTTCTGATGGTGAAAATGTTTTTAATCGATCCAGTAATTTTTATGTGAAAACGTTACAAAAACATACAGACATACAAAACAAGTGTTTCCTCTTTTTTATATTACTTTAGATTAATCACAGAGTACTGTTAAAGATAAAGTAAACGAATGTTTATTTGCCGCATAAAAAATGTTTTTTTTTAAACAAATACTGCAGTATTTTTCTTACCCTTCGCGTTTGTTAAATGCTTTAAAGAATTTATTTAACTTAAATAAGTTTTTTTTTAATGTTAATAGAAAACTTGCGTGTTTCGTTCGACCCCGCTCCAATCGTGCGTTTGACATTTTCATTTACCCGCTCCTGTCATAAATAATAACTTCTCACAATCTATTGTAAGTATATTTTAAATACTTGTAAGATTGCTTTATTGGTCTTGTGGTCAGTTTGTTTGGCTAATGACTTGAGGTTTTGCGTTCCAGTCCCAGATTGGGCGAATTTAAAATTGTTAAAGTTTTGTGAGCCCTTTCGGCAGCTCACTCTTGCGAAGATTTGCCGGTTCAGGATAAATAAAAATGCCACCGGATTCTTCACCCAACGCTAATACTTGTCACTAGACGAGCTTTATGTATTGCGTTCGAACTATTGTCCAGCAGGAACGTGTTTGCCGAATTGGCCTTTTATTATACGGTGATTGCGACTGGCAAACGTGCACTATTGTGACAAGTAAACGACGTTGGTTGATACTTTATTTGATAAAAAATGCGTCTTATGATTGGCGTTCTATTATTTACCAATCACAGAGATTACATTAATTACACAAACAACTTTATTCTCGGAAATTCCAATCATACAAATATATACACGCTATAGTCAACAACACTTTGTATATACGAATGTCTATATAGGGACTGTAAATTAAACAATAATATACTATTTCTCATTTGAGGAGAAAGGTCGCGAACAAGTTTTCTGTTAAGAAGCCTTTTTTTCGCTGGGAAATGCTTTTACGAACTGAATACCCAATAAAATCCAGCGGCACCCTTGTTAACTTGAAATGACGTTGGCAGAGGTCCGCTTGCATATTCTCTCTGACAAGCCAGGTTCTGACCGACAAAGAAGTTCAGGGGTTCGTGAAACCTTGAACTTGGAGGTAAAAGTCCTTCATAACGACACCTTCCTCCCAGTCTCTTCCTTCCTAGAAGAGGAATATCTACTCACTCTCTCTCCATTGCTTCCATTAACAAGATGATAGCTTTTTTACGCTGGGAAATGCATTTACGCACCCTAACCGAACAGTCATCAATTAGAAGTGTGGGACCCACTAGACAAGAACCAGGTAAGAAGCCGTTAACGTCCCACTGCTGGTTACAGCTGGAACTCTCTATTCCTTCATTCACATAGCCCGATCTAACGGGAATCCTATACGATCAGAGAGAGATATCAGGCGCAAGACCGGCTTAACATGCTCTCCGCGGCGCAGGGTGGAGCACATCGATAACGTCCCAACTTCGAGCAAATATTGAGAAAGTCTTAATACAAAACTCAATATTAAGTGTTAGCCCATTCACTTATGTACTATGCCTGCCAAACCGTGGTGGAGCAGCGTGGTGGGTCTATATTTAAATAAAAACCCTCTCTCCTATGAGTGAGGAGGGTCACCCAACTGTGGGACGTTTATTATCTGCTTCTTATCTTGCCTTTTTACTTCTGAAGTATTTAATAGAATTGGTACTCCTGTCATGGCAAGTTATTATGGAAAATATATTATTATTGTTTTAGCGTATATAAGATGATTAAAGTATTTCATTTTAATCTTTATTTAATATTTATTTGTTCCATAATTATATGAATTTTGTTAGTATTACCCTTGATCCCTAAACTAGAAGTATCCGTGTCTTGGGGGGTCAGACGCTTCTCGTTACATAAGAAAAATTTAGGAAATTGTAGTTCTAAATTAGCTTGAGTCTAAAGATTTAAATCGGTGGAACGGCTGCAATAATAACAACCATGCATAACGCGTGACATCACAGGTGACGATGATAAACTAAACGACCATCACAATAAAAAAATTAACATTGTTCCAATATTCAAGTAAAAAACCATTACCTGAAAGCTACAAAGACGACTTATATTTTATGTATATTAGTATATTCTTTGATGTGTAAGGGGAAAGGCGTCCCAGTCCGTTTCGCCAAACGCCAACCTCACCTGCACGGGGTGCACCCTGATCCTACCGACGAGGCTCTGGCGACCGACAAATGGCGGTATAACCATTCTCTTTAGCTGACCTAAATGCCACAGACCGATAACGGGCAGCAGCGTTATCGGTGCAAGAAGGTCAGTACTGCGATCACCAACCCGCCTACCAAGCGTGGTGATTATTAGCAAAACCACAAAATGACGACGACAAGGCAGCAATGGTACCCAGTCCCCGGCAGCCCCGCTATTTTTTTGAGTCACTCAGCGTGCGATGGAGATGGCTGTGCTTGTAGTTTCTCTCCGTGATCGAATCAGAAATGAAGAGATCCGTAGTAGAACCAGAGTCTACGACATAGTCCTACGAATCGCGAACCTGAAGTGGGGACATTGGGGGCCGAAGGTGCTACAGTGGCGACCCCGTACCGGATGGCGCAATGTAGGCAGACANGCAATCGGGCTGGTTCCCGCCGGCGTCGCCAGCGGGCCCATCCAGGTCTAGTCTAGTGAGGTCAATCCGGGTGTAGCCACTGCCGGCGCGTCGTCTGGGCCGTCATCAACAACGTCTGATGGTAGTGACAGCAGAAGCTCCATCGGTTGAAGCGACGACGACGACGAGTATATTCTTTTAATACTATCATTATGTTGAGTATACATTTTAAGTACTCGAACTTGTAATAAATTCATAACCTTACCTCAATTAATAAATAATATTTGCTGTTATCATCAACGGTAGCCTGGAAGAAATCTCTACCCTAAAGCTGCTTATGCAAATTTATTAAGTCTTAGTATTAAGTTTTAGTATTTTCTGTATGTATAATATAAACATGTGTAAAAAAGTGTAAAATAAATAAATAACCATAATTTTAAACGGCCTTACGATATTTTTATATTTGCTTTGTTTTTACATACGAAATTGCAAGAAACTAATAACTTATTTTTCTTTTCAGGTACGTTAATCACTACGGACACTGGATTTACTGTCTATTGTAAGTTATTTCTTTAATGTTATCTGGCTGGTCGTCGTAATGGTGCATTGGCCCCGGATTCTATTGTTGGTTGTGAATAATTAGAAAATTCTTTGTTCTAATTAAATTTGATCAGTACTGGGAGGTTTTGGTCCTGGCTGCTAACCACCTACCAGTTAAATCACTAATTGTTTTAAGCTTAACGGATTAATGACCTGTTTAAACTGTATTAACGCTTACATACCACGATGGCAATTATATATTTTGTGGATATTTCGATCGTAGTCACGACCTTACTGCTCTAGGGGGTTGTGTCAAGCTGTCAGGGACAGAATCTCTCTTTACTACGTCTTATTCTTTTATTTCTCAAAGTATCCACATCAATTTTTCACCGTAATACAGTTATAACATCAAATTTTCTTTTTAAAAAAATTGCGTCGATTGCTTATTTGGTCTCTTTTAAGCATTCAGTAAATTACTACTTACGAAACTATCAGGATTTTGTCTTTACTGTCACTTAATATCAGATGAGATCACAGTTAAACACTTAACTGTGCGCAATGACTTAATATAATTATTTATTTTTTAAGGCAGCCAAAACAGGTTATAATATTTGTTATACTTAAGTAATCTCAACTAATGTTATAAAGAGGAAACATTTGTGTTTTTGTATATAAGTTTGTTTGTTACGTTTTCACAAAAAAAACTACTGGACTGATTTAAAAAATTATTCACTATCAAAAAGCTGCATTTTTTCTGAGCGAATATAATATATAGGCTATGTTCCTTTCTCAAAATAAATAGGGATCCCTTAGAAAAATGCATTAATGTAAACCAAGGTGTGAAACAAAAAACTGTTATTGCATGTGCTGAGAAAACTATTGAATATATAACTACAGTATTATAGAACGTATTAATATCAATAAAAAAGTTCGCAATACCAAATGTCCAACGACTGTTGTTATGCCGCTATAACTTTTTTAATCAAACCATATTATTCATACCTCTGTATAAATCCTTATTCTATTAAATATTTTATTTAGACCGTTTCAATACCAAAAAATTACTGTTTAAATTATTAAAATCAGACATTCCAATCAAAAGATATAACGAATTTAAAATTCTCTTGTGGCACACCATAAAATTATTGTTTATAATTTTTACTAAGCTACAATCAGATTATTTCTTAAGTATTAGTTAGAGGTGTTAGTTTATTAGTAGTATTTTCTTGATACATATCTTAAACTTAATTATATTCATTTAATTACAAAGTTTAATGAGCTTATTAAAGAAAACTGAGATTATGGCTTTAAAAATGTCTATATCTAGATTAGCAAAGTCGTTACATGACAGACACATCCTGACTAAAGGGTTGTAATAAGAGATGTTATTTTTTTAAATCAGAAGTGCCCATAGAAGCTGAGGTAATGGTAAAATATCAACTTGATATTCAATTTCACCGCTTCACAGCACAGTTATTAGAAACTATGTGGAAATTTATTAACTAAAGCAATCTCTTGAAACTGTCTATGTCAATATGAAGTGAAATTCTTGGCAATTTCGTCGATATCTAAGTCAGTTTCACAGTAAGAGTGAAATGGACCAAACTAAAATAAATTGCTCATAGTTCAAACCTCTCAGGGAGATGAAATTCCGTCGATATGATCGAATATTCCTCCTCCACCTTCAGCAGTCAACGAAACAGTGTTTGGAATATATATATGGATTTAAAAATAGCTGTGCCCACGATCTTGTCGATATATTTAGGCTAATTATTCTACATACTTATAATACTTTAATTAGGTATTTACTGCGTTTCACTGCAAAAGACTTAATTGTCCTTTCTGAGACTTTAGACTATGTACTAAACTTCACTTAAACCGGTTCAGCAGTTTTGTCATGGAAATGCGACAGACAGAGTTACTTTCGCATTTGTAACATTTTACACACTTGAGGGTAAGGTTAAGTTTAATTTAGGAAAGGGCGAATAATACGAACATACGAATTATTTTTCGAATCGAATAATTCGGAAGTTCCCGAATAATTAGGTTTTTTTTCTAATAATTTGCAAACTATTAAATTATTTGAAGGAAAATATACTATATACGGTTACATACCACGATAATGTTTTTGTGAATTTGTTATTATTGTGAATATGTCGATAATTAACAAAAACATTATCGTGGTATGTAACCGTATATAGTATATTTTCCTTCAAATATGTCGATAAACCACGAAAGTTTCAGTTTAAAATATTAAATTATTAGTGGATTTTCGAGTATTTTCAATTTAGGGTTTCTTATGTTCAATATTATTTATTTCTTTATTATAAATAAATATTCAAGTATAAATTTATCAGCCCATATACATTTTGTTCAAACCATGAAGTATATTTACACAAACTGTTTTTTATTTTATTTTAAAGACAATGAAATGACAGAAATTATATCGTAGCAAATACATTTGCAAATTTACTAGATACTGAATGATAATGAAGTTCGTTTGTCAGATACACAATCGCCAGCAGTGGAAAATAGTCTATCATTTCTATTTTTTATTTAATAAAAATCGCATTATTCGAAATTTTGAGAATTATTCGATTTTTTTCAAATTATCATGGCATTTCGAATAATTCGAATTATCGAATCGAGTATTGACATTCGATTCGATTCGAACCGCACGATATACTTAAACCTTAAAGTTGTAAATTTCAACTTGTAACTTTAAAAATGACGATACTTCCGTCCCTTATAACTCTTTTTTCGCATTAAAAAGTACCCTACGTCCTTTCTCAGGCTTTAGAATAACTGTGTACTAAATTTCATTTAAATCTGTTTAATAGTTTTGGCGTGAAAGCGCGAAAGACGGAGTTACTTTCGTATTTCTAATATTGGTAAGTAGAAGAACGTCCTGTTTTAGAATAAATAATGTGCGTCGGGTTCGATGACGCAATTTTTGGAAATCGTATTTTCTAATTGACTGGTAGTACGCTTCGGTCGTGGCTAGTTACCATCCTACTAAATACGACGTGCCTTTCTAGTAAGATACTGTGTAGAAACCATGAGAGGTCGTCGTTATCGCTTCAACCGATGGATGTCCACTGCTGGACTTAGGTCTCACGTAATGATGCCCACTAGGCCCGATCTTGCGCCGCCTGGCTCCCGTGGCTACTGGTGGCCCTCTTTATATCGTCGGTCCACCTCGTAGGGGGTCTCCCTACACTGCGCCGCCCGGTGCGGGGTCGCCACTCCAGCACCTTCGGGCCCCAACGTTCATCGGTCCGTCGGACCATGTGCCCGTCCATTGCCACTTCAGGTTCGCGATTCGTAGAGCTATGTCGATGACTTTGGTTCTGCTACGGATCTCCTCATTTCTGATTTGTTCACGTAGAGAAATTCCGAGTATAGCCCTCTCCATCGCCCGCTGAGTGACTCTGAGCTTTCGTATGAGGCCCATAGTCAGCGACCACGTTTCGAAGCCGTAGGTCATCACTGGCAACACGCACTGTTCAAAGAGTTTCGTCTTTAGACACTGAGGGATATCGGACGAAAATATCTGGCGTAGTTTTTCGAACGCCGCCCAAACGACTTGGATTCCGCGGTTGACCTCCTTCTCGAAATTGGACCTACTTAGCTGGACTATGTGTCCCAGGATGTATACTATGAGTATAAGAGATAAATTGCCCCTTATCAGGTTAGCCACGGTACCACTTAACCTTATACAGACTCAACACTTACCACCACGTTCCGACCTCATCCGACCACTCAATCACTACTAATCTGTACGTGGGTCGGGAATATCTATTTCTAACAATGTAATTATTAGTTAACAAACGACAATAATCATTTATCTACCTCCACAATTACATAGCGATCACATAATCAACTGTACAACTTTGTACTATTTTTTAAATTACACAAGATCTAGAAGTTGTTTTCTGGGCTTATAGTGTAATAACACAATTTTGGACTCTGGACTTCTAAATAAGTTTAACCAATATGTAGACAGCACTTTCACGCGTAAAGCACACTCTTTGTTGAATATTTAAATGTCATTAAGGCTGGAATTTGAACACATTTTATAAAAATATATAGGTAATTTTCTAACACGTTATTGCACAGATGGGATATACAGTGGGTTTCTTTTATACTAACAAAAAACTCGACGATTGAAGAGCAATTCAACAAACAAATGACCCGGTTTGCGCTCACGGCTCTCGGAGAGCCCTTCAGATAATCACCAGCCTCTTGTTTGACGGGAGATTTCCTGTCAAGGTGTTATAAAATTTATTTTTATGAAAATGTCCAAATTTTCCTTAAACGCCTTTGCCAAGTCTCCATAGGAAAATACAATCTTTTCCTTAGTTATTCATAATTACAACCGCTTCATTCGTTGTAGAATTTTCATTTTTATATATAAATTAACTGATGGTCGCAACTTCGTAAATATCCACATAATTTGAGAAAAGATCTCAACAACGTGAACAATGGCGCGGACTTAAACTAGTAATATAAATTATTAAATTCTGACGCTGGGAAATTCTTATATGCGCCCTGACTAGTGACGGGAGTGTGAGTCTCTGTGAGGGATAAACTTCGCAATACTCACTAAAACCTAGCGGAATCCTCTTCATCCATTAGTGGAACATCCGAGGAGCGCTCGCACATTCCTCTCTGATGAGTCTGACCGAGTGTTTATTTTTTATATTATTGCTGACGGTTAAGCGTTTGACTGTGATCTCACCTGATGGTAAGTGATGATACCGTCTAAGATGGAAGCGCGCTAATCTGTGTCAGAGGCGACATACCCCTTACGTTTTTTACACCGCTTCGTACCGGAACACAAATCTCTTTGTTTTGGCGATACGTCTTTGCTGGTAGGGTGGTAACTAGCCACGTCCGAAACCTTCCACCAGGCCAGATTCAGACAAATTAGAAAATACAATTTTCTAAGTTCACCCTACCGGGGATCGAACCCGGGGCTTCTGCTAGCAAGGCGAGTACCCGCACCAGTGCGCAAGTGATGCCGTCAGAGTGTTCACGAATGCAAATATATGCTGCCTGGAAACCCGCCTTCATCGAAGGTGAGAGGGAGCATCCCTCCTTCGTTCGTGTGCCTCTTTCAGGTAGATGACCGTCTTATAAAAGAGGGCCACTCCCGCCAAGCATCTTTCATTGGCAAGAATCGCATCTACAACGCTCTCTCGCAAAAGATCCAAGGCAATCAGGTCCCCAGGCTGCACATTCTGCTAAAGTGTGGTGCACTGAGTCACTAGCGGCACGTCACTCGTGGCGCTAGTGACTCAGTGGTTACAACTCATGGCCAATTCGGTGCAGAAATTTTCCAAAACCTGCACTAGTCTGAAAGAAAGTGACCCATACCGCCTGGTAAGCCATTGGTCCAGGTAAGGGCGGATTCTTCCACAGTAGCCTCGCCCGCAAAACTAGTAATATCATTGACGCAATCACATCCATGATGGCCAAGTTGTGAGACGCGGCGATTCTCGTTTAGAAAAATCACATGTCACACTATCCATCATTGCGCTTTCCGATGAAGGAAATCTTAGGAATCATGAGGAAACTTGAATATCCCGGGATTAACTCAACGATAGCCTGCTAAATCGCAGTGGAGCACCCTGGTGAGTCTCTTAAACCATCTATGAGTAAGGGGGCTGTGCCCAACAGTGAGAGGTTAATAGGCTGCTACTTATAATTTAAACCACATCTAGTATATATGTTTGAACGACCTCGCTAGTGTAGTGATGTGTGTACTTCCTCCGTTATCAGAAGTCCCAGTTTCTATCAAGGAAGATCTAGGAAGTATATTTTTGTAATCTTTCTGCATTTGGAGTAGTGGGAGGCTTGGTTGGATTTATAAAAGTGTGAATAGAGTGGATTTCAAATCGATATATATCAGTTCATATTAAAAACTGTTTTAACGGGTACATACTATGGCGTTTTTGAATTTTGACATGTGAAAGAGTTACGTCTTGGCCACGATCTATGCAACTGGGTTGATTTATCGACAAAAACGCTATCGTACTGTGTGCCCTTTAAAACAGTTCTCAATATGTCGATAAACCACGAAACTTAAAGTTTAAACCAATCATTTATATCAGTTCATTTTTGCAAAAATGTAAATGCACGTATTTCCTTTGCTGTCGTCGGTAACATCACTTATATAGGTTTTATTTGTATTAGTACAATTAATTTTGATGTCTATACCACTTAATTTATCAACCAACCAACATGATGATAAAAACGTATCATTATTGTAGTAATAAATAAGTAATTAAATAATTCAAACATTGTCTTAAAAAGTTGGATTTTGTACTTGACTCTTTATAAAGGCACTGTCGTTATATTTTGAGAGAGTGCGAAATAATAGTAGGAATTGAAAAAGAGGCCTAAAATGTTTGACTTTTCTAGAAAAATGCCAGCTTTAATGTTTACTACGTCAATGAAAGTGACGTGAAATGATAAAGTGTCTCGCAGGCTGTCCCGTGTCGTGCTCTATCGACACCCTTGCTTTTTGTCTTCCGTTGATGGATGTTCATCAGTGGAATTCGACTTATAATCTGACAATCTTATTTGAAAACCAGCTACCATCTTTCCATGCCCATAAAAACATTGCCCTGAGGTAACCCATAGGTGATTTTAAGTAATTCTTCTGCTTTCCTCTGTCTTCTTATTTTAGTTTTCAGTGTCAATGTTTTGTTATGAATTACTAGCTGATCCGCGCAACTCCGTCTACAGCTTATAGGTAAAAAGGCATAAATTTGGTGAGCATAAAGAAGATAGCTAATCATAAAAGATAGACATATGCAATCGTGGACTTTTAAAAGGAAAACTTCTGTCATACATAAATTATGCAGAACGAAAGCTATCCAAAGGGAATATCCCCCCGATTTTGAAACGTTTTACATTGGTGCAGCACTCCTATTAGTCTTAACGTGATGATATATAGACTATAGTCTTCCACTATAAATAAGCTATCTAATGCTTATATATCAAATAGATCCAGTAGTTCTTGAGATAAGGATGTTCAATTAAACAATCTCTTCAGCTTTATTAATACTAGAGTAAATATCGCGAAATAAACTACATTGGAAAGCTCTGCAATGATAGAAGATTGTTTTACATCCAGTTCTACATTGTATTACTTCTCTTTCTCAGCTTTTTTGAGTAATTTTCGTATAGAGATAAAATAGTCATTAACTGCTTATATCTTAAGCAACTTTTAAATATTAATTAGATAAAATCTTCGTAGAATTACGGACAATAGTCACAAGATGAATCTGAATATCAAGTGTCATCCACTACAACCTTAAAAATGTAATTAAAGTTGAGTGGATAAAGTCCACCTGTTACCAACGAGTATTCCACTATTTTAGTATATTGTCTGCAGACAGTCAAATAACCAGGAAAAACTGGTTAAGGTTAGGAAGGCATGAAGAGAAAAAGACTAAGGAGTTGCTGACCTACCCCTAGGTCTGATCAAGTAAAGAGTATAACGAGAATCACGTTTCGAACAGTCCTAAAATAATCCAAGGATAAAGAGAAATGGAAGCAGCGAAACGACCTTCAGCAATGTAGTATACAGAAATGATGATGATAATAGATTAACATAGAAGTATTTTATTAAGGTTTGGATATTGAACTAGAATTATAGGTCAAGCGTGAACCTAGAGTAGTAATATAATAAAGACTGTGCTTTTAGAGAACACGATTGTGCTAAAAACACTATTTCTATCTCCATTTGCTCGATCACATCTTTCGTAACGTAGCTTTACTTCTGAAATTGTTTTGTTCATCGAAACAATTTTGTAAAGTTAACACAATAGACCTTTATCGGCATCTGTTTGATATAACAAGTATATTTCGCATTTATTGGATTCCAATAATGACCCCCGCTTCATTTGGACTACAGAATACAATCGGGGCATAAAATAAAAGGAAAGTAACGACAGAAGTTTAAGCCGATGTATATGTCGGTCACGTACCACCAACAGAACTGCCCTTTGTTTCCATTGATTGATGTCCCTCGGCCGGGTTCTTCATGATTTCTTACTGCTCGAGCCAAATTTCTGGGCGTCCTTTGTTAAAACTTTGTTTGTCGACGAAATGGGCCGAGCGTTCAATTGCTTATCAGTTCGCAATGAAATTTGTTTTTAAAGCTAACGACAAGTGAAATTTGTTTCGCCTTTTGTTGACAACGGTTTGATAAGCTGCCGGCCGGAAGGGAAGCGAACGTGCCAAAACTCCTATTCATTTTGTGTATCGCGAAATAAACTACATTGGAATTTTCTGCATTGCTGCTAGGAAATTTGCTTTTATAGGGTGTTAGACTGTTCTCTTTCTTATTAAATGTGTCATGATTGGAATATTTTGTATCCAGCTCTGCTCTCTACTACTATCCATTCATGTCTTTTTCGTTTTCTTCTTGATAAAACGGACATGATAAGAACAAAGCCAATATCTTTCTTAGCTGACAATTTAGCGCTTGATTGTGTGATCACGGTTTAGTTTTTTATGCTTTACCTATGCTTACTTTTACAGAATGTACACCTATTGGCACTAGGCTATTAGGGCTTGAAAAAGAAAGAAAAGGATCCATTTCCAGGTGTTATGGTGACTCAATGCAATGCTCGATAATCTTAACAGAGTTTCTCAACAGGTGGGCCTAAAAATGAACATGGATAAGAAATTTATGTCCAATATTCATATTCCGATTCACCCAGTCATCGTTGAGAACTCAACTCTCGAAATTGTAGACAAGTCTACGTACCTGGGACACATAGTCCAGCTAGGTATGCCCAATGAAGATCTTTTCGTCCAATATCCCTCAGTGCCTGAAGTCCAAGATCTTCGAACAGTTCATGTTGCCAGTGATGACCAACGGCTCTGAAACGTGGTCGCTGACTATGGGCCTCATACGTGGGGAGATCCGTAGAAGAACCAAAGTTATCGACATATCCCTAAGAATCTCGAAGCTGAAGTGGCAATGCGCGTGGCACATAGTCCGACGGATCGATGGACGTTGGGGTCCAAAGGCGCTGGAAATGTGAACCCGCAGCGGACGGCACCGTGTAGGCAGACCCTTCACAAGGTGGACCGATGACATAAAGAGGGTCGCAGATAGCTGCTGGAGCCATGTAGCGCAAGATCGGGCCTTGTGGTCGTCATTTCGTGAGACCTATGTCCAGCAGTGCACATCAGTAGAAGCAACGACGACCATGATAACAGTAACAGTTACTTTTTATTGCTGTTCTAATAAGAAGACAGCCAATGTATAAATATAAATCTAGGTTTTTTTTATTGCTGATATGATCATGCCTGATGGTAAATGAAAATATAGTCTAATTCTATAACCTGGCAAAAGATATTTTACCTATTTAATAATTGAAATGAAATATAACCATCAACATTCTGCTTTTTATGAATGGTAAGGTATCCAATATGTAGCTTTTGTATAAATATATTTAGGGGAGTAGTATTTCCTTATTGTTATGAATCACGAAAAGGCTGTGCGAATATGTCATATGTTTGTTACCCAATTGAGGTAGGTACCGGTAGGGTGAGTTTTGGAAATTGCATTTTCTAATTTGTCTAAGTCTGGAATGTTGGGAGGCTTCGGTTGTGACTAGTTACCACCTTACCAGCAGGGACTTACCGCCAAGCAAGGGATTTGTATTCCGGTACGATGCTGTCCAAAGGCCATAAGAGATAATATACCTCTTTGTAAGTTACTAATATCAGATAAGAATATAGTCGATAACAGTAAGCTCAGTCTGCAGTAAAAAAAGAATATAGATTTTTCCTTGTGCTATTAAAAGTAACGCTGTAGCATATTTTTTTTTAAATTATTATGTAAAATAAACCTTAACTACCTATTTCAACTAAATGCAAACAATATGGAAATCGGAAAACTCGCTTCGCTATGCGCAGAAACTTTTTCTATTAAAGACTTATATCACGACTTTCCACGTGCATAATCACGACATTAAGGCCCCGTTTTATGTTTATCGCGGTATCAGAACTACTTTAATGACTAATATGTTATACGGAAAACTTTCTGAAAAATTCTTTTATAACATATACTTTCGAAACTTAATAATACGGGCATTGAAACTATCTTTGTATTCCAAAAAAAGGCATACGTACCATATATCAATTAATCTCGTACGTCCCTAAAATATAAGACCAATTCTCACAGCACTATATATTGAATCACATTTTATATATGTAGTTAACATAAACAGCAACAATAGTGAAATGCCCAATTTTAATAGAAGAAACAAAAACAAATGGGTTCGAATCCCACTTCTGATATGTAGTAATAAGTAACACATATTCTTTTATTCATAACTATAATTCTATTAATCCTGATTTATTTACACATTTCTACTAAACATTAAACATTATTTATACATATGGTCGCTGACTATGGGCCTCATTCGAAAGCTCAGAGTCACTCAGCGTGCGATGGAGAGGGCTATGCTCGGAGTTTTTCTACGCGATCTATTCAGAAATGAGGTGATCCGTAACAGAACCAAAGTCACCGACATAGTGCTACGAATCGCGAACCTGAAGTGGCAATGGGCGGGGCACATAGTCCGACGGACCGATGGACGTCGGGGCCCGAAGGTGCTGGAGTGGCGACAACGCACCGGGCGGCGCAGTGTAGGGAGACCCCCTACAAAGTGGACCGACGACATAAAGAGGGTCGCCGGTAGCCGCTGGAGCCAGGCGGCACAAGACCGGGGCTTGTGGACGTCATTACGTGAGACCTATGTCCAGCAGTGGACATCCATCGGTTGAAGCGACGACGACGACGATACATATATGTATATATTTATGCCCCTAGTATATGTATTTTGTAATTATATTATCAATAAAATTATTTTGTGTGCAATAAGTAATAAATAAATATAAATAAAATATTAAACTCAATACATTAATACTTTCTTAACGCTTTACTAATACATTTAATATCAAAACTACACTACTACTGTCGTAGTCTACGAACAAGCTCCGCCAGCCTATCACAACGTAATCATTCGCGTCACTTAATGTTTTCTATACATAGACTAATATCATGACTCAAACATATTTTAACTTATCATACATTCTTTTTAAGCACTTAATCAAATATTTCACCTCAGTACATTTATTATTTAGTCAAGATCAACTTGTTAAATCAACTTTATCGTACTCGTTGACGATTATGATAAATAAATTATAATAGTCAATTTAAATTTAAAGCGCTTGACTGTTATCTCACCTGATGGTAAGTGATGATACAGTCTAAGATGGAAGCGCGCTAATCTGGGTAACAGGCGATATACCCCTTACGGTTTCTACACAGCATCGTACCAGAACACAAATCTTTTTGGCGGAACGTCTTTGCTAGTAGGGTGGTAACTAGCCAAAGCCGAAGCCTCGGACAAATTAGAAAATACAATTTCCTAAATTCGTCCTACTAGGGATCGTACCCGGGACCCCTGCCAGCAAGGTGAGTACTCGCACCACTGCGCCAGCGAGGCCGTCACGTTTAAGTAAACTATAAGTCAAAAAGGTTTTTCATTAAATTCGCTCATTAAATAAACATCGAATCACATCACTTTTTATGCCATATTTTAGAGTGAAGAGGGTTTAGAAGTTTTTAATAAGATACCCGAATCACTTTTAGGTTTGCCTCCACATAGTTTTAAGAAATATGCTAATAACAAAAAGCATATTATAATGTTGAAGATTTGTAAAGTGATAAAGATGTTTTGACGGCCTCGCTGGCGCAGTGGTGCGAGTATTCGCTGTGCTAGCGGAGGTCCCGGGTTCGATCCCCGGTGGGACAAGTTTAGGAAATTGTATTTTCTAATTTGTCTGAGTCTGGACTGGTGGGAGGCTTCGGCCGTGGCTAGTTACCACCCTACCAGCAAAAACGTACCGCCAAACAAAGAAATTTGTGTTCGGTACGATGCTGTGTAGAAACTTACCATCAGGTGAGATCACAGTCAAGCGCTTATCTGTCAGCAATAAAAAAAAAATGTTAAAACTTGATTCCGGTTGCACACAAAAGCTAAACACATTGTAACATACAAAAATATACTTAAAAGTGTAACCGCTGAGTTTCTTGTCGGTTTCTTGTTATCTAAAACAATTTTCCGAACCGGTGGTAGATGGTTTAACGGCCAGACTGCTGACGATTCAAACTGCTTTCTTAACATACTTGAATAAAGAATATTACACAAGAACTCTTTCTCCACGTATGCTTAAGCATTATCCCTGGACAGATGTTGCAGCCCTATGTTAGGGTTTATATTATCATTTGAGACTTGACAATCAACTATCGTTGAATTATTAGATCGGATATTGACTATTTCGGAAGTATCAGTGTTGTTTCGATTATAACATTAGATAGATTTCGAGTATAACATTAGATTCTGGGCTTCAATGGGGCGCCCATATTAAGACTCTAGCAAGTAACTTAGTTCCGCTGCATTTGCTGTTAGAAAAGTTAGACAATACACTGATGTTGAAACTGCCGAAATGGTGTATTTCGCTTATTTTTTATCATTATGTCTTAATAATAATAATAATAAAATCGTAATATCTGCGAATGGTCTGATCCCAGTCAGTCTCGCTCATCATCTGAGACGACTGGGGTTCCGGGGCAGTTCGCTCGCAGCAAGGATGCAAAAGGCGGTGTTGCTGGACTCGGCTAGAATAGTCCGGCGGTTTCTCAGCCTGTAGCCCTGACCCCCGGCCGTTTGGTCTCCCTGCCGGGGTGTATCCTCCGCCCGTTATATTTATTTATGTAATTGTTTATGTAGATATATGTATTATTTCATATTTATGTATACAAGTAATTATTATAAATTTATTTATATTTAATAATAAATATATATATTCTTTGGTCAACGGGCGTGAGTGTAAAAGTAGTATAATAATAATAA
>JACTOM010000935.1:1768109-1813447 GCA_015832385.1 Elymnias hypermnestra | reverse complement strand
TGTGAGCCGAATACAACCGAGGGGTCAGAGAGGAATGCCTCAACGAGCCTCTGGCTCCCCGCTCATGGTTGACGACGGTCCCGCTGGGTTTTAGGGGGTATTGCGAGTTCTTCCCCCTCGCCGAGGCCCACACTCCCGACCCCACAGTCGGGGTGCGTAAATGCATTTCCCAGCGTCCAAAAAAAAATACAAAACTACCTTTAATAGAGTAACCGTTGAGTTTCATGCCGGTTTTATCTCTGCGGATTCCGGTGGTAGATTTGTTACCAACGGACAGACTACTGACGAATCAAAAGTGCTTTTTGAGCCTGAATAAAGAATAGTTGATTTGATTTGATATATTTAAATGAAAATTGTCAATTGAGTGTTATCTGTGTAGGTGTCTGTGTAATATTTAATAAGGTGGTGCATTGCATTAATGCAAAAGAGAACTACTCGGATTGTTATTACCACTAAGCTCTAAGGACCCAGAAAATTGCTCACACACATAATGCACATATATTACACACGCTTAAACATCCACACCCATATCTAGAGTTTAATTTAAATATTGAATTACTCTTAGTTTCATTATAATTGTGACATATGTTCAGTAAATCTTCTTTTTATTCTCTTGGTATCATAATTAATATACCATATTATAAACAGCGAAACCCTCTAACACAGGTAAGTAAGTAGCAGCCCATTAACGTCCCACTGCTGGGCACAGGCCTCCTCCCTCATATGAGAGAGGGTTTTTAGAGCATAGACCCACCACGCTGCTCCACTGCGGATTGGCAGGCATAGTACACAAGTGCACTCTCTATTCCTTCACTCTCATAGTCCGGTGTGACGGAAATCCGACACGACCGGAGAGAGATCAGGCGCAGGACCGACGGCTTAACGTGCTCTCCGAGGCACGGGGGTGGATCACACCGCCAACTTCCCAACTTCGGGCAAATATTGAGAAAATCTTAATAGAAAACTCAATATCGATTTTTGAATTGGCCCGACCCGGGACTCGAACCCAGGACCTCATGTCTGTAGTCGAACATGCTAACCACTAGACCAATGAGGCAGTTAACACAGGTATTGATACTTAAAGGAGGGTCTCAACTTAAAAGAGGTCTGGAAGTATGTGTAGTAAATAAGTTTATCCAAATAAATAATGTGCGTAATTGGACAGTTAGACGTTGACGATTATGGGAAGAGAATATAGCTCATGGAAATTGTTCATTATATTATTCGGCCGTCCCGTCATATCAGAAGTGGGATAATCGGATTCTAAATTGTAGTTAAAGTCAAGATATCGCATTTTAAATTAGTTGATGCGGTAAAAGTCTACAGTAGATAGGTAGGTAGCATTAACTAAAACTGTTTGCAGTAGATAGGTAGGCTAGCGGGTCGTACGTCTACGGATCACACAGCACGAGAAGTCTTAAGGGCCCAATCTTCACTGCCCTGTCTAGAAGATGGACAGCACTCGTGGCAGACTACCGTGCTCCCGTAGAAGATTAGGTGCTCGCTCCGTATTAGGTCTAGGAGGAGTAGGAGTAGGAAGAACCCTGGAAGTTGGCCCGCAACATTGATTTTCGGCTTCAATTTAATCCTGGTCGCGAGACATTCAGTGGTGATTTACAGCATTAAATAGCTATCAATGGTGCGACCATCAATGACTTATTACAAGAAAATATAAGATATAGATTAACAATTATAAGTACCCACTATAGTTTAAGATTGAGAAGGTTGAGTAGACAAATTACATTTATGCTTCTAGACAAGTGAATAATAATTAAATATTTTAGCGATATTGATATCTAAGCATATTTTAGGGAAAATAGACTAAATTTACAATGTTAACGAGTAATTCTATATAATTCCAACACTCACCCTATATTGGGGTAATCCTTCCGTTTTTTTTAATAAAGCACTATATACTGACGGTCTATAAAGTTAAACAATCACCTTGATCACGTTAAGCAGCAAAGATGGCTTAAGCTTTCACTTTAACGATAATTTTTATTAAAAGTATATAGATCGTAAAAAGAAAAGGATACCTCTCTTCGTTCCGTTCCTGCCGGTTACTGCGTAACGTTTCTTAGACAAAAATATTAATCAATATTTAAAGATGAATGAATTTAATGTTTATATATATAGTTTTAATCAATATACTTTAATTTTTTTAATAACAATTAGGTAGTAGTTTGTAATTGTTAAGTTAGATCAAATTAGTTATATGTTGTTGCTGCGGAGCTTAACTAGGTGGCGCCAGACGTTACAAAGATTATATGTAAACTGACTTAAGAAGTGAAATTTATGTGAAGAAACACCGACAGACAAGTCCCTTCACTTATTTATTTCGACACGCAAATTTCTTGTCGCGAAATAAGCCTGACAATAGAACTAAAAGAAAATTTTATTTCCGCCCTATTTGCTTATGATGTACGACCTTATTCATCTTATGCATTGTACGGGACCCCTAGTAACAGCAAATAGACCGTCCTCTATAAGGGGCGAGTGATGTTTATGTAAACTTTTATACATCCCCGGGAGCACATTGCTCCTCAAATTTGATATCATTCCTTTACGCTTCCGTGGAAATAAATAGGGGTATATTCAAACGTCGGGCCGGATAGGGTTATGATGGGACCCTTAAGCGTAATGTGAATTACGTCCCCTGGACCATATACGTTGCTGTTTCGGGAATGAGTGGAAATGTACGTCTCTTAAATCCCCCATTACATTTTATATGGCCAACATCGTCTATTACGTAACTCCTCCGAGAAAATCAAACCTTAATTAAGGATCTTTGTTGATGGGGTTCCATGAGAGAGTGGAAGTACATTTATATATTTTTTTAATATATATACATAGCGTAACGCCTCATTCCCGTAGGCAGAGACCACGTCCTTTCACTTGCCATGATCCTTGCATATCTCCTTTGCTTCTTTCGTTCTCATTAAACCTTTCATACCAGTTCATTACCGTTAGTGTAGAGTACTCTTGACTTGGTCCTTATTTAAAATGTCCTGGATTTGGTCTAGGAACGTTCACCTTAGTCTTTCCCTCCCAACTTTCCCACTCACTCTTGACTAATAAATTCTTTTTGTCAGTCTCCTTTAATTCATTCTCTCTACATGCCCAAATCATCTAAGCATACCTTTCTCAATTTTAGTCACTACACCTTTTTCTATACCACAACATTTTCTTATCACACTAATAAAAACTCATAAAAAACCTTGTAAATTTATTCAGGTTTAAGAAACCCACCGCTGATTTTCTGTGCGATCATTTGGTCTCGGTGATATGCTTGAACAAGGAGAATGGTCTAATTTCATTCTGGTTCGATAGCTCAGCGAGAAATGGTCGTATCGAGATCAGAAAAAAAAAACAACAAAATTGAACCTTAATAGGCAACCTGTCTAATGTAACTAACCTTAATAAAGGGTAAATGAGAAAACAATTTTTCAAGTCGGTACATCAAAAATAAGATCGAAAAAGATTTTTTTATAGTATTCATTAGTTTTTTTCCTTAAGATCCTAACTAACAAATACCAAGCATGAAATTGATTTATATTTTATACTGATACGACCATTTTTATAAAAGATACAGCCATTTGAAAAAACGTTAAATATTTAGATGCTTCTTTTGATCCTTTAATATTTTCCACTTTAAATATATCAATTGCTGTTCTTTAGACCCTCTAAAACTCGAGATCTGGATTGATTTGGCTAATTTTGGTTTTGATTGAAGATTCAAAACTTGAGAGAACATTGAAAAAAAGCTAAGTAAACATAGTAAAACAACAATTTCGCTTTCCCTTAGTAACAGTTCCTACCTGGCAAACATTTGATGTTCGCCCCGTGAAAATTCGTTCAGAATTCAAAGTATTAATTACAGAGAGAGAGTACAGACTGCTCCAAATGTAACAATAGTTGACAAGTTGTTTACCGTTGAGAGTTTCATACGGTTACTAGAGTCAGAATTGCTTGTTCTGTTTATTTTACGTGGGCTACAGGTTGATTAGATTTTATTCGCTAACAGTAATTGAATACACCAGTAAGTTCTTTTGTTTTTACTGGTATCGATCAAGCGTAGATTTACTTGAATGCTCGTCTATTTAACTGGTTGTTATCAACTGTTGGACCTGTTTATATTTACCTGATATCATAATTTTCGTGTAACAGTTTTATAGGCTTCTCGGCTTCGCAAAAAAAGTAGTATTTTAACGTCACAATGCTAGTCAAAGCTTCCTCACTCTTATATTATTTAAATATACACAACTAGCACTATACCAATAATAACTTCATTTTTTAAATTTATTTAATTTACCATTATTTCTTTAAAAACAACTACGTCACGAGATTCAGCTCGAAATTGTCCGCCTGTTAATGTTACCTCGCATTGCATAACATTTCGTAATATTGCACAATGTCCTTGTCTTAGTGCCGCCACCCAACTATCTATAGTCTAACCAATAGGAGATAAAGTTTTTTGGAGCTATATCCATTACGCTGCTCTATTACTAGTTGACGGGCTAAACATATCCGATACTTAATCCCAAGATATGCAGGTTTCTTCACGATGTTTTCCTTTACCGAAAAGCACAATTAGGAATTGAAATGAATAATCAATCACGTAAGTTTCTTTACGTAAAAAAAGACTTAGTGGTGCATGCCACCACTTCAAACCTGTGACTTGTCTGAAGGTGAATCCACGCTCCTCACCACCAGGTCATAATATATATGAAACTATAAGCCTTTTATAAGAAAATTCATAATTTTGGTATCTTAATTGTCTTATTTGTAAGATATTTTGATGAGCCCTGGATTATTAAAAGTACTACCCCAATTTCTGTTACACGCGGACTAAGTTTAGAACACTGCTAGTAAGCTTTATAAGAATAATTGTATCAATTACTCTCATTATACTTGGCTAGGCAAATTTAGTATACAGTAATGGTTAGAGGATCGCCTTTATGAAAAGCCAGAGGGTGTTTCAAAGGGCCAGACTGGCCCTTGGAGGAGTGCTGGTGCCAACACTTATATATGGTAGTGAAATTTGGGAAGGGTAGAAGAATCACAAAAATAAAATAAACGCGGTACAGATGCATTGAAGAGTATGAGCGGATTGATACTGGGTGACAAAGTAAGAAATAGTGTGACAAGAGAACGTTGTGGTATAAAAGAATATCTAGTGACTAAAATTGAGAAAGGTATGCTTTGATGGTTTGGGCATGTCGAGAGAACGAATGAAATGATCATGGAAGGAAGGGACTGGCAAAAAGGATTGATGAGTCAAGAGTGAATGCGAAATTTGGAAGAGGAAGGCCAAGGCGGTCCTGAAGCAAATCAAGGACATTTACGTCACAGTTATGGCTACAGTATTCCAAAAAAGCCTTTAACACCCTCAGAGTACAATACAACAATGCCCTTGGCATCCTACTACGAATGCCAAGATTTTGGAGTGCTTCAGCTATGTTTGCCGGCGAGAACGCGAGAACAGTCTCATTAAAACCGTTGCTCAGGCATCCCCCGATAATGTGTTCTTTCGTACCTGGTTCAGTATGCACCAGACGAGGAATATAAAATAGCGACTTTCTATTTGAAATTTAAAAATTTTAATTTTGCCTCCATTTATTGATTTTAATTTTGACATTCATGACATTATTCATTAACTTTTATTTTATTTGTGTCTCATAATTGAAAACTAAATTTAATTTGTTAAATCTCATATGTGTTTATGTGTTTATCTATACATTTTATTTCATTTATTGTGGTTATGTAAATTCTATGGGTCTTAACCTGAAATAAATCAATTTTATTTTATTTTATTTATTTATTTCAAGTAAGGGCCAGGTCTAGAGGACTCTTAACCGAAACTAAAAGTAATCGAACTTTTATGAAAGGTTTAATGGATCGTGGCAAGTGGAAGGACGTGATCCCTGCCTACTCCTATGAGAATGAGGCGTGATACTATGTTTAGTTAGATCTATGTCCAGAGTGCCTTCACTTGATCGGGAAGAATTTGAATAAATCCAAAATCAAGCAACCCGGATAGAAACCAGGATACTATCTTATAGTAAAAATTAAAATTAGCAAAACTTACCACGTGGCACCACAAAATATTATTATATCATTGGTTGATTAAAATAGTTTGTTTTTGAACAGATTTTTTTAGAAAATTACTATAACGACTTATGTCACTGTTCTTTCAAAGCAGCAATGTATAAATTAAATTGTTATTTTAAGTAAGTATCGGCCATTTATACACCACTGCTGGGCATGGGCCTCCTTACTAATAGGAGAAAGGGTTCTTAGAGCATAAACCCGTCACACTGCTGACCACTAGACCAATGAGACAGAAGAAATGAAGATATAGTAAGTAAAAAGTAAAGTAAGTAGCAGCTCACTAACGACCCACTGCTGGGAACAGGCCTCCTCGCTCATATGAGAGAGGGATTTTAGAGCATAGACCCACCACGCTGCTCCACTGCGAATTGGCAGGCATAGTACACAAGTGTACTCTCTATTCCTTCACTCTCATATTCCGACGTGACGGCAATCCGACACGACCGAAGAGAGATCAGGCGCAGGACCGACGGCTTAACGTGCTCTCCGAGGCACGGGGGTGGATCACACCGCCAACTTCCCAACTTCGGGCAAATATTGAGAAAATCTTAATAGAAAACTCAATATCGATTTCGAACTGGCCCGACCCGGGACTCTAACCCAGGACCTCATATCTGTCAAACATGCTAACCACTATACAATATTTGAGGAAAGTAACCATAGTGTGAATCCCACAAAATTAATCACTTAACTGTTTTCAAAGTTGTTGTAAAAGTGGAGATCCATTATCAAAAACCCAAGTCATTCGCGTATCGTTGACCTCGTTTGTTGATTTTAACTTCCAAAAGTTTTAATTGAACTCTGATCTTATTTTCTTGATTTAATTTTTAACATTAACAGCTTCGCTGGTGCAATGGCGTATGTCTAGGACTCGCTTCGCAATCTGAAGTCCTGAGTTTCAATTTAATCAAAGCAAATTAAGGAAATTACATGTCTTAATTTGTTTGAGTCTAAGCTTCTAAGCTTCCGCCATGACTAGTTACGAACCTTAACATAGACTTGCGATTATGCAAAACAAAAATACGTTCCCAACAATCAAAACATGCAAAAGAAACAGATAATTTGGACATTATTTCTTATCACATATTATATTGTTAATATAGAACTACAAGAGATGTTTTTCGTATTGTTTTATTATGTAAAGTAAGTAAGTAAGTAGCAGCCCATTAACGTCCCACTACTGGGCACAGGCCTCCTCACTCCGAAGAGCGAGGGTTTTTAGAGCATAGACCCACCACGCTGCTCCAGTGCGGATTGGCAGGCATAGTACACAAGTGCACTCTCTATTCCTTCACTCTCATAGTCCGATGTGACGGGAATCCGACACGACCGGAGAGAGATCAGGCGCAGGACCGACGGCTTAACGTGCTCTCCGAGGCACGGGGGTGGATCACACCGCCAACTTCCCAACTTCGGGCAAATATTGAGAAAATCTTAATAGAAAACTCAATATTGATTTTTGAATTGGCCCGACCCGGGACTCGAACCCAGGACCTCATGTCTGTAGTCGAACATGCTAACCACTAGACCAATGAGGCAGTTTTATTATGACTTTTTTCTATTTCAGCGTTAGCTTTAATATGATCTTACCTGACTGTAAGGCTTTAATGAAGGGTTGAGGATAGTAAAACGTGATTTACCTCATGGTAGTGTTTTAAACGTAAATATTTTGTGTTGATTACACAAAGCCCCTGTCGAGGCCTCAAACAAATCCAGAGTTAAACCAATTAGAAAATAAAATTTCCTATATTTTCTGCTCTTGAAATGGTACAACCTTTACGCGAGGTTTTCTCAAAAGTGCCTTAATTGTAATTCAAAGAATTTTGAGTCACTTTCTTTGTATTTTTATAGAGTATGTAAAGGGTAACATTTTTACGCATGAAACGCGTGATTAGCGTCACGAAGATGTGCAGCGTTTTTATGCTAATTCGTTTGAAGGTAAAGCAGTTTTAATATTTACACATAAGGCGTGGCATTTTAATTTACCACTCATCACTTAACAATTTATAAATTTTAAATTCAAAATAAAAACTTAATTAATAATTTCTAATATGACAAAAACACGGCATTTTTATTTACAATTCGTCATTTGAGATTTCAATAAATTATTTGTATTAATTTTCGACACTTAATGTTTTAATGACAGTTAAATTCCTAATATATCTTCCCTTTTCCCTCTTTCTAAGTCTCGGAAATCAAAAGTTTTAGATTTGTACAAATATAAACAAGACTTGTTGTTCGACATGACTGCCCCATTGGTCTAGTGGTTAGCATGTTCGACTGCAGACATGAGGTCCTGGGTTTCGAGACCTGGGTCGGGCCAATTCAAAAATCAATTCGTTAAGCCGTCGGTCCTGCGCCTGACCTCTCTCCGGAGGTCAGGCGCGAGTGTCGGATTCTCGTCACATCGGACTATGAGAGTGAAGGAATAGACAGTGCACTTGTGTACTATGCCTGCCTGGTATGCTCTAAAAACCCTCGCTCCTTGGAGTGAGGAAGCCTGTGCCCAGCAGTGGGATGTTAATGGGCTGCTACTTACTTACTTTAAACAAAAATTAGTTTGCAAAAGAAGCTTCACTTCTGACATGTGTACTTTGTACGCACACACTTCATCAACCGCAGACGTATCAAAACAATTTAAATATAATGGCTGCTATAATTTAGTAAATACCCATATATTTCAAGACTGTTAAACAAGAAAAGTTAAAATATAATTACACGTTATGAATGTTAGAGTAACCTAAAGGAACGCTTCCTCGAACTTTTCGTTTTAATTATTACTTCCTATACCACTCTTGATTATATGTTAGTTTAATTAAAGTGCGTCGATTTTTAATTACTATTTGAGAAGCATTCTTGGATTTGTCTTTTTAAAAATTGTTATATATAATTGTAGTTGTTCCCGATTAAGAATTCGGTCACACAGACGCACGGAAGATATAGTATTGTTCTATTTTTATTGGTTATATCTGAGGTTAGACTACTGGGCACATATCTCTATTGATTTACTAGCATCATTATGACCGTTGGCATCATGTAATGGTAGTAATATGGCTAGATCAGAATCAAATTGTTCAAAAATTGTTTGATCTTGAGGAGAATTCAAAAATTGTTCGATCCTGGGTCGAAATATGTGAATCGGCACCTACTTCGTATTCCGTTCGCCGGTCTCCTGGGGCGGCGACGACTCTGGCAGATGTAGACTCTGGGTACGTGTGGATGTGTCTTTGTGAAACGTGTAATGTGCATGTATGTACGTAGTCTGCAAGACGACGCGTAGGCAGCTCTCGGCGACGCCGGTCTTCCGTATCCACTCCAAGGCGGTCCTGTGCACCACCAGGCACAGAAATGTTCAAGAACTAAGGCACACCACGTGAACTTTAAAGAACTCCGGACGTGTGACCTGTCGCGCTTCGTGTAACTCGAGGCAGTGGGGCCACTAATGGTTCTTAACGCGTCGACTTCACCGATCGCAATCACAAAACCAATTTTCGCGTAGAAACTGCACTTTTCATCAAAAATACACGAGGCGGACTCTTATCGCCCCCTCGCAAGGCCTCGTTGACAGATAGAGTCACAGAATAACAATATTTTATCTACATAATTTATGAAACGGCACAGGTGGCGCCCTCTAACGCATGCAGACGCACCGCTTCCCGATAGTTAGCGAGTTAGTACCTCGGAAAGCTTACAGATGGCGCGAGTACACAAAAATGATCAAAATCTGTCCAGCCTTTCAAAATTTGCCTACAAACAGTACAGAAGAGATGTTATTTGGTCAATATATGTAAAAAATGTAAATAAAAGTGACAGTAATATTTAAAGTACCACTGCTGAGCCTCTTTACTAACAGAAGAAGGATTTTTTTATTTCTAATAGGTTAGTTTTAGAATCTTTCCTGATAGTTAGTAATGCTACAGTCTAAGATGGAATAATTAAAACGAATGATGGAAAAAATTATTTTTTTTAATTAAGTATTAGTAACTATGAAGTACTTTGTGAGAGTCGCCTTATAATAGCTAATTATAAAAAAGAATGAACAAGAAAAACTTTGTATGATCTCATGAAACGAGGTTAACTGATACGAGCCATGTAAACCGCCATATTGGCCTAGGCTGCTCTTCTGATCGCACTCGCTTTAACGTGCGACAAACAAATGAAAAATTTGAGGAGCCGATATAATAAGTTTCACTTTAAAAATCTCTTATTACCACAGAAAACACTTTAGGAAATAGTACTAAATCGAGACTGAACTTAATTCCATTAAACTGGTTATACGGGAGCCGCTGTTTTAAACTACTTCCGTTTAACTTTAGACTGTAAAAACCAAGAGATACGACTGCAAAAATTACACAGTAACTTCTTCGAGAAGTTCCGTAATATTGTTGAGAAACAAAATGAGGAAAGTCAGTTAAATTTCTACTTCCTTTATAATTTGAAGTCGTTAATCACGTGTGGCAAATACAGCTAAGAAGTGAGTTAAGTTTGTGATTTATTTACATCATATAAAGTTTTTAATCGTATTCAGTGGTGTTGCCGGCATAATACCTAAGCCTGTGAAAGTGTGGAAACATCGGGGTTGAATTGTT
Organism: Elymnias hypermnestra; assembly: GCA_015832385.1. Classification (NCBI taxonomy): domain Eukaryota; kingdom Metazoa; phylum Arthropoda; class Insecta; order Lepidoptera; family Nymphalidae; genus Elymnias; species Elymnias hypermnestra. The sequence goes on along the minus strand of JACTOM010000935.1, from coordinate 1,802,747 downwards.
AATATAAACTATTCTTGAATCAGGTAAAAGGTACTTTAAATTATGTGTTTAGCATCGCAACGGGATACAAATCTCTTTGCTGGGGCTGTACATCTTTGCTGGCAGGGTGATAACCAGTCACGGCCGAAAATTCCCATCATTCCAGACTCATGCAAAATAGAAAATGCAATTTCTCTGCTAACAAAACACCACTGCACCAGCGAGGCTGTCACTTCTCTCTTTCCTCTTCGAGTAGTGGAAGTTGGATATCAGCTACGAGGATCTCTTTTGGTCTCAGACGAGGTGAAAAAATTTCGCCGCCAACTCGGCGTTTTACCCAGCTGGTCATATCTGTCGTGTCTGATATTGAAGGTCTGCAATAGCTTGCGGTGTTGACCGACTCGTCTTAAAACCTCCACATTGCTGATTATTTGAATCTAACTGGTGGAGAGAAAAGGAAAGAGGGAAGCCCTTTACGTTTTGAGTCTCTTCCTTGGTAGTCCGAGCTTCACATACGTATAGGGCTATGGGCCAATTGTAGTAGTGGAGTAGTTTGGCACGATAGCTACGGGATACTCCAACTTATCATGATGGGCAAAGTTGAGGGCAAAAGGCGTGCTGAACGCAGGGAGATGTCTTGGCTGTGAAACATACGCGAATGCACAGGATTAAAGTCCGCAGCCAAACTGTATCATCTTGGTAGTAATAGAAACTAACTCCAAAAGCTGCCAACCTTCAAGGAAATGAAGAGGCACTTTTAGAAGACGAAAGAGTAGAAAAATGCGTAAGGTTATAATGATATTACGACTGAAAAGTCTTGATGACATTTTATTAAAAGAAATATATATATGTTGGAGGGCAGATGTCTGTGGAACGCTGGCGCCATCTATCGGCGTGGACAGACTCACTGGTGGCAGTCCGGCGGGAGGCTCTCGGCAGTTGTCGAGGAGTGCTCGACCGGAACAGTCTACTGTGCTTCTCCGTTCTCTCATATCCTCCGACATATATTTTTTTTCCGGACCCGCTTAAACAATTTACTTAATCAATTTAAATCTAATAATTATATTACTATTTAGTTTAATCTATTAAATAATGCATCAGCAAGCGATGGCTACGTTTTTTCAAATTGTCTATTGACATAGGCGACCCCCAGAGATTTCCATCCAGATTTAGCAATCTCGTCCACAGTGGTGTTGCTATTTCCAAAAGGAAATAGCAATCCTCTTTTTGTTTTTTATATATTGGACACCGTTTAATATCTATTTTTGACTATTCGTTTAATTTCTCTTTATGTGCCTTTTGTTGATTAGTAGTTGGAAGTGCTTTTCTTCTGTGTATACCTTTGTAGGTATCTTTATATTTATTTCTAACTAACTAGGCTTACAACTAATAAACATCGTCATAAGCCTGTATTGTATTTATACATACAGATTTAAATATCTCAAAAGTGTGACCACTAACTGTGCACTTAGGAAGTTACCGTCAAAATTAGTGAACTAAACTTTTAGTTTGCATGAAAAAATGTAAGACATTTTCAAAGATATCTCAGATACTAGTGAGTTATATTAAAAATATGTTTCTAAATTAGCTATGAGCAGGTAATTGTAAAATTTTCACAAGTAGCTTAACACGTTAACAAAAAGATCAATTTAAATACAATAACTTCAGCCGACCTTCATGAATTCCACTAATACATTTGACATTTACTACAAATATTTGTTCGGTTAATGTACGTTTGGGTCAACACTGGGGAAGGCAAAGGCAGAAGTTAATTGACCCGTCGTGTTTGTACTGGCGCGGCGCCTGCGGTGTTTGCGCACTACCATCCAATCGCAGTATTTATTATCTACACGCAACTACTTAATTCAGGGAATAGAGTAAGTATATAAATAATAATTTTATAGAAATCGCCGTCGTTGCTTCAACCGATGGACGTCCACTGCTGGACATAGGTCTCTCGAAATGATGCCCACAAGGCCCGATCTTACGCCGCCTTGCTCTAGCGGCTACCGAAGAACCTTCTTATATCGTCGGTCCATCTTGTGAGGGGTCGGACGCAGTGTAGTCCGTCGCCATTCCACCACCTTCAGGCCCCAACGTGCATCGGTTCGTCAGACTATGTGCTCCGCCCATTACTAAAGGAGTACTTAGAAGATTAAAAAGCGTGGGAATGAATTGCTCAAATCGAAATAGAATAAATTAAATATATATTGTAATGATGCATCTTCTCATAATGGGCGTGAGGGAACCCTCGTAATTTTAGATTGTAAGCCGTTCTGTAATATCATCATCAGAACAGTATTTTTGAGTACGAATATTGTGTAAAAAGAAACAACGTGAAACTTAAAGAAACCGTTATATATAGGCACACTATGTTAAGGTTACACTGTCTTCTTTTTGTTCCTCTGCAATTATTGGAGGTGGACATAGGTTTAAGAATCTCTCTTGATTTTTTGAGACCTTTTTGTGACCTGAATCACAAAGTAGTGCAGTGGCTTCCCATTTCCTTCTGCATCAGACTTTTGAGAAGCTATTTAGGCTTCAAGGTTACTGATGCTTCTTGTGATGCATGTCTATGTGAAAAGAATAATGCATTATATTAAGTATACAAATGTCAACCAAACCTACTGAATAGTTAAAGCAGTGCACTGTAAATGGCTATTTAGTTTACATTAACGTTGCCTATATTATTTGCAGACTTATGTTTTGCTGTTTTCTCGTTCAAATTCGACAGCTACCTTGCCTGTCTATATTTTTACACCTAAATCGTAAAAATAACTTCATAGATATTTTATCTTACATAAATCAGATCTAGGATATATATATATATAGGACAGTTTTTGTTGTAACATATTACTTAAATAGAGGACGTAACTTTGCATAAAAATTATTAATATCAGGTTATGGAGAGACAAGAGTACTAACTAAATAAGTTTGACATTAAAAAGAGACTGGTTTTATAATTTTAACTTTAATACCTAATGTAAGAAGAGTTGAAACTTTGTAAAAAGAACTAGCAACGATATCTATTATTCAAAAATTGATTAAGAATGCTTTGGTACGGAAAAAAATTGTTAATTTCGTATTTAGTAACTAAAAAAGAAATTAGAAAAACGTTTTCTATACATTTTACAAATACAATAAGCGAATTTTTTGTTAAAAAAAACATTGTGTGTTTTTATGACAATGGAAGGAATTTTTTTTTAATTTCCACAAAAAACTGAGTAAATCCGTTAACTACTACAGGGTCACGTGATGCGAGTCTTGGACGCCGTCGTATTAACCTTGGTTGACCTGTTTAGTCTGACACCACTTCGCGTCCGATAGATCCAAATAGATGGACGTAAAAATTTGTGACATTGGTAAAAAAGTTTAACTTTCATACCTATATACATAGCATCACGCCTCATTACCATAGGGTTAGGCAGAGACCACATCCTTGCACTTGCCACGATCCTTGCATATCTCCTTTGCTTCTTCCATTCTCATTAAACCTTTCATACAAGTTCGTCGGTTTAGAGTACTCTTGACTTGGCCCTTATTTAAAACGTCCTGGATTTGGTCCATGAACGTTCGCCTTTGTCAAGTTTCACTTTATGGCCTATAAAAGAGACGATGTCCTAGTGGTGAGAGTGGAGTGGAACCTCCAGTGGAGCAGCGTGGTGGATCCATGCTCTAAAAGCCTACATTGTATAAGTGATTAGTTCTGAATACCAATGCGCTGCGACTTACTTTAAGTTGCGCACAATTTCTTTATAAATGTTAAATGTTTAATCCAGTAAAAAGTAAAAGTAAAACCTATACATGTATTCTACAGATTTAGCAGCAAGATCCCAACGAACACTTAAAGTAGCTTTTATGAAACACGTAGCGTTAGCTCGGATCGTAATAAAGCGCAGGTGCTGTCAGCAAAAAAGGAGTAACACGTTGAAAAAGAGCATTTCTGAATAGATTATACTAAGTAATAATTTTTCAGTTGTTTTTAAATTAATTTAGGTATAAATTAAAGTATATGACATGGTTTCCAGACATGGTCTCTAACAAGACGAGACTTTAAAAAACTGGAAACTTATCAAGATAATTATGGAGAGAAGCATGTTAAACGTCAAAAAAACAGACAAATTGATACTCGACTACATTAGAAAGAAGACGAACAACACAGATGTTAGTTAATTTATATGAAAACAGAAGTGGAAATGGACAGGGCATGAAGCGAGAAAAAGCATTGACAATTGGGCTAGTGACGTTACAGAATGGTATCCAAAGGAAGGTAAGAGGAGGAGAAGAAGACCTGTCTTTATATGGGAAAACAAAATAAAACTCGTAGCCGGAGTCACATGGAAGAGGAAAGCCGGTGAACACCGGTGTATTTAAGGGGGAGGCCTATGCGAAAACGCAAGACAACCGGTGTCACTTATAAAACATATTTTGTAATCTAGATTTAATGTTGTTATTAAAGGCTATTATTATTATTTAATATTAGTTTTTCCACGCTACTTCGTCTAAATAGGATTTGAAGTCAAACGACAACAGCCATTGATGTTATGATGATGTTATACACCTTAGTTGACATCAGAATTACTATTTGACGTTGTTTTGGCTTCAAATAATTGTTTTTTGATTGAACTATGCAACTATATCCAAAGGAAAGCTTTTTTTCCACTCGCTGGGATATGCTTTATGCACGCCGGGTAAGGTTAAAACTTACAACAGGGAGTGTGGGACTCGCTGGTTGTTCCAGGATACTCACTAAAACTCAGCGGAATCTTCTTCAACCAGGTATTGGGGTCGAGATGTCCGCTGACGCATTCAGCGGATTAGTTTAGTTGAGGGAGAGCAGGTGAGCAAATTTGCGCCTTCTGCCTCCCCCCTCCTCCGGCGAGAGAGAGTAGCGTTTGCCATAACCTCCCTTTGCCTGTTCAGTGTCTGTCCTTCTGCAACTTGACAGCCTCGCAGAAGGACGTCACTGCTTTCCAACCTGACTCATCGCCGATCATAGCGCCCACAATGCTCGGGAGTGAGAGGTCACTCCCAATCAGCGATCTCAAGATGTGACGCTAGGGTCCCCAAGCCTAACAATTTGCTACTGTATGGTGCGCAGTGTCGACGGCCGCTTCACAAATACGGGAAGCAGGCGACTCTTCACAGCCTACAATTTAATAAAAAAAACACTCAAGAGTTTCAAGAGTTCAAAGGAATTTAAAGTAACAGCCCATTAACGTCCAATTCCTAGGCACAGGCTTTCTCACTCATATGAGAGAGGGTTTTCAGAACATAAACCAATCACGCTGCTCTACTGCGGGTTGGCAGACATAGTACACAAGTGCACTCTCTGTTCCTGTGCTACATAGTCCGATGTCCGATGTAACTTGCTCTCCGAGGCACAGGGAGTACGCCGCCAACATCCTAACTTCCGGCAATTATTGAGAAAATGTTAATAGATAACTCAATATAGATTTTTGCATTGGCTCAACCCCGGTACTCGAACCCAGGACCTCATGTCTATAGTCGAACACGTTAACCACTGATGTAATTAATAATTATCCTTGTTTAGGTCCTTGTGAAAATATCTATTGCTTAAGTACCAATTTCCTTAAGTACTTTGTTTTGAAATTTTTGTATTATTTTGAGATTGCTAGGTTTGGTACATCCCCAAAGTTGAATACCATAAGTCCATACTGGCTCATAAATGTCGATTTCGAGATTTCATATTAACAAAACTTTATAGTAATCGCAACGCAGTGCTAGTGAGGATGTCTAAAGCCAGTTCCAGCACAGATGTATATGTAATTTGAAGGCGTATAGACAGTAAGTTAAACTTTACCGAGTAACGTAAAGCCTTACTAACAATTAACCGCAGGTGTCACCAGCACAAAAGCCTCAACGTCGACACGGAAACGCATTTGTAGTGAACAGATGTTAAATACGTCCGACATCTTAGCTAACTTCGTGCTAGCTTTTCATGTTTGCAGTCTTGAACTAACGTGCTACGAGCTACGGCGTAGCATCGCACAGTGAAGTTATCTAAACTAATATTATAAAGAGGAAACATTTGTGTTTTCACCAATTTCAATTTTTATAATAATAATAATAAACATGTGCTTTCGGGATGTTCCGCACTTGCCAACACTGAGTATCACCACAGACATAATCAAGCGGCCAAAATCCTTCATCAAGAGCTCGCCCTGATGTACGGTCTTCTTGATGAGAGACTGCCGTATTATAGGTATCAGCCGGTGCCAGTACTCGAACGCGACGGTGTCCGACTCTATTGGGACCGATCCATTATCACGGACAGGACCATACTGGCCAACAAGCCTGATATCGTGATAATGGACCGGGCACAGTCTCGGGTGTTTTTAGTGGATATCACGATCCCGTATGACGAGAATCTCGTGCGAGCTGAGACAGAGAAAAAACGTAAATATCTGGATCTGGCGCACGAGATTACCGCCATGTGGGGAGTGGGATCCACTGAAACCATCCCAATCGTAATATCTGCGAATGGTCTGATCCCAGTCAGTCTCGCTCACCATCTGAGACGACTGGGGTTCCGTGGCAGTTCGCTCGCAGCAAGGATGCAAAAGGCGGTGTTGCTGGACTCGGCTAGGATAGTCCGGCGGTTTCTCAGCCTGTAGCCCTGACCCCCGGCCGTTTGGTCTCCCTGCCGGGGTGTATCCTCCGCCCGTTATATGTATTTATGTAATTGTTTATGTAGGTATATGTATTATTTCATATTTTTTGTATACAAGTAATTATTATAAATTTATTTATATGTAATAATAAATATATATATTCTTTGGTCAACGGGCGTGAGTGTGAAAGTGGTATAATAATAAACCTTTATTAATGACATAAAAGTCCAGTTGTTAGTAAGTAGCAGCCCATTAACGTCCCACTGCTGGGCACAGGTCTCCTCACTCCGAGGAGCGAGGGTTTTTAGTGCACAGACCCACCACGCTGCTCCAGTGCGGATTGGCAGGCATAGTACACATGTGCAGTCTCTATTCCTTCACTCTCATAGTTCGATGTGACGGGAGAATCCGACACGACCGGAGAGAGATCAGGCGCAGGACCGACGGCTTAATGTGCTCTCCGAGTTAGTGCTTAAAACTAAAATTTTATTAACTATTTTAGTATTATATAAATTAATATAAATTTAACATCTACATATAGTTCGGACAAAATGTCTGTATAATTTTATATTCATTTTGTCCGATAACGTCTTCAGAATGCTGTTGTCACTAGAACATAATCTGTCAAGCATTACCGTTATCCTTTTTCTTTTTATACAATGAAAATCATTTGTAGTAGGACAGCAAACAGACCAGGTCCTGGTCCAAAAATGGAAGGAGAGCCTCGGGTCTCCAGTAGCGGGCGTGACCATTGTGGCGGCGATCCGATCTCATCTGGACCAGTGGCTTTCCAGAGAGCACGGATCGCTCTCCTATAGAATGGTGCAGGTTCTGACCGGGCATGGATACTTCGGAAAGTTCCTGCATCGAATTGGCCGGGAGGAGTCACCCGCTTGCCAACACTGTGGTGCAGCAGTCGACTCAACACATCACACTGTGGCAGAGTGTGCAGCCTGGGGAACTCAACGTCACCTCCTGGTAGCAATGATTAGCGGTGATCTCTCGCTGGGGAGCATTTTAGGTGCGATGCTCTCCAATGATAGGATGTGGGCCGGAGTATCCTCCTTCTGCGAGACCGTAGTCTCGCTTAAGGAAGCCCATAAGCGAGAGAGGGCGAATGCAGCGGATGCTCCCGCTCACCGCTGAAGGAGGCAAGGTACTAGGCGGCGCGTGTTCGCGCGCCTCCTTCCACCTCCTTGAATCCTCAGTTAAACTCATCTGAGGTACCAGGGCCGAATGCAATAGTTGAACACCTGGTGCCTCACTTACGGATGAAGAGGGTTCCGCTGGGTTTTAGTAGGTATTGCGAGGTCTCCTCCCTCGCCGAGTCCCACACTCCTGACCTGGTCGGGGTTTGTGCCTAAATGCATTTCCCAGCGAAAAAAAAAATGACGCGCTGCAGAACCGCGGCAATCCCAACAGCATTCTGAAGCCATTATTATATTGAACGCGAAGAGCATCTATTGATGCTCGCGAATAGTTAGCCTACAGACCCGAGAAAAGGGACTGGCAGTAAGCCTTAAATATAATAACTTTAACCTCTTTACTAGTAAGTAAGTAAGTAGCAGCCCTTTAACGTCCCACTGCTGGGCACAGGCCTCCTCACTCCAAGGAGCGAGGGTTTTTAGAGCATAGACCCACCACGCTGCTCCACTGCGGATTGGCAGGCATAGTACACAAGTGCACTCTCTATTCCTTCACTCTCATAGTCCGATGTGACGGGAATCCGACACGACCAGAGAGAGATCAGGCGCAGGACCGACGGCTTAACGTGCTCTCCGAGGCACGGGGGTGGATCACACCGCCAACTTCCTAACTTCGGGCAAATATTGAGAAAATCTTAATGGAAAACTCAATATTGGTTTTTGAATTGGCCCGACCTGGGACTCGAACCCAGGACCTCATGTGTGTAGTCGAACATGCTAACCACTAGACCAATGAGGCAGTTTTTTACTACATCAGGCAAATCTGTGCACCAGCATGTTGCATCGCACCGCCAGGGCTCTACGCTCTCTTTCGATGTCCTTATTATCCTTAAGGTCCTCGGTAACAACATGACCTAAGTATTTAAATTCGCCAATTCAGTTTAATTGTCGAAGTGAGGTCACATTTCTTACCCGGTGCCCTAAAGACCACCATTAAGCACCATTATAAAGCTGAATTTTCACTCAGCAACACAGGCTATATTACTTTCTAAAAAAAAATAGGGACCCCTAAGAAAAATGCATTAGTGAAACCCAAGGTGTGAAACAAAAAATCTGTTATCGCGTGCGCTGTGGAAACCAATGAAGGTAGAATAAAAAAAAAAATTTCAGTTTTATAGAACGTATTAATATCTGCAAAAAAGTCCGTGCTACCATTTGTCCAAATACTGTAGTTATGCCACTATAACTTTTTTGCATTTTAAAAGTTTATAGAAATGTCGACAATAATCAAACCATATTATTCATACCTATGTATAATCCTTATTCTATTAACTGATATTTTATTTAAGATATTCCAATATCTTACCTAATTACGACGGCCTCGCTGGCGCAGTAGTGCGAGTATTCGCTTTGCTAGCGGAGGTCCCGGGTTCGATCCCCGGTAGGACGAATTAAGGAAATTGTATTTTCTAATTTGTCTGAGTCTGGACTGGTGGGAGGCTTCGGCCGTGGCTAGCCTACCAGCAAAAACGTACCGCCAAACAAAGAGATTTGTGTTCCGGTACGATGCTGTGTAGAAACCGTAAGGGGTATGTCGCCTCTTAACAGATTAGCGCGCTTCCATCTTAGACTGTATCATCACTTACCATCAGGTTAGATCACAGTCAAGCGCTATTCTGTCAGCAATAAAAAAAAGTTATAAACCTCAATTCAAAGAAAATAATGTCGAACTCCATAGTGTCAAACGTAAAGTATTACAAATAAACTTCGCTTATAGTATTGGAGAAAGTTTTATTGCTGACAATTTAGCGCTTGACTATGACCTGATGGTAAGTGATGATACAGTCCAAGATGGAAGCGCGCTAATTTGTTAAGAGGCGATATACTCCTTATTTTTGCTGACAGTTTAGTAACGGTCTAAGCCTCCCACCAGTGCAGACTCAGACAAATTAGAAATTACAATTTCTCAAATTCGTCCTACCGGGGAACGAACCCAAAACCTCTGTTAGCAAAGCGAATACTCGCACCATTGCGCCAACGATGCCATCGAAAGCCAAAAACTACTAGACTGGTTTAAAAAAACCTTTCAGTGTAGAGAATTTTGGCTAATCTGTATATTGAATTGTTATGATGTTTTTACTTCTACTTAGTGACTGAATATGTAAAACGATTAATAGTAACATTTTGAGTGTGCAATTAAGTGTCCAAAAGACACGATATGTAATACTATTAATAATATGCCTATAGTCCACACATATAGCCCTATAAATTGAAATGTGTGCCTGAAGAATCTATAGAATAAGATATGTAAAAGAAGATATGTTATATGTAAGAGAGACTGCTTTAAAATGTTAGCGTTATAAAGATTACATTTATAAAATGTATAAATAAAGATATATGTATATATGTAATAATATGAAAGGAAATAATTAAAAACTAAGTTAAATAAAACTTTTAATATGAAATCAGCTGGGGTTGCGTTTACCTGTTTAAAAGCCCCTTTCGTCATGTATTTCATGTAGTTTTAACCTTGGATACATCAACGATACACTAGTATAATAATTGTGTCGGACATCAAACGTAAAGCGACAAAAAGTTCCGCACAGACGGAAATGACCCCGATCATTTATCTTCATGGAACAATACAATGAAGGAAAAGTGAAAAGCTGTCGCGTGACACGTCCACTTTTTCATACTCGCGATCTTATCACCGCGACTTGTAGTGCTTTGCGCTAGACCACACACTTCACTTCATATATCTGCGATGAAAAACTTAAATGTCCATAAATTTTTTTGTAGAAATAAAAAAAGGATGCTTAGGGAAATAACTGAAATAACTGCACCGGATTGTGGGTCGCGAGGAAAAAGAAAGAAAGAAAGCTTTATTCAGAGCACTGTGAGTTAAATACACTTAAAACAGTAAACAATAAAAGTAATAATTGCACAACTTTGTTTAAAAGCCGTGCAAACCCCACATAGCCCCGAAAAGGCAAAACAGCTCAACAGCTTATGCCATGTGCCACAAATATGGCACATGGCGCCGATTTTCAGCTGCAGCCTCATCAACCCGTCCCGGACAAAGTATCATACTCGTTATTAATTTTTTATAATGTTGACGGCCTCGCTGGCGCAGTGGTGCNATACTCGCGATCTTATCACCACGACTTGTAGTGCTTTGCGCTAGACCACACACTTCACTTCGTATATCCGCGATGAAAAACTTAAATGTCCATCCATTTTTTTGTAGAAATAAAAAAAGGATGCTTCGGGAAATATCTGCACCGGATTGTGGGTTGCGAGGAAAAAGAAAGAAAGCTTTATTCAGAGCACTGTGAGTTAAATACACTTAAAACAATAAACAATAAAAATAATAATTGCACAACTTTGTTTAATGGCCGTGCAAACCCCACATAGCCCCGAAAAGGCAAAACAGCTCGGCTTGTGCCATGTGCCACAAATATGACACATGGCGCCGATTTTCAGCTGCAGCCTCATCAACCCTTCCCGGACAAAGTATCATACTCGTTATTAATTTTTTATAATATTAATACAATGACTTAGTATAAAATCTTAACTACTATCACAAAAACAAAATAAAAATAGAATACCTGTCTCGAATGTAGAGTTCTCGTCGATACGGCGCATCATACGGTGGCGGAGTGTCCATCTTAGGGGCCACAGCGGCATTTCTTGATATCCATAGCTGGAAATGACGCTGCCGACAATAATTACCACAATGTTCTGCAGTGAAACGGGATGGAAGGCAGTTGCTTCTTTCTCTGACAATTCTTGCAGAAATAGGCGCTCGTTCCAATCATAGGAGGGTAGGGAACAGGAGAAACATTTGCTCGCCTGCTCCCCCTTACTTGAATGAGCAATTTGTAGAATGCATCCTCTTTATCAGGTGCAGAGGGCTCCGCTCGGTTTAGTGGGTATTCTGGAAACATTCTGTACGTAAATGTATTTCCCAGCGATAAAAAAAAAAGATAGTTGAGTAATCATAACAAATAGATGGTAGTCACAACACTGATAGCTCTGAAATGTTAGGAATTATTGAGTAAAATAGTGGCAACATTTCGAAATACCAAAAACATTGTGCGATATTACGAAACCTTTTGCATAACGAGGTTTAACGAACGGAACAATTTTATGATGATAGCATTTCCAGCTTCGTGGTGTAGTTGTTTAAAAGGGAAATCCGTTAGTAAAGTAATAATTAGCATAGTGCAAGTTGTGTATTTTGAAAAGTTGTTTTTTCTTATGCGTTGGTGCTTTTTATAAAACAAAACAATTTAACAGCATTTAAAACAACTATACCACGAAATAGCTGGAGAGACTATCATCACAAAATTGTTCCTTTCTTTTAAATTACATCATATTGCAAATCGTTTCATAATATTGCATTCTGTTTTTGGTATTTTTAAGTGTTGCCATTGTTATTACTCAGTAATTTCCAACATTTCAGAGCTTATAACGATAAGATAACTTTTTTTTTTTGTTTAGCGTGTCTTTATCTGTTAGCCCTACGGGCCTTTCCAACATAACCGTTTGGAATGATAAAGTTTTAAAAATCAATAAACGCTGGTTAGACGCACGAAAAAGTGTCACGTTCCTTCTGAGGCGCGCGTGAGCGTGGAACAAGCGACACAGAGGCGCGATCGACCTAAGCGTTCGGCTTGTGACGCATCTATCTATCTATCTATCTATATATCAATTTACTTATTTATATCTTTTTGTATACATGTTAGATATACAGCTAATACAATAGACATAATACAAGAGGTGGTCTTATTGCTTGATAGCGATCTTTGGTATAGGAGTAGTTGTAGCTGAAAGTGATGGGTGGTGTATTCCTACAGACATACATACAAAATACATTCTAATACGTACTTGTGGCTTATAAAAACACTAATAAAATACAGTATATATAATAGATTGAATATACATAAGCAGATGTATATCTAAACTAATATTATAAAGAGGAAACATTTGTTTTTGTATGTAAGTATGTACGTTTTCATACAAAAACTACTGGACCCATTCTGAAATTCTTTTCACCATTAGAAAGCTACATTTTCGTTGAATGACCTAGGCTATATTACTTTCGGAAAAAAAATAGGGATCCTTAATAAAAATGCAACAATGTAACCCAAGGTGTGAAAAAATTGGTCACAGAAAATCTGTCATCTATTGATGATAAAACAGAAAAATGTTCTACAATATTATAGAACGTATTAATATCTATAAAAAAGTCCAAGATGTCATATGTCCAACTACTGTAGTTATGCCACTGTAGTTAAAAGTGTATACTGTAGTTAAAAGTGCCGGCAATAATCAAAGCATAGTATTCATATCCCTGTATATATCCTTATCCTATTTATTATGGTGGGCGATCCCCCTTTTGGCGGGCGATCCCCCTTGGGAGTTGAAAGCGGAAGTTCTCGCAGCTTCTTACCAGTGCAGAGTAGCTGCGAGGGCCAGAGGGGAAACACCTAATGCTGACGAGGTTAGGAGGGTTAAGATCATTGCCGACAGAGCCTTGATCCAAGCATGGAAACAGGAACTCTGGTCCCCAGCCACCAGTGGGGCCATAATAGTGGCACTCCGCCCTCACTTGGAGCAATAGCTGGGTAGACAACAAGGAGTGCTTTCCTACCGTTTGGTGCAGGTGCTAACCGGTTACGGCTGCATTGGAAAATACCTGCACCAAATCGTTGGCTGTGAGCCGTCGGCCACCTGCCACGAGTGTGGTGCTCCTGTGGACACAGCGCACCACAGGGTGGCCAATTGTCCTACTTGGGGACCTCAGCGTCATCTTCTGACGTCGCAGATTGGTGCAGACCTCTCGCTGGCAAGTATTATAGGTGCAATGCTTGTCAACGAGCGGGCCTGGAATGTTATTGATACCTTCTGCGAAACTATCATTTCTCTAAAGGAAGCACGGCAAAGAGAGAGGGCGAATGCAGCTGAAGCACAGTACCCCGGACGGAGGGGAATAGGATACAGGAGACGGAGGTTTATCCAACTCCTCCCCCTGTAACGCACTTTTGAGCCGGCTTTATTCGGAGGGGCCAGAGTGGAATGCCACAACGAACCTCTGGTCCTTCCATTCTCAAATGACGAGGGCTCCGCTGGGTTTTAGTGGGTATTCTGGTACTACAGGGTGCGTAAATGCATTTCCCAGCGACAAAAAAATCCTATTTATTAAACACCGTTTAAATATCTGTAAAATACTATATACATTCTTAAAATCGGACATTCAAAAGATATAACGAATTAAAAAATGTCAATCTAAAAAAATAAGTCCGACTTAGATTTTCCACTGCCACGAAAGCATTTTCTACGTGGGTGATATATATATTCAGGGGTAAAATTATCATTTGTAAAACGATTTTAGAGACTACCAATTATTATTTCTTTTGAAGTAACCGCAATAATATGTCTTCGTAGTAGAATACAGTGTAACAAACGTGGAATGCTGTCGCGTGACTCCTCCACTTTTTCAAACTTCTAATCTTATCGTGGCGACGTCTGTTGACGTTTGCGCTGGAATACATTTTACACAAAGCCCTGTGTTGTTAAAAACAATGTTGGCTGACACTGAAGCAAAAACGTAGCCCACTTGAAAACCTGACGTGACTGCTAAGCTTAATTTACTAATATTTTACGAGTTACATTAAGCTCTTTTATCAAAATTTATTTGTTTTATAATTAAATGCGTATTTAACATAATGGACTTAGAACTTCAGTAACATTTCAAGGTTTTAGAAAACTAGCTAATATTAGCATTTTACTGTTTTTTTGGCTTTAACATTTATATATCCTGAGTCATTATTTTCTTGCTCTTATCACCACTAGGTGGGGTCGGCACAGCATGTTTTCTTTCGCCATTTCACTCTATCCACTGTCATTTCTTTATTCACATCCTTTACAAACATATCCTCTTTCACACAGTTCATTCACACTTTTTGGCCGCTTACTACCATATTTAGGGTCCTCTTGCATACATCCCTTCTCATGACATGTCCATACCAGGATAGCCTTCCACTCCTTAACTTCTCGGTCAATGGTGCTACTTTTACACTTCTTCTATTATACTCATTACTAATCTTATCTAATTTTGTCACTCCACACATCCTCTCAACATTCGCTTCTCCGCTGCATGCAATTTCCTTTCATTCTGCCCTTTGGTGGCCTAGCACTCTGATTCATACAGGATGACAGGTTTCACGATCGTCTTATAAATTTTCACCTTTAGTTTGAGGGGCATTCTGGCATCGCAAATTATTTCCGAGACCTGCCTCCACTTCATCCCTCCTGCATTTTTACGACTTTCAAAATATTTATGGATCCTGAGTAATAAGCTGATAATAACATGACTTTCGCAAATTGCCAATTTAGGATTCAGAAAACGCATCTTTGTTTTCTTCATGATATCACTTCCAAACAATGTGTTAGTTATGTCAATTCTGACATATTTCTGACTCTTAACTGAATCTTTAAAAATAAATTGATACTTTCTAATTTCGGAAACAGAAGTGCACCTTAATTTTCTTCTATAAAAGTCATGCTGTGTAGATGTTACATATTGGTGTCGCATTTTCTGAAATAAATAGTTGTAATGATCGATTTATTAAACATTGTATTTAATTTATTACAGGTTAATGTTCTAGTCCTAATCTATAACTACTATTGGAAATTTTAAATTTACTTCTGTCTTTCTGTATAAAAGCTTAAACATTACAATCAATTATCTAAACTAGTATTATCGAGAGCAAACATGTGTGTCAAATTTCACACAAAAGCTACTGGACCGATTTAAAAAAATTATGGAACAAAAAGAACATATTAACATCTACAAAAAAGTCTGCGATACCATATGTCCAATTACATCCATCAAACCATATTATACATACCTTTATATTAATCCTTACCCTATTAACATCCTATTATTTTATTAAAGACCGTTTCAATACCTGTAAAATACTTTTTGAATGATTGAAATCGGACAATTAATTCAACGGATAAGTTGAATTTTAAAATGTCAATCTAAAGAAAATTGTAGCGACCCTTATAATTGGGCCTGCGACTGGTGAGTTAGCTCATATTTTAAGGATACCAATGATACTCACCGATATTATTTTTATTTTTATCAAGCTAACAATTACTAAAACGATTTTTTCATTTGAATTCACGATTTTTACAAAACCCGTAGAGTATTTTTAAATTTGCTAATGTCGGACGTGCTACGTAAATGATGTTACGAATTTCAAAGTATTTTATTTAGATATGTCGGAGAATAAGAGAGAAAACGGAAAAGCATAAAGCACAGGGGCGTAGGGTTCTCCACCGACATCGTTATTAATAGGATCCATTATTTCATTTCTTATTCTGTGGGCTTTCGTGGGTAATGTTGGTGCAATCAAACACTTTATTAATTAACTCGAGTTATAATGTTCAATCACTTAATGTTCCCGATGTCAATTTACACAAACTCATTAACACTAATAGCTAGGAACTCGACAGTTTCAATAGTCGAACATTCCGGCCAACCGCCATTCCAAGACTGCCGAGAGACGGGCCGGACTGCCACTTATTGACTCTGCCCCCACGCCGATACAAAGATGGCACCAGCGTTCCACAGACTATTCATTGTAAAGTAAAATCTGTATTTTGATTAGATTATGAATGAAAGTGGGTATCTAATAATCTGAAAGTAATTAAAAACTAAGTGAAATGGAACTTTTATCTTAACGAAAGTAAATCTATATTCTTAGTAGACTTTCCACTGGCACGAGATCGGTATCTACGCAGGTTGAATCGCGGGCATTAATAGTAGTTTATAAATATCGTCGTCGTCGTGGTCGTCGCTTCAACCGATGAACGTCCACTGCTGTTCATAGATCTCACCGAATAACGTCCACAAGGCCCGATCTTGCGCCACCTGGCTCCAGCGGCTACCGGCATCCCTCTTTATGTCATCGATCCACTTTATGGGGGGTCTGCCTACACTGCGCCGTCCGGTGCAGAGTCGCCACTCCAGCACCTTCGGCCCCCAACTTCCATCGGTCCTTCGGACTATGTGCCCCACCCATTGCCACTTCAGGTTCGCGATTCGTAGCGCTATGTTTGTGACTTTGGTCCTACTACGGTTCTCTTCATTTCCGATTTGATTGCGTAGAGAAACTCCGAGCATAGCCCTCTCCATCGCATGCTGAGTGACTCTGAGCTTCCACATGAGGCCCATAGTCAGCGACCACGTCTCAAAACCGTAGTTCATCACTGGCATCACGGACTGTTCGAAGACTTTGGTTTTCAGTCACTGAGGGATATCGGACGAAAATATAATTATAAATATATAGCAAATAAATGGGAAAGAACACGCTTTTTTAAAATAAAAAACCATATTTTTGAATATCCTACATCGTATGTGTATATTTTAGTAAAACAATAATATATTTGTGTATTTTGATGAAGCTGTTGTACAAATAGGCATATAAAATTAGATTCGTATATTTACCAATTCTTATATCTATAATATAAAAATGAATCGCAAAATGTGTTGGTAAGCGCATAACTTAACAACGCCTAAGTCAATTTTGACCATTCCTTTTTTTAAATGTTCCATGCAGTCCTAGGATGGTTTTTACGGCGAGAAAAGTTCGAATTTTTGAGGAGAATCCTAAAAACAGTTCTGTTTCCCATACAAATGTTTTCTAATTAAAATGTAGAGTCAATTTGACCTTTATTACTATTCAATGACTGCCTCATTGGTCTAGTGGTTAGCATGTTCGACTACAGACATGAGGTCCTGGGTTCGAGTCCCGGGTCGGGCCAGTTCGAAATCGATATTGAGTTTTCTATTAAGATTTTCTCAATATTTGCCCGAAGTTGGGAAGTTGGCGGTGTGATTCACCCCCGTGCCTCGGAGAGCACGTTAAGCCGTCGGTCCTGCGCCTGATCTCTCTCTCCGGTCGTGTCGGATTGCCGTCATGTCGGACTATGAGAGTGAAGGAATAGAGAGTGCACTTGTGTACTATGCCTGCCAATCCGCAGTGGAGCAGCGTGGTGGGTCTATGCTCTAAAAACCCTCTCTCACATGAGCCAGGAGGCCTGTGCCCAGCAATGGGACATTAATGGGCTGCTACTTACCTTTACCTTACTATTCAATAAAGTTCATAGTAACCTCCAGTACTCACTGTTGTCTAAGCAATGTAGGTGTGTTCCTAACGTCAAAGAGTCAATTTTCACTTTATTACCACTGCACAAAGTTCAAAATCAATTGAATAGACACAAAAATTTAAGAGCATATATATATTATGTATTCCATATCTTTTTGACAGAACGAAGTCAGTCGGGTCTGCTAGTATCATAATATTTTGTACAAGAAATACCAACAGATTATAAAGTAGATTGGTACATAAGTAGTGACATTAAATGTAAATATGATACTATATGCATTAATCTCGACATTAAAGTAAACGGATAACACAATGCCGTATAATATTCGAGATAAATTATATTTCATCCAAAACCCAGTTGCCAATTGTACCGTGAAGTCGGATTTTTATTGGAATGACTCTATTTATCCATTCAAAATACTTGGCTCGCAACAACATCTACTTATGCTGAATGTGTATCGCATTTAACTCTACGTGGAATGTATTGTATAAGAAGGATATTGCATTCCAAAAATACAAAGGTAACTTTGTGTTTATCTTTGAATGATTTTTTAAATATTTCATATATAATAAAATATGAGATTAGCTCTTAAAAGAACATTGTCAATGATTTGAATAAAAAAAAAAGTTTTTTTCCGTTTACTAAGTTTGTTTCACTTGCATAAGTGGCACCTATTAACGTCCGACTGCTGGGCAAAGGGCTCCTTATTTAAAAGCCAGAGAATTTTGAGGGTTTAACTCACCATTACCACGAGATAGAAATCTACGTGGGTAAAACTGCGGGGCATTGCTAATAAGTTATAAACAGAAACCAAACAAGAAGTTAAAACACAATATTTTATTAAATCTTTAGGTAAAATACGCTTACAAATTACGTACTCTTAAAGAAAAATTCTGTATAGTTTTACAGTTTATATCTGAAACAGCTTACGAGTCCATTACCTAATGGGACAAATTGAAGTACTGATCGCTAGTTTAAGCACATACTTATTTAATTTGTAGAAAAGGCGAAAGGGTGTATCGAACCCTTAAATGTTTTCCACAGCCCTTCCTATTTACTAGTCGCTATTTGTAGTTGGCTCAAACGAGATTCTCCTCAATTCGAATTCAATTTACCGTCAAAATGGACGTTAGGCCTCATTTGGTATCGCATTCCCTCGGCGAATGCTTACTCTGTACTATGTGCCTATTTTTGTACACGTAATAAAGTAAAATACAATAAATATTGTCATATATTTCAATGAACTGGATATTTATTTAAACAGAAATATTATACGTATATTTGTCCTTGAATCGCGATAACTCGATGCGTCGAATTCATTGTAATAACTCCTAAAATATACATTTCAATTATGCCATGTAAAGAGTATAATTATCAACATGAAATGCTTAATGTAAATAACGTATTTAAATTGTTGACGGCCTCGCTGGCGCAGTGGTGCGAGTATTCGCTTTGCTAGCGGAGGTCCCGGGTTCGACCCCGGTAGGACGAGTTTAGGAAATTGTATTTTCTAATTTGTCTGAGTCTGGACTGGTAGGAGGCTTCGGCCGTGGCTAGTTACCACCCTACCAGCAAAATCGTAGCGCCAAACAAAGAAATTTGTGTTCCGGTACGATGCTGTGTAGAAACCGTAAGAGGTATATCGCCTCTTAACAGATAAGCGCGCTTCCATCTTAGACTGTATCATCACTTACCATCAGGTGAGATCACAGTCAAGCGCTAATCTGTCAGCAATAAAAAAAAATGGCGTAACAGTGTATTCGTCTATAACCTTTCAATTACCGTATTGTACTTTACCATTATTTTCCAAGATAAAATCGGCCTAATAAGTTATCCTTAAAAGATAGATATATGCCATCGTGGACTTCTTAACCGACTTCAAAAAAAGGCGGAGGTTATCAATTCGTCTGTATTTTTTTATATGTTTGTTCCCTCACATCACCCGACTGGGTGGACCGATCTTGATGATTTTTTTTTAAATGAAAGCTGGTGCTCGTCATAGGGTCCCATCTTTTTAATCCAGTTCTGATGATGGCATCCATGAGAAAACCGGATAAGTGTTAAATTTGCATTAAGCATGTGCGCGACAAATGGACGAATAACTCAAGATCACGCCAACTGATTTCGATGATTCTTTCTTTATTGGAAAGCATATACTTCAAGGGTTGTTTTGTGATAGTTTGGTTAGATTCTGATGATGGATTCCATGAAAAAGTGACGGAACTCTTCAATTTTTAGGAGCAAATGAACGATACTCGCCAGAATCTTCTATAGGATATCCAGATATTTGAGCTGCCTACCGTAACTTCGTTATGGTAATGTTCTAGTGGTAGTTAAATATGAAGATCAATGGATCTCCCCAACGGCTTACAGTAAGGGTGCGGTTTAAGGCAGAAAATATAAGTGTCTGTAATCAACTAGCAATGATCTTACGTTTGTTGCTGCATTGCAACACGTTTTTAGGTGTACAAATATTGAGACAACTTTGTTAGTTTACTTCAGATTCACTAAAAATCATAAAAAAAGAAAAATTTTAACAAAAAAAAGAACCGCCTTCATATTCTTATATTTGGAGTCGGTGTCAGCCAAGATACCTTCATATATAGCTGTAGGTTGTAACTACATATATAGCTATAGGTGGGAGATATGCGGGAGCTGCCAAGTGGACACGCCAGGAACATCTACCTTGGCTGACGCCGACTGCGAATATAAGAATACGAAGAACACTATAAAAGAATACGCAATTATTTCTTACTCTTTAGAGCATATTAATGTATTTGTAAGTCTGTTTTAAAGGCGGTTCTTTTTTGTTAAAATTTTTACTAATTAGTAGATCTACAAAATGAGAATATCGTCACATAGTTATTTTGTTATATGTGTATTGGATTAGTCAGCATTTACTGTAAAGTCTCTGGGAGCCTTTACAGTAAATGGAAGTGTCTCAAAAAGTATAAACACCTGGGTGTTTATACTTTTTGAGAGACTTCCAATAACCTTAGTTTTTTAAATCAAATTACATCAAATATTGACAAAAAATATATATCCAAACTTTCTTCATAGATTTACAAAGCGGAAATATCACTACATGTATGTATTTCGTTATATTTCCAAGGAATTAGACAGCATTTTAAAAAAACTGTGAAAAAGTCAAGGCGCCTTGACTTTTTCAGACGCTTCCAATAACTATCGTTATTTTTAATCAAATGACATAAAACCTTGATGGGTTATATATCCAAATCTTTCTCAATAATAACTCTATCTATTGGTGAAAACCGCATAAAATTATGATTAACAGTTTTTGAATTTTGCGTGAACTTAATAATACGTTAGGTTAGCTTCTTTAATTCAATAATCTGAAAACGAATGAAATTTTGTAGTCAAATTGAAATTTATTCGCTTTTAAAAGTCAAAAAAGTTACCTAGATTTGTATAGAGTGAGTGTGAAATTGAAGTAAAGAGCATACTATGATAGAAAATAAATTCAAACCGATTTTAAAATTACAGCCTTTCATTGTTAGATTAATGGGAAACTTAGTAATAACAAATTAGGTGTCGGCTTTTCAGATAGCATCAACGCTGTAGTCACGCAATACCTAACGCAAAACCTAACGAGAATAACTGACTAGATGTTCTTTATTCATTGAGGTTTGTGGAAAACTAGGTCCTATGCGCAAACAAGCTAAGCTCATACATATTAATGTTTTATCTCCATTATTTAGAATGTTAATACCTTTCGGATCTACGTCAGCCGCCCGATGAGGTTTTAACTTAATGTCCTTTCCATTTTTTATATGTCGCAGAATAAGAGAGAACGGAGAAGCATAAAGCGCAGGGGCACATTATTTAATGTTGGTGCAATCAAACACTTTATTAATTAACTCGGATTATAATGTTCAATCTGTTAATGTTCCCGATATCAATTTACACAAACTCATTAACACTAATAGCTAGGAATGCGACAGTTTCAATAGTCGACCACTCCGGCCGACCGCCACTCCAGAACTGCCGAGAGACTCGCCGGACTGCCACTTATTGACTCTGCCCCCACGCCGATACACAGATGGCGCCAACTTTCCACAGACTATTACACACGGACCAGCGATCCACAGACTCTTGCACCTCCGACCTATAATATATATAATAATATATATAAATATTGAAATCTAATAGTCAAGTGGTCAAGTGTTCAGCTAGCTGTGCTACAGACATGAAGTCCTGGTTTACAGTATCAAGCCGGACGAATAAGAAAAATTTGTTTTGTATTAAGAAAGTTGTATAGTTGCAGGAAGTAGTTGAAGAAATAGAGAGTGAACTTGTCTTAGTGCAGTAGAGCAGCTTGATGGATCTATGCTCTAAAATCCCTCTCTACTATGAGCGTGGAGACCTATCCTAAGTAGGAGGATGTTAACGGGCTGCTACTTGACTTTTCTAAAGTTTTTATTCAATATTTGTAATTGAATCACAACCTTCTTCGTTTTATTATCTGATTATATGAATAGTTGGTATTCCTATTCGAGAATCAGGCGGCATCTCACATACACTGAGCCACATATAACAAATATGTTCTTCTTCTTCTTTGATTTATGGCTCATATATTTACTAATACGTGCAGCGTACATTCTGTCAAACGCAATAAGGTTATATTGTGAAATATACTAAGTTTAGTACATTAGAAAAGTTACTAAGATGGTTAAGTTTATTTAAAATTTCTGATGTTCCACGCAACTTTGATAATTTTTCCTTTCATAAGAACCTTTTCCTGACTGTAGCAAACACAACAAAGAAAGAATTAGCGAAATTAGTTGAGCAGTTCCCGCTTAATGCTGTGATATAGGGAACTAATTTTATATATACTAGTTGTTCTTGGCTCATCCGGGGGTTCTTCACAACCATTAGTTGTGGAGTGCCCCCTGCCCCCGTGTGTTCAAGGCCGTCATCTACTACACCTGATGGTGGCGACAGCAGGAGCTCTCGAGGTAGGAGACGCTCAGTGCTTGTGAGATCTAGGATACTAGCTGACATGAGTTGTCCGCGTTGCGGAACATGCTCGTCGCTACCTGCCGGACGAACACCTCCACAGTGGGCGTTCTGGTGTCACGATAAATGATGTATTTTCTGACGTACCTCGGTACTCCTACTATCAAGTGTAGGCATTTATTCTGCTGGGTCTGCAGCCTCCTCTTTTGGTAGGCGGTGCAGGCAGGAGCCTCAGTCTGAAGCTGACGTATGCTCCGTTGAGCTTGAATTTGGCTTTTACTGGAAGAGTCGAGGCAAAGAGCGGCGGCAGCAGCGTTCAGCAGTTATTAGCTGTGCCACCCGTGTCGGCCCATTGTCGTGAAAATTTGACGAAACTAACTGAATTGTAAATATGAACCATTCACGAATCCCCGTGAAGACACTAAAAATGTTTCAGCAAAATCTCTCCAACCTTTTAGGAGCAGTTCAGTGACATACACACGCACATAAAAATTATATAAAGATATCTTAAAACCTTATGTATAAAGGTTATGGTGTGTTTACTATTAAGGGTATACCAGAAATGTTGTCATCATATTATAGCAAAGTAGGCATGCGTGTTAATGACTATAATAGGCACATATCCTTAGGACTATTTAACTTTAACGACTGTCGTGCAGTCTTTCATACGACTATATGCCACGCAATGGTAAATGAAGAACGGCAACAGAACACGTATGTTAAAAAGTAAATTAAAGTCAATTCCTACGACCTCTAGCATGGACTTTCTAAATAAGATTCTTAGAAAAGATCTTTTATGTGAGCTTTCAAGGGCGATGTATAATTTTAGGCAAAATATAAATCAACATTTCAGGAAACTGTAATAATGTCAAGTGTCATCAAATACCAGTTTAAAAATTAAACAGTATTTGATTAACGACTGGCTTCCCAGCAAACTTTGTGCTGCCTCAGAATGAATAAATAAAAAAGGCTGAATGCTATTCCAATTTTATTAAGAAATATGATCAAAAAGTAAACCGGAACATAAATAATTCGTAATCAAAATAACGCCTAGGTTCAGAAGTCCGTAGAATATAGTTGCGATCAAAAATTGTTGGTTGTCAATGTCAAATGAAATAAAAAAGGCATAGGTGTACTTTTAAATTATGATTTCTGAACGACGGAACGAACATCAACCGTTTGACATTCAAAAATCTTCACGTTTATATTAAATTTTATTTCTAAACGAGTTTTAACATTAATTGGTTTCTATCCGACACGGCAAACATCAAATTTCTTAGGGAAAGCGAGATTGTTGTTTTTACTATCATCCAAGCATGTTTTTCATGTTTACTCACCTTTTAAACCTCCGCTGTACTTTCACAGAGTTTTAGCGAGATTAACGTACAGCAATTGATTTTTATAGATTGGAAATATTAACAAGATATATGGAGCTATGATACGAGTCCCTTCACTAGCAGACGTATTGGATTCGATTCCCTACAAAACATTAGATGCTTCGGCAGTTGCTCGTTACCAATTTGAATTCCAGATTAACAGCCTCACTGGCGTAGTGGTGCGAGTATTCGCTTGCTCGCTAGCAGTGGCCCTGACTCAGCACACTACATTTTAGGCTGGTGGGGGGCATCAGCTGTGGCTAGTCACCACCCTACCAGCAAAGACGTACCGCCAATCAAATAAATTTATGTTCCGGTACGATGCTGTGTAGAAACCACAAGAAGTAAATTGCCTCTTCCCAGATTAGCGAGCTTCCATCTTAGACTGTATCATCGATTACCATCAGGTGAGATTACAGTCAATCTCTAACCAGTCAGCGCTAAAACAATCATGAAATTACGAGAAATAGCTGTAATGCCAACACTATATTTATTTATATTTTTACAAGTTTAAATTGTGAAATAGTTTTAATTATCATGTTTACCTAAAAATATTGGATTATGTAATATAATACCTATTGTAAAATAATTATCAACGGACGGACAGATCCGTACATCTGATTTATATACATAATAAGGCGCCGTCGACGTTTTTCAAGTACCTCGCTCGCCCCATGGGGACTGCCACATGGGACACATCCTGTCGCAGGTAGCTAACACAACCACGTCTTAAGTTTCCGGTCATATTTGGTCTTGTTGAAATTTACTCGAATTTCTACTCGTGTAATTACCATATAATAATTATAATTAATCGTTTTAAACTTAAATTTTTGTGGTTTATCGACATATTGACTATTTTAACGTGTACATACAATGATGGCGTTTTTTAATTTTGTCGATATTTCGACCCAGTTGCATGGACCGTGGTCACGACGTAACTGCTGTAGGCGGTTGTGTCAAGCTGTCAGGGGCAGAATCTGTCAACCCTACGTCTAATTCTTTTATTTTTCTCCGGACCCACATCCATTTTTCGGCATACTATACTGACAACGTAACGCTTTAATTTTGAGAAATTGCTTCGTTTGTTCATTTAGCATAACTTCACCACTGAATTCCACGTATTCGTCAGCTTAAAACCATCTTCACGATTAAAATTAGCATACTTTTTAATTTCAATGATATCGCAAATTAATCTCGGCATATAGTTCTATCCAATGTTGGATACTTGGAATCCAGTGGTGAATTTATGCCAAATGAACAAACGCCGCAATTTTTCAAAATTAAAACTTCACGTTGTGAGTGTAGTATGCTGAAAAATGGATGTGGGTCTGGTGATGTAGGGTAGAGAGATTCTGCCCCTGTCAGCTTGACACAACCGCCTACAGCAGTTAAGTCGTGACCACGATACATGTAACTGGGTCGAAATATTGACAAAATTCAAAAAAGCCATCGTAGTATGTACCCGTTAAAATAGGCATAATAATTACAATAATATACTTTATCCTAACAACCAGCATGCCTTTGTTACCTTCCAATATTCTTCAGTGCAACCCTTCAACTTCAAAATAAAAGTGATGGTGCCTAACTGGTGTAATATTTAGCCATCTTACCCAACCGTCGCACATCGCTTCATACCTAGTATAACACAAAAAGGAGTGGTTTCCCAAATATTCGATTTGGCGACATCCCAAAAACTTTAGTAATGGGGTCGGCGGCAAAATTGTACCAATGAATTAAAAGCCTCGCCATTTAATATAGATACTCGCATAAGGGAGCTTACAGGACTGAATTATTATCATGCTTGTCTTGACATACACAAATTTAATTAGCATTCTTATGATGAAACAATTCTCTTATAATTCCTTGCAAGTTTTGAAGGGCTCAATGGCGCAGTGGTGCTAGCATTAAGGCACTAGCTTTGCTAGCAGAGGCCGTGGGTTCCAACCCCGGTAGGACGAAACAGCTACCACCCTACCAGCAAAGACGTACGGTGCTGTGTAGAAACCATAAATATTAGACTATAGATGGTTGGATGAAATGTTGGAACTTATTTAGTAATATATTGTCCGATATCCCTCAGTGCCTGAAGACGAAGCTCTTCGAACAGTGCGTGTTGCCAGTGATGACCTACGGCTCCGAAACGTGGTCGCTGACTATGGGCCTCATTCGAAAGCTCAGAGTCACTCAGCGTGCGATGGAGAGGGCTATGCTCGGAGTTTCTCTACGCGATCAAATCAGAAATGAGGAGATCCGTAGCAGAACCAAAGTCACCGACATAGCCCTACGAATCGCGAACCTGAAGTGGCAATGGGCGGGGCACATAGTCCGACGGACCGATGGACGTTGGGGCCCGAAGGTGCTGGAGTGGCGACCCCGCACCGGGCGGCGCAGTGTAGGGAGACCCCCCACAAGGTGGACCGACGACATAAAGAGGGTCGCCGGTAGCCGCTGGAGCCAGGCGGCACAAGACCGGGCCTTGTGGACGTCATTACGTGAGACCTATGTCCAGCAGTGGACGTCCATCGGTTGAAGCGACGAATGTAACTTGGAGTTTTTATAATACATAACAGGTAAATTGCCTCTTACCAGACTATCCCGCTTCCATCTTAGACTGTATCATCAATTACCTTCAGATGTAACCACAGTCAAGCGCTAAAATGTCAGCAATAAATAATATATATTACACATTTTTGAAATGCAATTTAAATACATATAACGACATTAAAAGGATTGTATACTTCAGATTTTAGCTGTTTTTAAAGTTGAATTTGCAGAAACCCGTTGTTAGTGAGAGTCTACGTTGCGACAGTTGTACTCGTGCCAAATTTCAAGTCAATCAGACCGATAGATTCGGAGATTTCGTGATGAGTAAGTACTCTTTCTGTATACATATGTGTAAAGGAAGAAATACGAAAGAAAAATGGAAAAACGAGAAGTATATATTCAAAAAATAACTTTTTCCAAACAATCCATGTGTTTGTTTTCGTTTTACACGTTTCCCAATCAACTGTCAATTTCCTTGTTTCATTCATAAAATAGTTGTCAACTACCAGTTTAGTAATTTCGTTATCGTTACATTGTCCAACTTCGATCGATTTGAGGGTCATTTGAATAATCGCTTTGAGAGACGCTTTGTCACAAGTGGTCCGGATTCCTTTGCTGGACGAAAACAACAAAGGGATCGGAACGAAATCCTTTTCAAATTTACCTTGTATTTTTTTTTATTTTATCCTTTATTAGACAAGACAAAATGAGATGAATTTATGATGAATGGCAACATATGAAAGTGCTAGTAAAAAGAGACTGAATATGGTAAATGGTGCTCTGCACGCCTTTATGAATAGATGTTGTCTTAAAGGGTCAGACTAGATGTGCATGGTGGCAACACTTATGTATGCTAATGAAAGTTGGGTATGGCAGAAGAAGCATAAAAGTAAAACAAATGCGGTAGAGATGACCATTGAGAAGTATGAGTGACTTGAAACTGAGTGGAAAAGTAAGAAATAGTATGATAAGAGAACGTTGTGATATAAGAGATGTAGTGACTAAAATTGAGAAAGGTATGCTAAGATGGTTTGGGCACGTAGAGAGAGTGAATGAAAAAAGACAAAGGATTTATGAGTCGAGATTGAATGGGAAGGTTGGAAGGGGAAGACCAAGATGAACGTTCCTGGACCACATCCAGGACCTTTTAAATAAGGGACATGTCACGAATACTCTAAATCTACGAACTTGTATGAAAGGTTTAATGAGAATGAAGGAGGCGAAGGAGATATGCATGGATCGTGGCAAGTGGAAGGACTTGGTATCTCTGTATACCCCTATGGGGATGAGGCATGATGTATAAACAATTTTAAAGGTATTTAAAGACAGTAAAGAATCCGATTGGTTTTAACCTTAATCTTATATGTAATAATTTTCCACTATTTTAATGACAAATAAATTCCTAACATATCTTCCTTTCCCTTCCCTACAAGTGTCCGAAATCTAAAGTTTTAGATTTGTATAAATATAAGCAAGACTTAAAAATTAGTTTGCAAAAGAAGATTTACTTCTGACATGTGTACTTTGTATGTACGCACTTTAAATTTTTTTTTAGTAGAAATCAACGTAAATACTTCATATAAGTTTTATAGAAATGATTTCTTAGACTGTACTATATACAATAGAAGGATTTCAAACTATAGAAACATCGATGCACTTTGTAAATGTATCACAGACAAAGGCATTCGTCTTGCGGATGTAGATTGCCTTTGAAGGATTTACGATAGAAAAGGACCCTCCAGTAAATACAATACGGAAAATATCGAGTTTTATGTATAAAGTGTGCTTGAAAACCTTCGTTTCAAGTATTAAATTTATTCTTACGCTCTTTATCAAGGCCTATAAGTTGAGCAATTAGCGTAATCCGCTTATTTCAAAAGTGTACAAAGCAGATTTTGTTATTGTCACTCGTATACAGCCTATCCTACTTTATTAAACCTTTATGTTTACTTATTTATTGACACAATTTAGTAAGTACCTGCCTATTAAAGTCCCACTGCTGGGTACAAGCTTCCTCTCTCATAGTATCCAAGGTTATTAGAGTAGACCCACCAAGCTGTTCAAATGCGAGTTGCCGGGCTACATATGCCCTAGAAATACTTTCAGGATATGCAGATTTCCTCACAGCGTGTTCCTACAGCAAAAAGCGCATAGATTGAAGATAATAACCAAGGACGTATTCCTTTTTTTATAAAGCGAAACTTCTGTGAACGAGAATAAGCCATCATGGCTTTTTCAACATAAATCGGTTTAAAAAATTAACATACAAATCCGTTAAAGTCAGTTATGCAAACGGCAAAACGTTGCAATACTAAGATAAACTTAGACCTACCTGTCCATAATTCGTATCAGCCAAGTCTCTGAAAGAGAATAAAGCATGATGGCTTTCGTCATGACTTTTTCAACATAAATCGGCTTAAAGAGTTAACAAACAAATCGGTTAAAGTCAGTTATGTAAATAAAAAACGTTGCAACACTAAGAGAAACTTAGACGTACCTGTCCAGAATTGTAATCAGCCAATTCTCTGAAAGAGACTAAAGCCACGATGGCTTTCGTCACGGCTTTTTCAACATAAATCCGTTTAAAGAGTTAACAAACAATTCGGTTAAAGTCAGTTATGCACACGAAAAAACGTTGCAATACTAAGAGAAACTGAGCCGTACCTGTCCAGAATTGTAATCCGCCAATTCTCTGATAGAGAAGAAAGCCATCGTGACTTTCATTATGGCTGTTTCAACATAAATCGGCTTAAAGAGTTAACAAACAATTCGGTTAAAGTCAGTTATGTAAACGAAAAAATGTTGTAACACTAAGAGAAACTTAGACGTACCTTTACAGAATTGTAATCAGCCAATTCTCTGATAGAGAAGAAAATCATCGCGGCTTTCGTCATGGCTGTTTCAACATAAATCGGTTTAAAGAGTTAACAAACAACAGAGAAACTTAGACGTAACAATAAGAGAAACTTAGAGGTACCTGCCCAGAATTGGAATCAGCCAATTCTCTGATAAAGAATATAGCCTCGATGGCTTTCGTCATGACTTTTTCAATATAAATCGGTTAACGAGTTAATATACAATCAAAAACTTAGAGATACCTGCCCAGGATTAGAACCAGCGACTTCCCTGAACGAAAATAAGCCATCACGGCTTTCATCGTGGCTCTTTTAACATAAATCGAGAAAGAGTTAACATATAAATCTGTTAAAGTCAGTTATGCAAACAGCAAAACGTTGCAACACTAATTATCGTACAAAAAATGCAAATTGAATGGTCAAACTTTACGAAGATTCATGCATTAAACATACCTTATTTAAAATGCTTTTATAAATAGTTCTGTGGGGCACCGCAATTGAATTTCCATTCAAATGAACGTACTGATAATATGAGTTGTTTTTATTTAATTATTTTGTCCATTCCATATTAAAAATGGTAAAAAAGTGCAAAAGGCTTTAAAATGTCGTAACTCCTTTATTTTTATATATACAAGGTGTTAGACGACAGCTTCCAAAAATGAAGATGATAGATAGAGATGATAGTACTAATGACATCTTTTATGACGGGATAGAAAGTTTTTTGGCATTATATACGCTCTATGATGTTAATACACCTAATTGAGTTAATACATTACTTTACTGACAAAAAAAGAACCAGCAGTGAAACACAAAATTAAAACAGCTGAGGCCTCAGCCCGGGTCAACGACCTGTAGCTGCCGCTAGTTGCTAGCGCGTCAGCTGTCTTTGTTTTCGGGAGCGATCTATTGACCCCTTGTTTATCGACGGCCCAAACGTATAAGGAGTCAAGTATATATTATAGATATAAAAATGAATCCCAAAATGTGTTGGTAAGCGCATAACTCAACAATGCCTGGGTTAATTTTGACAATTCTTTTTTTTTAATGTTCGTTGAAGTCCAAGGACGGTTTTTACGGCGAGAAAACTTCTCTGTTTCCCATACAAACGTTTTCTAACTAAAATGTAGAGTCAATTTGACCTTTATTGCTAATAGTTAGAAATAAACTGAATCCTATAATTCTCTATAAAATTAGCTAAATATCTTGAAAAGTCCCGTTAAAATCTGGACAGTCGTCCATTAGATTGATGAGAACAAAAAATCTGTCTACACCTAACAAAGTATAGTAAGTTATAAACTGTTGTTTTAACATAATCTAGTTTATTTGGTCGAGATTTAATAAATATATGACAGAAGTAGATGTTTGTACATATCGCTAAAGTAATTTGATAGTCAAATGTGGAAAGACTGCAACGACTCGTTATCGACACGTGCCTTGGATTGTGTCGGTTCGGAAACCGACACGGTCCGAGGCCGTAACTACGGGTGTTATAAAGGGAGCCGAGAGTGCGGCTTCGGTACGCAGTTCTAAGTGAATGCGTCGGGGCATTTGTCTTTTGATAAAAGGTACTGCTATAATATATCCACCTGACTTCTGCCTCTTTCATATAAGCAAACTCATTATTTTATTTTATTAGGAAGCCAACGTTATATACAATGTTTACTTATGCTAATATTACATATAATCATAAAGTTCTACATTGAATATCTCACTTATAGGCTAACTTTGCATGCAATACAAATATGTTACGTCTACAAATAAACTTAAATAGTAACAAATCTAAAAAACTTAATTATAATGATAAAAAAAAGAACTACTTTATAGCAGTTCTTTTTTTTTTGGAAAAGGGTGAAAAGGAGAGAAAATAAACTAGCTGTTCATTAAATACGATTTCAATTTACGCTTGAATGAAGTGGAGGAGTCGCCAAAGATATCTATATTTGATTTTTTAAATGTCTCATTGTATTTAACCAATGTTCTATTTATGTCAGCATTTACTATCATGTATTAATTATATTGTATAGATAATTATTGTCATATTCAAGCTTAATCAATATAAATATGCCTTCTATTATCTCAATTTAAATAATTGATTAATTTATATATTCCTTTTTCATTTAGAATACATGTTTTAGTGTCGCTCACTAATTTGCAGGTTAAGTAATACTATTCTCATACTCTTCATTATTATATTACATACTTTGAATGACTTAAAACACAATAATACCTTTCTTATAACAAACGCCCCA
This sequence comes from Elymnias hypermnestra, assembly GCA_015832385.1. Taxonomy (NCBI): domain Eukaryota; kingdom Metazoa; phylum Arthropoda; class Insecta; order Lepidoptera; family Nymphalidae; genus Elymnias; species Elymnias hypermnestra. The sequence continues at coordinate 1,770,805 of JACTOM010000935.1, read as the reverse complement.
CCAAAAATAATAAGGCCACCAATCACAGTCGTCGTGATAACGACGACTAAACAGTTTAATAAATTTGAGAATTTCCATTCCATTATGTTTCACTGATATAATTACAAGGACCTCACCATAATGAACAAATATAGGAATTTAATAGCAATCCACAAATAATCATCGCTAACACATGTTAGTACTTATATTTTTAGGGAACTTAAAAACATGACAGTAAATAACATTTCTTTTCAGACATTGAAATATTAGTTTATGTTGCGATATTGCATGTGATAATACAATATTATTCTCTTATGCTTGGTAATTGTAATCGTTATAGAGTATTTAATGAACAACCTAACACGATAGGGTCTAGGTGTTTGTTATTTTGTGCTAACGGTGAACAACCACAAGCTGTTATTTCTGATAATGGGAACACACGTAATTATATTCTGTTTTAACTGTGTTCATTTTACAAAAAGCCAATAGCTCCAGATACCATGGAAACGTAAATTATTTTGGAACTCTTGCAAATAAGCCTTTTAAAATTAGTACAGCCTTTGAGGAGTTCAGTCAAGACTAGTTAATATTTTAACGTATTATGTAGAAGTCGGTTAATTTAACAGGCTAAAAAATAAATTTCAAGTTAAAGCAAGGAAGCATAAAGCGTAGGGGCGTAGGATTCTCCGCCGACATCGTTATTAGTGGCATCCATAATTCAATTTCCGTATTGTGGGCGTTGTTGGGTAATGTTGGTATAAGCAAACACTTTATTAAATAACTCAGATTATAATGTTCAATCACTTAATGTTCCCGATATCAATTTACACAAACTCATTAATAATAAAAGCTAGGAACGTGACAGTTTCAAAAGTTGACCGCACCGGCGGGCCGTTACCCGAGATCTGGGGAGACACGCGCCGGATTGTCACTTATTGACTCTGCCCCACACCTATAGAGATGGCGCCAGCGTTCCATAGACTATAGATCCAATAAAGAGCATAAAAAAATCAAGTTTCTAGGTCTTAAATGACGATGCTTTTATTTCCAACAACAATCTTTTCGCATAAAAAAGTAATGTATGTCCTTTCTCACACTGTAGAATGTCCGTGTAACTAATGTCGTTTAAATCTGTTTAGTAGTTTAGGCGTGTTAGCCCGACAGATAGGTAGAGTTATTTTCGCATTTATTATATTAGTAAGCAATGTTATTTTACTCCCTTCAAGGTAAAACTTTGAGCGTCATTTTTCTTTATATTGAATCACCTAATAACTAAGATTCAAGCTTCTTGCTTGAAAGAAGACCATTATTGTCAAGCCTTAAAATGTAGTATATATCCTTTCTTAGACTCTAGACTATCTATGTACCAAACTTCATTTAAATCAGTTGACTATTTTTTTCAAAACATGACAGATAGACAGAGTTACTTTCGCGTTTATATTAGTAACAATTGTTATTTTACACCCTTGAAGGTAAAACTTTTTACAAACTTTGAATATTGCTTTATATCGAATCGACAGTCTACTATATATATAATAACTAAGTTTTTAGCTTCTATCTCTAAAAATGACGATACCTCCATCCCTTACAAGCATATTTTTGAATAAAAAGTTGCCCATGTTAACTACTAGTTGACATGATGCGATAGATCTGTTTCAACTCGGGAAATCAGAAATTACAAAGTGACCGTTACTAACCATTAAAAAAGGTAGTTCAGTTTTTTTGTGGTATTTTATAAACTGTGAGTATTTATTAGTGATTATTTGTGTTTTTGATTATATAAGTGATGTGAATAACAATGAAATCCCTTGAGGTAAATTTAATTTTTAAGATAAGAGCCAATAAATACAAGATGGACTTTTTCACTATCTCAAAGCTTAGCGCTACATGACGATACACCAGTCTTAATTTAATAAACAAAAGAGAACATTCTATAGTTTAACTATTAGAAAAGATAAAAATCATAACATTTAGTAGTCTTTCATGACTTTTTCCTTCCTCCGGCTCTAGACTATCTGCGTACCAAAATTCGTTTAAATCGATTCAATAGTTTTTGCGTGAAAGCGCGACTTTCGCATTTATAATGTTAGTAAAGATTAAGTGTAGTGTGATTTAAAACTACCTTCGTTTTTATTACATTTTTACACGAAAACAGTGAGCGGATTCTAAGAGTACCAAAAGCCAGGAATGAGCCGTTACAGTGGGATTACTGACGATAAAGTGCGCAACGTTAAACGTAATTCGCTCCATTTAGATGAAAAATTGCTTCTGTACCGTAAATTACTATATACGTACCATCCGATGCTTGCATTTATTTATTACCATGCTTCGTTTGTTATGTTCTGGCCACTTAATCCACAAAGCCGCATCGCAAAAATTTATCCATACATAACAAGTGCAGTAAAAATTTTGCAAGGCTTTTAAACCCCTTATGTATGGCCAACACTTATGTATGGTAGTGAAAGTTGTGTATGGCAGAAGAATCACAAAAGTAAAATAAATGCGGTAGAGTTGAGAGCGTTGAGAAGCATGAGTGGATTAAAACTGAGTGACAGAGTAAGAAATAGTGTGATAAGAGAACGTTGTGGTATAAAAGAAGACGTAGTGACTAAAATTGAAAAAGGTATGCTTAGATGGTTTGGGCATGTAGAGAGAATGAATGAAAGGAGACTGACAAAAAGGATTTATGAGTCAAGAGTGAATGCGAAAGTTGGAAG
>JACTOM010000935.1:1541402-1767373 GCA_015832385.1 Elymnias hypermnestra | reverse complement strand
TTGTATTTAAGGCCATGCTCCTTAGCATATGTCTCGCAGATGGAGATAAGCTTTCTAAGCGCAGCTATTGAGGGACTGAGCAGCACCATGTCGTCAGCATAGCTTATGTTATTGACACATATGTCATCGATATGGCATCCAACATGTGTGCTGGTCAGTCTCTCAATCAGTTGATCAACATACAGGTTGAATAATAGCGGAGAGCTTAGACCGCCCTGCCTCACACCGCATTCCAGCCTGTATTCATCCGACAGAGCACCAACCCATCTCACCTGGTTTCTCTGGTTAGCATACCAGTATCGCAGTAGGGCCGTGTATTGCGCCGGCACACGTGCGTCCCTCAACTTGCCCCATAGCACATCGTATGAGACTAGATCAAATGCTTTCGATAAGTCGAGGAAACATGCGTACACCGGCGTCCGCCTTGAGGTGTAATACTTGACAGTGTGTTTCAGACAGTAAATGGCGCTCTCCGTTGATAGGTTCTGTTGGAAACCAAATTGTGCGTCACTTACTGAAATACATCGATTGAGGTATCCATTTAACACACTGTCAAATACCTTGGCTGCAATGGTCGCAAGCGAAATGGGTCGGTAATTACTAATGTCGGATGTGTCCCCAGTTTTATTTTTGACAATGGGTACAACAATATGTATGTATGTATGTTAAACCCCTTTTTTCATTTACGTAGTTTATACAAGGTATTAGGAGACCGAGAGAGAGAGAATATTTCATGAATACTCTTTTCTAAAGTTTAATTCAAAATTATTACTTAGGTTAGTAAATGAGGTAATTTAATCATGAAACTGTGAAAAATGCTATTTGACCGTTCATAAGTATGGGCCTTTAATATTATAATTTTTTTTTAGTAACTATGACAATGATGTTCACTTCCTCCACGTTTACACAATAATAGGTGAGCCTTTTTTTATTTAACCACCATTTTTTTAATGTTGTAGTACCTGATACTTGATGTTAATATAGTATTAAACTAGCTGAACCCGCGTCTTCGTCTGCGTGTAATGTTTTTTTGGTAGCATTTTCATTAATTTAGGCAAATTGTTTTACAAATCCTAAAATTTACTTTTGATAGATTCCATTATGTAAAAAAAATTCTGACCAAGTTTTACATACCATAAGAGATATAGTTTATACTAAATGTAAGGTTTGAATTTATTCTAATCGTGAAAATGTGCGTTTTTTTTATTAACACCCCCGCAAACTCCCTTGCGGGTGGAATTTCGTAAAATCCGTTCTTAGCTAACCTCTACTCGCCAAAAGGAATATTTCTACCAACTTTCAAGTCTCTACGCCTTATGCTTCCAGAGATATCGTGATGAGTGAATAGATATCTGGATATCTCTTTTATATATAGATGAAAGCTGCGTCTGCGTTAAATTTTTTTTTCATAGGTTTGAATGGGTAGCATTTTCATTAATTTAGACAAATTGTTTTACAAATAAAAAAGGTACGTATAAATATTTCAATGAGTTATTTGCTGTGTATTACTGCAAAGAGCTTATAGTCATTCTTCAGACTCTATTGCTGTACCAAGTTTCAATCAATTTCGTAAAATCGGTTCTTAGCTGACCTCTACTCGGCAAAAGGAATATCCTACCAAATTTCGAGCCCCTACGCCTTACGTGATGAGACGATAGTTAACATCCCCCCAACCCCTCATGCGGGTGGAATTTCGTAAAATCCATTCTTAGCTGACCCCTACTCGTTAATAGGAATATTCCTACCAAATTTCGAGTCCCTACGTCTTATGGTTCCAGAGATATCGTGATGAGTCAATAGTAAAAACCCTCGCAACCCCCCTTGCGGGTGGAATTTCGTAAAATCCGTTCTTAGCTGACCTCTACTCGGCAAAAGGAATATCCTACCAAATTTCGAGTCTCTACGCCTTATGGTTCGAGAGATATCGTGATGAGTCGATAGTTAACACCTCCCGCAACCCCCCCTCGCGGGTGGAATTTCGTAAAATCCGTTCTTAGCTGACCTCTACTCGGCAAAAAGAATAACCCTACCAAATTTCAAGTCTCTACGCCTTATGGTTCCTGAGATATCGTGATGAGTCAGTAGATACCTGGATATCTCTTTTATATACATAGATAGATAAGAATTGATTATATTTTCTTATATATGACATCTCTTTTCTAATATTAATTATTGTCTACTACGCTGAGAGCTTTTATAATAAGGCCACGACAGATGAGGCGAATTCGGTAACTGTCAGCTACAATCTGCCTCCGTTAGCTGTCAGGACGCCATCCACTGTGTCCCTGAAGAAAATTTGCAAATTTTCATTTTTCTAAGGGATAAAGCCCCGGAAGATTCAGTGATGGATGAATATGTCAACCTTTACAATATAAGATAAAATTACTCAAGGGATATTGTGAAAATACAATATCATTTGGGGCAAATTTCCATATTACTCTCGTCCTTGATCATCTAAAATTATAAACAGATACTCTTCTCTTAATTATGAATACTGTGATGTTTGAGACTTTATCTATATATACAATTCTAGAGTTTTCTATTAAGATTTTCTCAATATTTACCCAAAGTTGGGAAGTTGGCGGTGTGATCCTCGTGCCTCGGAGAGCACGTTAAGCCGTCGGCAATGCGCCTGTTCTGTTCCCGTCATATCGGACTATCAGAGGGAAGGAATAGAAAGATCACTTGTGTACTATGCCCGCCAATCCGCAGTGGAGCAGCGTGGTGGGTCTATGCTCTAAAAACACCCTCGCTCCTCGGAGTGAGGAAGCCTGTGCCCAACAACTCTGGCTGACCAGGCTCTGGTCCAAAAATGGAAGGAGAGCCTCGGGTCCCCAGTAGCGGGCGTGGCCATTTTGGCGGCGATCCGACCTCATCTGGAACAATGGCTTTCCAGAAAGCACGGATCGCTCTTCTATAGAGTGGTGCAGCTATCGAATCAAATCATTACACTGTGGCAAATTGTGCAGCCTGGGAACCTCGACGCCACCTCCTGATGGCGCTGATTGGCGGTGATCTCTCGCTGGGGAGCGTTATGCTCTCCAATGATAGGATGTGGACCGGACTATCCTAATTTTGCGAGACCGTAGTTTCGCAGAAGAAGCCCACGAGCGAGAGAGGGAGAATGCAGCGGACGCTCACCGCCGAAGGAGACAAGCGCGTACTAGGCGGCGCGTGTTTACGCGCTTCCTTGCGCCTCCTTAAATCCTCAGTTGGACTCATCTGAGGTACAAGGAACGAATGCGAAAGTTAAACACCTGGTGCCTTTATTACGGATGATGAGGGTTTCGCTGGGTTTAAATGGGTATTGCGAGCTCTCCTCCTTCGCTGAGTCCCACACTCCTGATCTATAGGTCGAGGTTCGTGCCTAAATGCATTTCCCGGCGAAAAAAAAATTGTGCCCAACAGTGGGACGTTAATGGGCTTCTACTTACATTACCTTAATGATATATGAATTCAAAATGGATCGCCAACTAAACAAATGTCATCGCTTGAATCATGTAATAACTTATAATCGAAATATTCTTTATTCCAGTTAGCACTTTTGAATTATCAGTAGTCCGTCCAGTAACAAGAAGAAACCGGCAAGAAACTCAGTGGTTATTCTTCTAAATACAGTTTTGTATGTTACAATGTGTAATATTTCGCTTATGTATGCAACTAGAATCAATTCCAAACATATCTATCGATTAAACAATCTTTAACATTATAATATGCCTTTTGTAAAATATGTTTTTGACAGATTTCTTAAAATTCTGATTGCTGGTATCAGATTAAAAGCGTATGCTCATCGTTTGTTATTATTTCTTGTGTTAAAATTGTGTATTTCGTTTTGTTGCTGTTTAAGTGAATATAAAATATTATTCAGTAATAATTGCGATGAAAAGTTTTATCATACACTAACTGTGTGGCATAACTAATCCGTGGCAATATTGGAGACTCCGTCCTCAGTGACTCCTTCTCCCACTTCATATATGATGATAACAAAATACACGACTGAGTATGCTGTGGGTTCTTCTCGGATCAGAGCGCGAAGGAACCCTCGTAACTTTAGATTTTAAGTCTTTCTTGAGTACCATCATCAGACGTATATTAGAATCAGAGTGTGGAAAAAAAATATTATTTGACGATTCAAAAATGCTGCAATATCGCTACTTGAATAAAGATATTTTCATTTGATTTATCGTATGAGAGTGAGATAAATGGACAACAACAGTATACTATAATAAGTAATACAAGATAAGACGTGTTTATATCATCATTGGCTGTTAACGTAAGAATATGAGGCAGTCCGTTATTAGAGAGCTTCTAAGTTGCGAAATCACTCATCTACGGTTTGCCGACGACGTGGTCATCATGGCAGAGACTCTGGAAAATCTCAATGCAATGCTCGATGACCTCAACAGAGCTTCTCGACAGGTGGGCCTAAAAATGAACATCGATATGACGAAAGTTATGTCTGATATTCATGTTCCGCTCCACCCAGTCATCGTTGAGAACTCGGCACTCGAAATTGTTGACGAGTATACATACCTGGGACACATAGCCCAGCTAGGTAGGTCTAATTTCGAGAAAGAGGTCAACCGCCGAATCCAACTCGGTTGAGCAGCGTTCGGGAAGTTCCGATAGATTTTTTCGTCCAATATCCCTCAGTGCCTGAAGACTAAAGTCTTCGAACAGTACGTGTTGCCAGTGCTTACCTACGGATCGGAAGCGTGGTCGCTGACTATGGGCCTCATTCGAAAGCTCAGAGTCACTCAGCGTGCGATGGAGAGGGTTATGCTCGGAGTTTTTCTACGTGATCAAATCACAAATGAGGAGATTCGTAGCAGAACCAAAGTCACCGACATAGCACTACGAATCGCGAACCTGAAGTGGTCGTTGGGGCCGGAAGGTGCTGGAATGGCGACCTCGCACCGGACGACGCAGTGTAGGAAGACCCCTCACAAGGTGGACCGACGATAAAAGGAGGATCGCCGGTGGCCGCTGGAGCCAGGCGGCACAAGATCGGGTCTTGTGGGCATCATTTCGTGAGACCTATGTCCAGCAGTGGACGTCCATCGGTTGAAGCGACGATGACGATGTTACGAAAAGGGGTAAAAAAACTAAAATTTAATACAGAAAAGTTATGGAGATTTTGTGAGTGATTTAGCGTGCGATTGTTTTTCATTATATGTTTTATCTATATAGAATATTGAAAAGAATAAGTATCTCTATCTGTTTCAATATTCCTATGCGAAATATGTACCTAAAATTCTCAACATTACTCTTACATTTATATGTAGAATCCGAGCAGCGCACATACATTCAGAAAATGCATATTACGTTAGAGCAGCAAGTATCGTCCTGGTAAATGTAAATTCAGTGGTCAAACTTTGGCAGGATTCATGCATTAAACATAAACCCTTCAATACTTGGACATTTTAAAGCATGACACAACTGAACGAAATGGAAAAACTATTGTAAATAGCGTTGAACTCACCCTCCACTATTAATGTTTAACACAAAAAAAGCAACCTTAAGTCGGTTTTTAACTTAGACACAGGTTACTTGTGATTTAGTAAACAAAATATTTTATAAATGGCAAATCGAGCTTAGTGAGTGGGAAGAGAGGCAACGTGGCGACGCTTCGCAATGACATTCATAGGTCTCACGAGATCATAAATGTCTCCCATCTCAAAATCAATCTAAATGCGATTTTTAAGTTAGGCACAGATTACTTGGATTATAATGGAAAAGTAGGCGACGTGGCGATGCTCATGATCGATGACGATGATACGTTACGTTTATCGTAAAACAAAACACTGTATACCTTATAGGTAGATACTGTGAAAGAGATAGTTGATCATCGAACCGAATAGGAAGAAAGGCGACGAGGCGAAGTCGCTATAGGCACCCCACATTAAAAAACCAACCTATATCCAGTTTAAGCATATACCTTGGAAGTTACACAATACTTATCAAGTGTGGGCGAATAGATGTTCTAAATTCATAGACGTTTTTCTAAAATCTAAGTTCTACCCGCAAACAAGCGAGCCTCATACATATTAATATTCTATCTACATTACTTAGCACGTGGAGTGACGTCGCTTTCTTTATTGTGTTCACGGAAAATGTTTCCTTCATGTTCTGAAATTGTATTTATGTAAAGTTCCTTTATGTAATATTTTTCTTTTCAATACCTACCCATATTCACGCTTTTTACGTATACTTTTTATTCGAGTAGGCCTTTTGAATCGTCAAATATAGTTTTTTCCACGCATTAATTCCAATTTACGACTGACGATGATCAAGAAGTTCACATCAAACTCGTATTAATTAATTATATTTAGGTTAGAGCAATTCATTCGCTTCCTTTGCTTTTTTATCGTTTAAATAATTTTTCCAATTATGGTAAGATTTTACGATTAGTTTTCTTTTAACATCATCATTTCGTTGCCCTTATCCCACTAAGTGAGGTCGGTACAGCGTGTTTCCTTTCGCCACTTCACTCTATCAGCTGTCATTGCTACATTCAACACCCCCTTACACTCATATCCTCTTTCACACAGTTGATCTACATTTTTTTGGTCGCCCTCTCCCGGTCCTGTCCCTTACCATCATATTTAGGGCCCTCTTGTATATACATGGCTATCATCCCTTCTCATGACGTGTCCACACAAAGATAATCTTCCACTCCTTAATTTCTCGGTCACTGTTCTACTTTCATACTTCCTCTAATACACTCATTCCTAATTTTCTTTTGACAAAGGGTTTGACTTTATTAAGTGACATCTTTAGAACGTCTTCATCTACCAGGTTTCGATACTCGGCAGGCCAAATGTATTAAATTGCATTTTCTAATTTGTCTGAGTCTAGACTGATTCTGGGAGGCTTCGGTCTTGGCTAGTTCCCCACTATCAGCAAGGGCATCCGCAAAACAAAGAAATTGCAGATTAAACATATTAGCACGTTTTCATAAAACCATCAAGTGAGATTACAATCAATTGCTAATCAGTCAGCAATAAAACAATAACATTAGCTCCTATTAGCGATCAAGGTGATTTTTTTAAATTTAATTTCGTTGTGTCGAAGCCAGTTATATTAAAATTATACTGTATTTTCAAAAAACTCAATGAATTTAAAACGTGTATTCGCCTACACTTGTTAAGTATTGCGTGACTTCAACGTAGATGCTATCTGCTTAGCCCGCCTTCAGCTTGTTATCAGGGAACTGGTTTTATTGCAGGAAATAAAGCGGCCAGGCCTACTACTGCCATGGCATTGTTAATGAGCAATTAAATAAAGTAGTATATCGATAAGACGGTAAATTTTATGAACGTTATACAGTACAAAGCCATTGATAGCCGAATGGTGAGACATGTGGAATCTAGGTCAGAGAAATCCCTGGTTTGAATCCTGAGCTTTCTTTTTCACACCCTGGCTAAAAGTTATACCTTCACCCAGGAGTTTGAGACGCGCTGCAGACCAGGATACTCACTAAAACCCCCTTTTTCAAGGTCAGGAAATCTTCTTGGATACCTGATACCGGCTAAAATCTGACAGTGCTCCTCCCTACGTTCGCGAAAGTACGGAATCAGGGTACGGGATCACTCCCGCCTACGACGTGCCTTATAAGGCTCCCCCCGATAAAACTCCCCCACTCAGAGCACCCAACGTGTCACCTGTCTTCCCTAGCTTTCACAGGGCTACAGGTCTCGTACCTGTTACCCACGAGTTTACCCTAAGGGGGCAGAAGTCGATCATGGATCACCCATCTGCGCCCTGGCTTACATACTCACTAAAACCCATCTGAACCCTCTGCATCCTAAAATTGGGCACCCGAGGTTCGATGAGGACATTCCTCTTTGGAAAAGCAACAACCTGTAAGTTGCTTTTAAGTTTCTCTATATAAAAAGAAACTATCGTGCATGAATGTTATTTTTAATCCATCATTCTTCTTTTTGTTGAAGAAAAACATAATCAGGAAACCCGTATATTTTAAGAGTGGTTTTGAAGTAAGGTGGTGGCTCTTTGCTCTAAAATAAGTAATTCTTATAAGTAAGGAAGACTATGCTCAGCAGTGGGTTAAATGATGTTACTTACCTTGTATCTTTATGAAGCCTTGTCCATTTTTATTTAAAAAGGCATTTGATTGGACATCTATGCTGCGTGGTGTTCTCAGTTTTCTTTAAGTAGTGGTATTTTCAAATTTGCATATTTACACGAAAATAAAAAGAATGCACAGCGATTTTAATTGAAAGAGTTTCGTAACGTAAATGATTTCACAGTGTGTAATTAGTTTAAAAAGATCGTGTTAAATGGCGTTGGAATTGAGCTTTTCGTCTCATCTATCCAAATCTACATATGCTGTCGAATAAATACAGATGAAATGAGTACAAGGTGGACATCATAAAAAACTGGATCTACTTTCCTGCAAAATAATCCTGTTTCCTTATACGAGGGGTCCTTTAAATTAAGTGGGACTGATATGTGACGCGGTGACAAGGGTCGAGTTAAATCCATTGTGTCCATGGTGGCACGGATGATGCTGAAAGGTATGCCGTTAGTAACTGATACTTAGTTGGATTTTATTATATATATATAACCCCTTAAACTCAGAAAGATGCGGATTCGAATACTAGCAAAGTACCTCTACTTTTTTTTTATTTCTTCAGATTACTTTTGTTTGGAAGGCGAATTGGAAACTTTCTGGACTATATAGCCCGCATATCTTTATTATAAACCACCCCAGATACAAATTAATATAACAAAATAATCATAAAAATATCAGTTAATGAATTTTATATAACATAATGTAAGAAAGATGTCTGCTTCACGCGGTACAGTGATTTTCATCTAACAAAACTGTTTGTTTTTTGGCTGCTTTTATTCTGGTGGCTTCGTATATCATATGATTATTTATTAATCGTGAAGGTTTGTGAAAATCTGAGCGGTATCCGTAAACAAGCGAGGCTCATACATATTAATATATATTCATCAACATTACTTAACGCGTGAGGGTGTAACTACACGTCGCTTTAATGTGTTTGACGAAATTTTCCTAGGGTGTTACGAAATGGTATCTTAGTTTTGGTGGAGTAACTCTACGTAAGGCATTATACACATTGACTTTAGTTTGTTTATTACGTGCTTCATACAGACTTCATTACATTGGTTACATAAATGAATGGAAGGTTCCCAGATAGTCTTAAAATTGCCAAAATTAGTCCAATTCATAAAACGGGGCCAAAAACAGATCCGAATAATTATAGATCTATATCCGTGCTTCCGGTTATTTCTAAAATTTTTGAAAAAATAATTTATAGTAGACTGAACGATTATTTAAACAAAAAAAAATTCCTAATCGACCAACAATATGGTTTTAGATCCAAATCAAATACGCTTTCTGCTGCGATTGATCTAATTACAAAAATAAAAACAAGTATTGACCAAAATCAAATATGCTTGGGAATATTCATAGACTTAAAGAAAGCTTTCGATACAGTTAGTCACTTTAAATTACTACAAAAACTAAAAAACATAGGTATTACGGGATCAGCACTGAAAATTTTGGCTTCTTATCTCGAAAACCGTAAACAAATTGTAAAAATCTCAAACTTTAGAAGTACATCTCAAACAGTCTCTTGCGGCATTCCACAAGGGTCAATACTAGGGCCATTGCTTTTTTTAATCTATTTAAATAACATAATAAACTTAAACTTTTCAGGACACTTAACACTATACGCTGACGATACCTGCCTCTTTTATTTTGGTCATTCCATTCACGAAATAATAAACAGTGCTCAAAAGGATCTCAATATGCTTAACGAATGGTTTTTATATAATCTTCTTACAATAAATACAACAAAAACTTCATACATGATTTTTAGTGCAAAAAATAAAAAAATACCAAACTTCGCGCCCCTTCAAATTAATAAGACAATATTACAAAAATCCAAAAAAGAAAAATATTTAGGACTCCTGTTAGACGATAAACTTATATGGGATCAGCATATTGACCAACTGAACTCTAAACTAACGTCATTAACAGGAGCATTCAGAAGAGTGTCACACTGCATACCACATCAGATAAAATCAACTTTATATAATACCTTGGCAAAACCACATTTAGACTATCTAATAGAAATCTGGGGGACTGCAGCTAAAACCCATTTAAATAAATTGCAAATAACTCAAAACAAACTACTTAAAGCTTTATTTAATTTTAACTACTTAACACCTACAAAAATTTTATATAAAAAAACAAACATTTTGAACATAAGCCAAACCTATACATATAATACGTGCATTCTAATAAAAAAAATTATAACCAAAACTGTACATTCTAATATAACATTTACATATAGGACATACCTTCATAATCTGAGAAACAAAAACAAATTAAATGTCTGGCAGGCACGCACAAAAAATTATGGCCAAAGAAACTTACTACACGAGGGAGCAAATCTACACAATCATCTACCAGAAGCACTGAAACGGAACAACGATATAAACAAGTTTAAGAAAGATCTCAAGGTGTATATAAGAAATAAGTTTCCATGATGTATTACTTAACTTTCTTTATTTTGTTAATTTATGCTACTATGCACATATTAAGAACATCAATGTATATGCGCCCACTGTATTGTTTTAAAAAAATTGTATCTCATTTTAAGTGAATTTGTAAAATTCTTATGAGAAATAAATTCTTTAACCACAAGTGAAGCGACGTCTGGCGATGGCAAGAAAGTCAATAGATAAGCTAAAAAAGATTAAGAAGAAGTCCTCACGATCAGCCTCGTACAAACACTTGTTTTCTCCATTTCCAAATATAAAAAACTCCTCTTTTTTAAGTCATAATGTGTATTATTTATTTCGCGTCTCGGTAACTGTCGTAACAAACAGTTAAAAAGTGACCGTTATTGACGGTGCGTGAGTCGCGTAGAAGATAATTATGCTTTCTTGTGGTATTTTATAAACTGTGAGTGTTTATTAGAGATTATTTGTGTGTTTGATTACGTAAGTGATGCGAGTAACAATAAAAACCCTTGAGTTAAGTTTTAATTTTTAAGATATGAGCCTATAAATACAGGACGGACTTTTTTCACTCTCAAAGTTTAGCGCACATGAAGCTCTACCAGAGTCTTAATTTAATAAACAAAAGATAACATTGTATAGTTTAACTAATAGCAAATATAAAAATCATAACATTTGGTAGTCTTTGATAAACATTTAAGTCTCAGGAGCCACTTTGGTGTCATTCGACGCAAAAACGTCAGTGCGGGGCGGGCAGGCGACGGTTATTTCAGTTAAAAAGTGCGGGCAAATTACGGGATATTACTCCAACTAGCAGATAAGCCATGGGATGGACAGATCAAATGAAAACTTTGGTTGGCGCCAAATTAAGACTTGGTCTTAGCTAGATTTTCCAGTTTTCTATCAATCCAAAGACCTCTTTAAAATTCAATGCGAAAGTTTTAAGCGTAAATTGACACTGATTCAAATTATTGTCGCTTCTAAGTCTAATCTTATTTAAAGCCGATTTGTTAAGTAACTTTGTTTCAAAACTTCGTTAAGATTTATTAGACTACGTTTTCGGTATGATACGAACATAACATGATAATATCGTTATATTCAAACAATATTTGTTTTCTATCAAATATATTTTAAAGTCGTTTTTTCAAGGTATCGGCATTATTATAGAAATATTTTCGTATCATTTGACAACTCGTATACATCAGCTATTTGAAAGATATAAATTTCAATACCGATTTCGTACAAACGCTATGCAATATCATATTTGGCTTCATTTCAATACGGGACATAAAAGCATCGATGAAATGCAGAGAACTTACAGGAATTGATAAAGGAAGAACAGTATTGATACTATAAATTAAGAAATTGTAACCTTGGCTTATGTTTTAGTAGTTTATTAATGATATTCATCAATAATATTTTTCTGTTGGGAAGCTTGAGTAAGTATTAGCCAAACTTCTTGGTGGCTTAGTAATACACCTAAATTACCCCGAAAACTAACAAAAAATTCGTATTCTTTACTAGCTATTTCTAACTTACTACTTCTACTTATAGACCAACAAATAGTTCTCTGAATCACTATTTTTGTGAAAGTATCCTTAGTAAGTAGGCGGGATGACATTGTGGATATGGCAGGCCTGGCTTGGACAAGGCTAGCCTGGGACAGACAAGGGTGGAAAAGGATGTAGGAGGCCTTTGCCCAAAAATGGGCGTTCCAATATTGACTCGTCTTAAATGAAGAAGCATACCATTGACATTGACATATAATAATTTAATTAAACAGACATTACATAAATCTTAATTTGAATATTATATTAAAAGTAACTGCAATGACATATGTACACGAAACTTTAATTGGAAAATAAAGGCTTTATTATTATTATTATTATNACATAAACAATTACACAAATACATATAACGGGCGGAGGATACACCCCGGCAGGGAGACCAAACGGCCGGGGGTCAGGGCTACAGGCTGAGAAACCGCCGGACTATCCTAGCCGAGTCCAGCAACACCGCCTTTTGCATCCTTGCTGCGAGCGAACTACCACGGAACCCCAGTCGTCTCAGGTGGTGAGCGAGACTGACTGGGATCAGACCATTCGCAGATATTACGATTGGGATGGTTTCAGCGGATCCCACTCCCCACATGGCGGCAATCTCGTGCGCCAGATCCAGATATTTACGTTTTTTCTCTGTCTCAGCTCGCACGAGATTCTATTATTTATTATTATTATTATTATCCTTAGTAAAACAGCTGTTAATTAAACAGTAGAAATAGGTATGAATGCTCATGAATGCATTATTTACAATATAAAAATAAATAATATTTAATATGTAATATTACAAACAGCTCCAGCAATTGCATCTGTATATAGAGATTTTAAATAACTAAAAAGTCAGACACGAACAATGTTAAAAAACGAAACAAGTTGAAATGGGTGAAATTACAGTTTTATCTGTAGAAATTTGACCATTCCGCAGATAGCGTCCGCTTTGTGTCCCAGGACAATACAAAATACGCGACTTATATTTCACTGGGCTAACAATAACCCAACTTTTTGCTTTATCCAATATTCAATACGGTTCTGAGGATAATTTTGTTACATAGTTATGTAGGCCACTTATATCATTCAATATTACATCTTGTCTATACAAGGTGTTAGGCGACCGTTTCTGGAAGGGAAGACAGAGGATAGTACTAATGAAACCTTTATTTCGTTGTCGTCGCTTCAAACGATGGACACAAGGCCCGATCTTGCGTCGCCTGGCTCCAGCGGATACCGTCGAACCTCCTTATATCGTTGTTCCACCTTGTGGGGCCGCCATTCCAGCACCTTCCGGCCCCAACGTCCATCGGTTCGTCGGACTATGTGCCCCGCTCATTGTCACTTTTAGGTTCGCGATTCGTAGGGATATGTCGGTGACTTTGGTTCTGCTACGAATCTCCTCATTTCTGATTTGATCACGTAGAAAAATTCCAAGCATAGCCCTCTCCATCACACGCTGAGTGACTCTGAGCTTTCGAATGAGGCCCATAGTCAGCGACCACGTTTCAAAACCTTTATTTATTTATATTTTATTGAACACCACACAAAACAATTTGAACATTATGAAGGAGACTTAAACTACGTAAATTAGTAACGAACAAAAGGCGGTCTTATCGCATTAAAGCTATTTCTTCCGGAAACATTAAGGAAGGAGACTTATTTTAGAGTTTAAAGGTATATGGTGAGAATAATAAATACACTACATACATAAATATATATGAAAATTAAATACATACGTATTGTTTTTTAAATATTTGCCCGAAGTTGGGAAAAATTTGGCGGTGTGATCCACCCCCGTGCCTCGGTAAGCACGTTAAGCTGTCGGATTGCTTTCACGTCGGAATATGAGAGTGAAGGAATAGAGAGTTCACTTGTGTACTATGCCTGCCAATCCGCAGTGGAGCAACGTGGTGAGTCTATGCTCTAAAACCCTCTCCCATATGTTTAAACACAAATATATAAAAATAAATTCATACATATCCGTCCCGTCGTCATTATATGAGAATAAAGGGAAAGATAATAATTTTTAAAAAAATTTTTAATTGTCCAAGGAAAGAACACGATGAAATTTATAACCTTTGATGATGGGGCGGAAAAAAATCGGTCCTGATTTTTAAAAAATCATATTTTTAAAAGATTTTATTAGCATTATTTACGCTCCATCATGTTAGTACAGTTAACGGGCGCGGCGCAGCGGTTTTTCGCACTTTGGCTTATTTTAGCCGTTTCCTTTACACGCTCACCGGTTCTTGCCGCATGCGTTCGTTGATCAGAGCGTTAGCTGATTTTTGATTTTGTGTTTGATTGTTGGTTTTTCTTTTAGTAAAGTAATGTTTTATGAAACTTACGTTTCATTTAGCTGTACTGACACGATGGAGCGTAAATAATACTAATAAAACGTTTTAATAATATGATTTTTATTTAATTTTAAGGAAAGCGTAACGAAGATGTGCAGCATTTTTTACGCTAATTCGTTTGAAGGCTAGGAAATTTTAATATTTACAAATAATATTAAAAGGTAAGGCAAGTAGCAGGCAGGCATAGTACACAAGTGCACTTTCTATTCCTTCACTCTCATAGTCCGATATGACGGGAATCCGACACAATCGGAGAGAGATCAGGCGCAAGACCGACTTAACGTGCTCTCAGAGGCACGGGTGTGCAGAACACCGCCAACTTCCCAACTTTGGGCAAATATTGAGAAAATCTTAATAGAAAACTCAATATCGATTTTGAATTGGCCCTACCCGGGACTCGAACCCACGACCTCATGTCGGTAGTCGAACAGGCTGACCACTAGACCAACGAGGCAGTTACAATAACATGTGACAGTTTAATTTACCATTCCTCATTTGAGATTGCAAAAAAACTGTTTGTATACATTTTAGACACTTTTTTATATTTTAATGAAAATTAAATTCCTAACATAACTTCCTTTTTTCCCTCCCTCTAAGTCTCGGATATCTAAAGTTTTAGATTTCTATAAATAAAAACAAGACCTAAAAATTAGTTTGCGAAAGAAAAGTTTCTCTTCTGAACTGGGTACTTTGTTCGCTCGCAATTTTTTTTTTATCAGGATCGATTTTATTCCGACTCATCATCAAAATACCTTGTGTATGAAAATAAGTCACAAATATCCTATGTCACGGTATCACGCATGACCGGCTGGACTATTCACGATAATTATTTTCTTATGTTAGTTATAGTCAGGAGCAGGTTTCAGTGACTTGATGTTTTTTGTCCATTTGCAAAAATGATCGTTATACGTCTATAAATTCTAGCAAAACCTTGCCAATTATATGCGAAAATCTTCAATATCTAATACTCTACCTAGAGAAAGAGAGAGAATCGAAAAGACAAATAGAAAGAGACGAGGGCACTTTGTTTTATATGTAAGGATTCAATACACTATGACTTAGGCTGCTTATTACAATTTGTTTTGAGTATCTCTTATATAAAAATACCTACATAGCATCACACTTTTTTCCCACAGGGATTGGCAGAGACCATGTCTTGCCACTTGCCACGATTCTTGCATATCTCCATCGCTTCTTTCATTCTCAATAAGCCTTTCATACAAGTTCGTTGGTTTAGAATATTCTTGATATGGCCTTTATTTATAATGTCCTGATTTTGATCCAGAAACGTTCGTCTTGGTCTTTCCCTTCACTCTTGTCTCATAAATCATTTTTGTCAATCTCCCTTCATTCATTGTCTCTACGTGTCCAAACCATCTAAGCATACCTTTCTTAATTATGTTCATCATTCATAGAATTATGTTCACTTTACGGTCTAAGGCCACTTATGTAAATTTTATCGATACTATACATATAGAATGTCCGTTTGCATAGTTAAACTTTCCAATTGATAATAATATTAGAAAGGCTAAAAGCAGTTGTTGGTGCCAAAACTATGCATGGGGTCTACAGTAAGGGTAATAATTTACGATGAAATAATAAAAGTATTGCTATTTCCCAACAATAAACTGTCATACCTCAAGATTTTTGTATCGACACAAAGAGCTACGCGTATAGCTCATTCAAACAACTTTGCTCTCGGCCCCATTAGCAATGTTTTGGATATTCGCCAAAACGAAAATTCAGAAAACCGCTCCATAATGCTCCACTTCGGCGTCGTGAAGCTTGCCGCAAATGTTATTGCTTTACCAATACGCTGTACGAAAACAAATGACTTTGATGACGAGTGCTAATGGCAGCCTGGAAAGTAGAGCTGGCTGTCAAAAAATATTAATGGCTTCTTACAATAATTTCGAGAAACAATACTTCTTGTAACAATGAATACTTTCAGTCTATTTACTTGTTCTATTAAATGTCATAGTTCTCAAATATATTGTAGTATCTTAGATGCCACGACGCCACCGAGGTGTGCCACGAGTGTGGCTGTGACGTTGACACGGCCCAACACACGCTTGAGGCTTGCCCAGCTTGGACTGTTCAGCGTGCCACACTCGTGGCGGTTATTGGTGCGGATCTCTCGCTCCACACCGTCATTAGAATGATGGTGAGCAGCGAAAGGAGATGGCAAAACGATTAAGGGAGGCGAACGTGACTACTTCGACCGTTCGCAGGAGAAGGCCGGGAAGGATGCGAGAGGCCTACGATCGCCGTCTCCCTCCTTAGTGGTGACCTTTGGGTAACGGAAGCGGGGTCCGTTGCCCAACAAAGAAAGGTCTCGCGAGGTGATTGGTGTTCCTTCGGCGTATGTTTTGGTCATTGACCGAGTTGGGCCTAAGCAGGCACATCGCTGGCGGGGTTGCGAATGTCTGTCAGTCGCGTTCTCGTGACCCCGTCTCCGAGTGATGTAGGAGCACCGCTGAGTTTTAGCCGGTATGAGTCCGGCATACCCTGGAAAAAGAAGTATCTTAGATAATATATTTCTCACGACAAGGTTACAATAAACTGGTTTAACTTACTATACAAGTATATGTGACATTTATATCTTTCTTTCGCATATATACAAGTATATATATAGAACGTACATTATAATAAATGACTTTGATGACGATTGCTAATGGCATCCTGAAAAATAAAGTTGGCTGTCAAAAATTATTAATGGCTTTGGACAATAATTTCACGGAGCAGTACTTCTTGTAATAATGAACACTTTCAATCTATTTTATTAAAAGTCGCAGTTCTCAATTATATTATAGTACCTTAGATAATATATTTCCCACGATAAAGTGACACAATTTTTACAAATATACGCATATTATGGCTTTGTACAATAATTTCGGAAAACAATGCTTCTTGTAACAAGGAATAGTTCTGTGTACAAGTGTCTAATTCTAGAGAGTTATTTCGATTGTGTGTTACTCAATATTAAGCTATAATAGAAACAGTAACAGCTATATCTTATTTTCACATATATTCTTTTCACATTAATACACTGTAAGAAAACAAATGACTTTGATGACGAATGCTAATGGCAGCCTGGAAAGTAGCTGGCTGTCAAAAAATATTAATGGCTTTGTACAATAATTTCGGAAAACAATGCTTATTTTAACGAGGAATAGTTCTGTCTACGTGTCGGTGTTACGGGTGTCTAATTCTATTGTCTTTTAGAGAGTTTTTTGGATTACTCAAGATTTAGCTATGATAAACGGTTAAACTGACATTATGTTTAGCATGTATTACTAACAGCTATATCGTATTTTCACATATATTCTTTTTTCACAATAGTACACTAGAAAACATTTTGATAAAAAGATAATAAGCCTGTAAAATAGAAATGGCTTATAAAAAATATCAATGGATTTGTACAATAATTTCAGAAAACAGTTCTTATAATATATGTCAGAGAATAAGAGAGAAAGGAGCATAAAGCGTAGGGACGTAGGTTTCTCCGCCGACGTCGTCATTAATGGCATCTATAATTAAAATAATGTTGATGCAATCAAGCGCCCTATTAATTAACTCAGATTACAATGGCCAATCACTTAATGTTCCCCATAGCAATTTACACAAAAACATTAACAATAATAGCTAGGAACGCGATAGCTTCAATCGTCGACCGCTCCGGCGGACTGTCACCCGAGAACTGGAGCGACGCGCGCCGGATAGTCAATATTTACTCTGTCCCAGGCCGATAGAAAGATAGCACCAGCGTTCCACAGACTATTGCACTCCGAAATATACATATTTTCCGGATACGTTTTGGAGTACGAGTGCTCAATTCTATCTTTTAGGGAGTTGCTTAGATTATATATGATTCAAACTAAAGCTATAATAAAAACGATTAAACTGACATTACATTAGGCATTAGTAACATATATATATATATATATATATATATATTAATTTTAACCGACTTCAAAAAAGGAGGAATTTATCAATTCGTCTGTATTTTTTTTATATTTGTTACCTCATATCTCCCGACTGGGTGGACCGATATTGATGATTTTTCTCTTTAAACGAAAGGTGGTGCTCGTCATAGGGTCCCATTTTTTAAATCCAGTTCTGATGATGGCATCCATGAGAAAATCGGATAAGTGTTAAATCTGCATTAATCATGTGCGCGACAATTAAGCATGTGGACGAATAACTCAAGATCACGCCAACCGATTTCGATGATTATTTTTTTATTGGAAAGGGTATACTTCGACGGTTGTTTTGTGGTTTGGTTAGGTTCTGAGGATGCATTCCATGACAAAGTGACGGAACTCTTGAATTCTTAGGAGCAAATGACCGATCCTCGACAGAATCTTCTATAGGCGATCCAGATATTTGAGTTGCCTACCGTAACTTCGGTATGGTCGAGTGCTAGTCGTAGTTAAATATGAAGATCAATAGATCTCCTCAACGGCTTACAGTAAGCGGGTGAATAACATTACAATAAACTTTCTTACACAGAACTTTTATGCATCTACAAAAACGTTAATAGCATATGTTTTAAGTGTATGTAAAGTATAAAGCGTTAGTAAGTAAGTTAGGAAATAGAATTTGATAAAGGCTCTCTACACCTTTTCCCCGAGCTACTTATCATCTGCAGTGGCGTAATGAAAAAATAATTTTAATATAATATGTGAGAGAGTACACTGGAGAGGCGCTGTAGCGGACAGTAAATTTATCAGGCTGACAAGAGCATTCATCTTGAGGATGGCGAACGCCTAACCTTTAAACGATTTACGAGGGAACGGACGATCTCGTGGTAAACATCGGCCGATCGACTCTTTAAATATATAACAACCTTTTTATTCGTGCTACGTTTTAAGAATTTCAACATCATATAAAAAAGCTGTGATAGCCCAATGGATAGACACAAGTAGTCACGAGAGTAAAGCATAAACGACATCTTTGAGTTTTTACTGATGGAAAACGTGGAGTGGAGTGGTTATCCCTTCAACTATGACATTTTGTGCGACTTTCTTTTGAAATTAATCGATTGCAGATGACCAATTTGAAGTAGATTTCCATCATTCTATACAAAAAACAAAAGATAAATCTGTTACAAAGTGACCGTTACCAACGGTGCGTGTGTCGCGTTTAAGGTAATTAAGTTTTATTGTGGATTTTGTGTTTTTGATTATATAAGTGATGCGAAAACCCCTCAAGGTTACTTTTAATTTTTAAGATATGAACCTATAAATACACGAGTTAAGCGCATCATGACGCTAAACCAGAGTCATAATTTAATAAACAATAGATAATATTGTATAGTTTAACTATTA
Organism: Elymnias hypermnestra; assembly: GCA_015832385.1. NCBI lineage: Eukaryota > Metazoa > Arthropoda > Insecta > Lepidoptera > Nymphalidae > Elymnias > Elymnias hypermnestra. Next base: position 1,747,618 of record JACTOM010000935.1, on the reverse strand, counting down.
GCAAACATAAAAATCATAATATTTGGTTGTCTTTCACGAATACTTAAGGCTCAAGAACAACTTTAGCCTCATTCGACCCGCAGAGCAATCAACGCAAAATAAGTCCGCGCGGGGCGGGACATGCGACTGTATTCAAGTCGATTTACGTCGTACAGATTCGTCGTCGTCGTCGTCATCGTCATCGTCGCCGCTTCAACCGATGGACGTCCACTGCTGGACATGGGTCTCACGTAAGGAGGTCCACAAAGCCCGATGTTGCGCCGCCTGGCTCCAGCAGCTACCGGCAACCCTCTTTACATCATCGGTCCACCTTGTGGGGTATCTGCCTACACTGCGCCGTCCGGTGCGGGGTCGCCACCCCAGCACCTTCAGCCCCAGACGTCCATCGGTCCTTCGGATTATGTGCCCCGCCCATTGCCACTTCAGGTTCGCGATTCGTAGGACTATGTCGGTGACTCTAGTTCTACTATGGATCTCTTCATTTCTGACTCAATCATGTAGAGAAACTCCGAGCATAGCCCTCACCATTCGTACACATTACTCATTATTTAGTTCCTTTTATGGGACATGTTACTTTTTCGGACAAACGAAGGTTTATAGGTTAATGCTTCAAAAATCCTTTCTGCTATGAATGAGGAGATAAGTGGTGGAACATTAATAACCTGCTACTTACGAAAAAAATGTTCCCGGTACATGTTTTATGTAGCCTAACTCTCGCCTCCGAGAATCCTTAGCCGGATTCATCTGAGGCACCAGGGAAGTATACGCTAGCTGAACCTCTGGTGTCTCATTTACAGATGAAGAAGGTTTCGCTTTATTTAAGTGGGTATTGCAAGGCCTCCTCCCTCTCCGAGTCCCACACTCATGACCCATTCAAGTTGAGATAAAAGTATCTCCCAGCGCAAAAAGAGCGTTTCCCGAGATTAACCCATGGAAAATGTCCAGAAATCTGACGTTATCTATCAGTGAAGGTCCCATGGAAATCGGTCAGCTATTAAGAACGGTAATATCCGAATCTTGTTTATATTTATACAAATCTGAAACTTTAGATTTCCTAGATTTAGAGGGAGGGTAAAAGGAAGATATGTTAGAAGTTTAATGAATTTAATTGTCATTAAAATATTAAAAGTTTCGTAAATGAATACAAATAATTTATTGAAATAGTATTAGATAAGTTGTTAACTTTAAATAAAACTGTAAAAAAATGATATAGCATGGCCTTTTCAAATGCATATAATCAGAGCTCTTTTACATTGTGAATTTTTGCTTTTATTTAAAAAAAAACAAAATTATCTAACACATTTAATGACACTTCTTAATATCAGCTTTTAAATGGACAAAAAATTACCCCACTACTTTATCTAGCTTGAGATTTAAATATCATATATGAAAACCTCACGAACTTTTTTAGTTGCCTAATATTTATATGTTTACTGATTTAATTCCTTTTTTTTTAAACATATATTATGTAAATATTGTATAAACTTGTGTTTGAATATTATTTTATCTAATTTTCTTTTTCATGTACTTTATCTTGATTTCTGTATCTATAACCTTGTACAGTACAATTGGAAACTTTTGTGTGTACGTTTGTAAGGTTTTCATACAAAAACTACTGGACCGATTTCAATAATTTTTATACCATTGGAAAGCTGCATTTTCACTGAGCGACACAGGCTATATGAATTTCTCATAAAAATAGGGATCCCTAAAAATATGCATTAATGTAACCAAAGGTACAAAAAAAATCAGTTATCGTGTGCGCTGCTGAAACTATTGATGATAGAACAAAAAAATGTTCTACATTATTATAGAACGTATTAATATCTACAAAAAAGTCCAGGATACCATATATCCAACTACTGTAGTTAAGCCACTTAAACTACTTTATTAAGTTAATAAAAGTGGCGACAATAATCAAACCATATTTTTCACACCTCTGTATTAAGCCTAATCCTATTAAATGATACTTTATTAAAGTTCGTTTGAATACCTTTAAATAACTTTTTAAATAATTGAAATCGGACAGTCCATTCAAAAGACTAAGTAGACTTTCTATTGACATCGGGGTATCCACGTGAGTGAAACCGCGAGGCATTGCTAGTAATAAATAAAATAACCAATTATTAAAGGTAGTCTTAAATTGCTATCGGTGAAAGGTCTTTCGATTATTATTATACAGATATCATCAGCCCTTTGCCACGAGAGCGGTATAATTTGCACTATTCAATACGAACGCGCTACGTGATCGGATTAACAAACTGCTCTGAATACGCTCGAATCTTTTTCGTATAATCACGTACCGATATTATCATAAGTGGATTTCTTTTATATGAGAGCGGTTTCCTAATGCTTATAATCACACAATGTTATAATGAAATTCCGAAAAAAACCATACGAAAATAAGGCAAGTAGCATCGGTCTCCACGCTCAGAATATAAGTAAGAGCATCCTGATTGTTTCATTTATCTAGTGGTCAGCTTGTTCAGTTACAGGCCCTGGGTTCGAGTTCTTGGCTGGACGAATAATAAAGTCCCGCTGCTTTTTTGATTGCCTTTACTTTCTCAAAAGAAAAGATAGGTGTTTGGTTTTCAAAAAAGTTTATTTGGACTTTAGATTTAATGAAACATCATTGCATCCACTAGAAACAACTGTATGGTATGGTATTCATGCTAGAATCGAATCAAATCAAATGAAAACACATATTATTGCTATTAAATTATATTACTAATTAAATTGTTATTAACGTGAACTTATATATTACATTATATTACCTCTTATTATTTATTAGAACTACCTCATGGGTCCAGTGGTTAGCATGTTCGACTACAGACATGAGGACCTGGGTTCGAGTCTCGGGTCGGGTCAATTTGAAATAGATATTGAGTTTTCTATTAATGCTCTAAAAACCCTCTCTCGTATGAGTGAGGAGGCCTGTGCCCAGAAGTGGGACGTTAACGGGCTGCTGCTTGCTTACTTTTCTTTACCTCTTATTAAATATAGTTACTGTCTTATTTCCGTCATTAATGTGTTTATGCCAATAATTGCCACGCTTGGCAGGCGGGTTGGTGATCGCAGTGCTGACCTTCTCGCACCAATAACGCTGCTGCACATTATCGGTCCGTCGTATTTAGGTTAGATATAGAGAATGGTTATACGGCCATTTGTCGGTTGCCAGAGCCTCGTCGGTAAGAGCAGGGTTGCGTGCGTACAGGTGAGGTTGGCGTTTGAAGAAACGGATTGGAAACCTACGGTTCTGAAATGTGGTCGCTGATTATGGGCTTCATGCGGAAGCTCAGAGTCACTCAGCTTGCGATGGAGAGGGCTATGCTCGGAGTTTCTCTACGTGATCGAATCAGAAATGAAGAGATACGTAGTAAAACCAGAGTCACCGACATAGTCCTACGAGTCGCGAACCTGAAATGGCAATGGGCGGGACACATAGACCGCAGGACTGATGGACGTCGGGGGCTAAAGGTGCTGGAGTGGCGACCTTGCACCGGACAGCGCAGTGTAGGCAGGTCCCCCACAAGATGGACCGATGAAATAAAGAGATAGGTTTCGGTACGATGCTGAGTAGAAACCATAAGAGGTACAGTACTTTTTTTTGTATCTTAGATTATATCATCACTTATCAACAAATGTGATCACAATCAAGCGCAAACCTGCCCGTAATAAAAGATACGTCGTTGTCGGTGTGCACCACCTCCGTGCCTAGAACAGCACGTTAAGCCATCGGTCCTGCCCTAATCTCTCTCTGTTCGTTTCGGATTCCGTCTCATCGGGCTATGAGAGTGAAGAAATAGAGAGTGCACTTGTGTACTATACCTGCAGGGGATCAGCGTGGTGGGTCTGTCCTCTAAAAACCCTCTCTCCTATCCTTTTACCAATTGTTTGTGTGAGGAAAGTTATTCTTTAGTTACTTGTCTAATTATACAAATACAAAAAAGTTCTTAAAATCATTATTGTTGGTGACTTATATTTAAAAGATTCACACATAGCGTCATACCTCATTCCCATAGGGGTAGGCAGAGACCACGTCCTTCCACTTGTCACGATCCTTGCATATCTCCATCGCTTTTTTCATTCTCATTAAACCTTTCATACAAGTTCGTCGGTTTAGAGTACTGTTGACTTGGTCCTTATTTAAAATATCCTAGATTTGGTCAAGGAGCGTTCGCCTTGGTCTTCCCCTTTCAACTTTCCCATTACTCTTGACTTTTCTCAGGCTGCTTTCATTCATTCTCTCTGCGAAAAATGCTCTAAATAAAGCACTTTCGGATATATTTACGTTTTATGAACTCTACAAATCTTTCCATCCTCAAACAGACATAAGAGCAAGTCTTAGGAAATAGGTCACAACCGAACAGCTACTTCTGAATCATCTTAACCTAGAAAAATTGAACCAAAGTACTATCTGCTAAGAAAGATCGAAGAAAACCGTAATTCAATGTTATTTTATATTATCAAATAAAGGCTTTTTGAAGTGAAACTCCTTTGGGCTCATGAGAGTCAAACGTTTTTCGGATGAAACGCGTGATAAGCGTCACGTCACGTTCACGAAAAAAAAACACGTGGCATTTTTATTAACAACTCATCATTTGAGATTTCAATATATTATTTGTATTAATTTTCGACACTTTTAACATTTTAACGACAATTAAATTCATTAAATTACTAACACATCTTCCTTTTTCCCTCCCTTTAAGTCTCGGAAATCTATAGTTTTACATTTGTATAAATATAAACGGGACTTAAAAATTACTTTGCAAAACAAGTTTCACTTCAGACATGTGTACGTTACGCACGCACATTTATTTTTTCTTTATTCAAGTAGGCTTTAAAAGCACCTTTGAATCGTTAGTAGTCTGTCCGTTGGTAATAAAGAGTTGATTCCGCTGAGAAGAAACCGGCAAGTAACTCAGCGGTTACTCTTTTAAATATAGTTTTTTTTTTAACTGGAATCAAGTCCAAACATTTCTACCGCTTAAAGAATCTTCAACATTATAAAATGCCTTTTGGAAAGCAATGTTTTTGACTATATTTTAAAATTATGTTGAGGTAAATCCAAAACTGATTGCGATATTTTATTAAAAATCTTCTTCTATCTAAATAATGGCTTTACAAGTTTTTTGACAATTAAAATTGTGTATTTAATTTTTTTTGCTGTATAAGTGAATATTGTATTAAATATGTCGGAGAATAACAGAGAAAGTAAAGCATAAAGCATAGTAAAGCATAATGGCATACACACTCATATTAATTTCCATACAGTGGGCGTTGGTGGGTAATATTGGTGCAATCAAATACTTTATTAATTAACTCAACTTATAATGTACCCGATATTAATTTAAACAAACTCTGCAACAATAACAGCAAGGAACGCGACAGTTTCAATAGTCGACAACTCTGGCGGACCGTCACCCAAGAACTAGCGAGTCCGATGCCAGCTCACGACACATGACTGTCCCACGCCGATAAATAGATGACGCCAGCGTTCCACAGATTACTGCACTCCGACATATATAAATTGTTACTGTGGGCATTGTTATATTTATCTCTTAGAGAAGCACTTCTAGGGCTTCTAATTGCTATATTTGCACTTACTGCTCTTTTTCCTTATATAAAAGTTTAAGAAACTAATCATTGTTGCCTTGTACAAATTAAAGATAATCTCCTAACGTATCTATTCTTTTCTTTGTGGCTGTAAATTATCATTTCTTTATCCAGAAATAATGTAAAATGCTTTAGGCGCTTACATGTTTATGATTACAAAGCTCGGGTGCCCTTATAATGGAATGAATTCAATACAAAATTACATTTTGTTCAAAGCTTCGCGAGTAAGTCGTTTTCTTAATTAAAATTACGTCGTACGCAACAGGCTTGCCTGCGGAACTTCGTAAAATATGAAGATCACATTAAAAGAAATTATTGTTCCTTAAAATGTTATACCAGTAACGGAGAAATAATATATTTTTTAATTAAACGATAGGTTTTCTTTTATAGAAAACGAGCTGGTTCACTTTATATTTGATGATTACAATTGGCTTAAAGAGATAAGGAGAACTAACTGTCGAAACTTCGTACTTCTAAATGGAGTTAAAAGTTTTGTTTAGCTTTCGATCGGGCAGTTTTAAATTGTTACTGACAGTGAACTTTCCGACTGGTTAACGCTTGACTAGTATCATCTGTAGGTAAGTGATGATATAGGACAGCATGATACTGGAACGCAAAGTTTCTATTAAGTGGTACGTCTTTACTTGTAAGATGGTAAACATAGTCTTCAGACAATGAAAGCAGAAGATGAAAAGCGTATCGGAAACAAGAGTATAAATATCGGAGAAATACATGGAAAAAATTAAAAGTGCGTGCGTACAATTAATTTTTAAGTCTTGTTTATACTTATATAAATCTAAAACTTTAGATTTCCGTGACTGAGACGGAGGGAAAAAGGAAGTTAGGAATTTAATTATCATTAAAATATTAAAAGTATCGATAATTAATACAAATAATTTATTGAAGTTTCAAACGACGAATTGTTAATAAAAATGCCACTTGTTTTTTGTCAATAATTAAAGAAATTTTAGAAAAGAAAATTTGTGAAATATTTTTATTATGTAAATTATTAAATGACGAATGACAAATTAAAATTCCACGTGTTATTTATAAATATAAAAACCATCTATCCTTCAAATGAATTAGGATAAAAAACGCTGCACATCTTCGTGGCGCTAATCGTGCGTTTCATCCGTAAAAATTGTACCCTCATGCGCCTAAAGAAGTTTCACTTCAAAAATTATTCAGAAATGTGTAATAAATACTGAAACCGAAATGTAAACAAAAGTATAAGGTTAACAACTGTGAAATCGGATGTGTCTTCATCATTTGATATATTAACGAAATAGGATCACTTGCAGACTCGTCGTCGTCGTCGTCGCTTCAACCGATGGACGTCCACTGCTGGACATAGGTCTCACGTAATGATGTCCACAAGGCCCGATCTTGCGCCGCCTGGTTCCAGCAGCTACTGGCGACCCTCTCTATGTCGTCGATCCACCTTGTGGGGGGTCTCCCTACGCTGCGCCGCCCGGTGTGGGGTCGCCACTCCAGCACCTTCGGGCCCAACGTCCGTCGGTCCGTCGGACTATTTACCCCGCCCATTGCCACTTCAGGTTTGCGATTCGTAGGGCTATGTCGGTGACTTTGGTTCTTAGCACGTAGAGAAATTCCGAGCATAGCCCTCAAAGCACTTCAACACGTGTATATACCGGTGGTCAATTCGGCATCTCTGTAAAGATCCCAACACGGCCCATGTTTCCACCGAATCGAAGGCTTTCTCATAGTCCACGAACGCCAAGCAAAGTGGCCGATTATACTCCTCGGTCTTCTGTATAATCTGCCGCAGCGTAAAGATGTGGTCTATGGTACTAAAGCCTTTTCGGAATCCGGCTTGTTCGGGAGGCTGGAAGTCGTCAAACTTGCAAGCGAGATGATTCGTATTGCGAGAGGGTTAGCACTGCGATCACCAACCCTCAGACTCATAACGACATATTTCCACTGAATTAATAACACGTGGATATCGAGTAACATCTAACAGCTAATATTTCTTGAAATCGATGGGCAGTGCATAAACTCGCAGCATCAATTTAAATGTCCAAATGGTATAAACAAAGTTATAATATTCCTTAGAGGAGAAACATTTGGAAACGCACACACTTGTAAATGATCATCCCTCTCAATATCAGTATTTCCCCCAGATATAATTCTATACACAGTATAAACTGAGGCAGCATAAACACAATGGCCCAAGCTTCGACCCTTGTCACCGCGTCACATATCTGTCCGACTTAATTTTAACGAACCCTTCGTACCCTCCGCCTTCAAGGAAACAGGCTTATTTTGTTTGACCATAGAAAATCAGACCCAGTCCCTTTCATGGGCTCAAATGTTTACAGTCGCTGGCAATAAAATTGCCTTTTAACACATAATAACGGCTACGATATTGAGGTTTAAAATTGGTATAGGGTTTACCTTAACTTTGCATTTACATTATTGGACGAAATAATTACCAGGACTAATTTAACCAACGATTATTAAAGACGGACACAATTAATACTTCAATAGCATCGTTGGTGAAGTCAAGATCTCAGTTTCTGGACGACACCGAATTGTGGGATATATCAGGTTTCTACCAGACTAAGGACCAATCTAAAGTCCTCATGACTATACACGTTTTTTTGTCGCTGAGAAATGAGAGGGCTCCTGTCGCTGAGAGCGATTCGTGCCCTCTGCCCAGCCACTTATCCAGATGAGGGCGTCTGGTAATTCCCCTCTGGTTCTCGCGGCTACTCTGCACTGGTAAGCATCCGTGAGAACTTCCGCCCTATGCTCCCACGGGGAATCACCTGCCAGGAGTGTTGCTGTCGTCCATGGAGTCTATACTTTTGTTTTCCTTCTGAATCGGGGATTTGGTTACTCTGAGCCTCTGCTCCTTTCGCTAAAAAAAAGTCTTGGTGTTGATTTCCAGCAGGAAAAATTTCGATAATTGTATTTTATAATTTTTCTGGGTCTGGACTAGTGGGACGGTTTGGCTTTAGCTAGGTACCACTTAACGAGCAAGGAAATGCCAACAAACAAAAGTTTTGCGTTCTGGTACGATGCTGTGTAGAAACCGTAGGAGGTAAACTGGTAAATTATCTTTTACCAGTTTGACGGGGTTCCATCAAATACTGACTACTTCATTGGTCTAGAGGTCAACATTTTTCGCTACAGTCTAGAGGTCCTGAGTTAGAGTCCAGGCTCGGGTCAGTTCAAAAAGGATATTGAGTTTTCTTTTGAAATTTTCTCAATATTTGCCCGAAGTTGGGAAGTTAGCGATATGGTCCACCCTATTCCTTAATGTGCTGCACCTGATCTCTCTCCAGTCGTGTCGGATTCCCGTCACATAGGACCATGAGAGCGAAGGAATAGAGAGTACATTTGTGTACTATGGCCGCCAACCCGCAGTGGAGCAGTGTGGTGGGTCTTCCTCTCTCCTATGACTGAGGAGGCTTGTGCCTTACATTGGGACGTTAATGGGCTACTACTTGACTTACTTACATCAAAGACTGTACACTTACAATGACATGAGATCACAGTGAAGCGCTAATGAGGCAACGATATAAAACGTCAATTAATATTGGTGAAGCGTGATCCACGTTTTCAGACGTCACCGAGTCTTGGGCTTTATTAGGTCTTCGTCAAACTATGGACTAGTCCAGACTCCTCATTTCACAGCATTTTTTTGGATAAATCATTAATTCTCTTTGCTCCACGTTTTCGTTCCCTCTAAGAACGAGGAAGTGCATTTGCCACGATTTCGTAAAGTATTCCGGCTTTCTAACGCACCTCGTCGGCAGAGCTGCCAAGTTTGATATTTTTAGGAATAACAGCATAACATATTCCTATAAGGAAGTCTATAGCGTAGTTTGTGAAAACAGCATATTCTAGAAAGGATTCTAAAATTATGTAGCCTGCTAATCCGTCATGAAACAGTGTGGTGGAACACATCTCCAAATAATTTCACTCTCTTGTTTACTCTTTAATCAAAGTCTAAAAGTGAAATAATTAAGCTATTAATGTTCCAAACCCACGTATACATATATTTCGTTAATTTCTATACAAAATATTAAAATATATAGTTATTTACGCACTAAATAAGTTTAGACTCACTCTTGACTCATAAAGCCTTTTTGTCAGTCTCCTTTCATTCATTCTCTCTACGTGCCCAAACCATCTAAGCATACCTTTCTCAATTTTAGTCACTACGTCTTCTTTTATACCACAACGTTCTCTTATCACACTATTTCTTACTCTGTCACTCAGTTTTAATCCACTCATGCTTCTCAACGCTCTCATCTCTACCGCATTTATTTTACTTTTGTGATTCTTCTGCCATACCCAACTTTCACTACCATATATAAGTGTTGGCACCAAAACTCCAGCTTGCACAGCCAGTCTAGCCCTTTGAGACACCCTCTGGCAATTCATAAAGGCGTGCAGAGCACTATTTACCATATTCCCTGCATTCACTCTTCCTTTCAATATCACTTTCACATGTTCATCTTTTGTAAATTTAGATCCCAAGTATACAAATTCTTTCACCTCTTCCACTTGTTCCCCATCTATCAAAATATTGCCATTCATCATAGATTCATCTCGTTCAAAAAGCATAACTTTCGTTTTGTTTACATTCACTTTCATTCCTTTCCCTTTCAAACCTTCATTCATAATTAGATAATCAATTTATATAAAACTTCGTTGTGACAGTGTTTGTGTGTTTCCCTGTGACAGAGATCGTTTAATATGCTAACTTAGTTACATAAGCCTCTTATAAATGTAATTCAAGTGTATACAGGTAGAGTTGCATGTTCCAGTTAGTATATTAAATTTCAGAGACATTACAGGCCAGAGAATACTCTCAATCTCTTATAAAAATGTTGATATTCAAACGATAAAATGCAAAAAAGTTAAGGAATCTAACAAAAGCATCTAATATTTGACGGTATAATTTAACTCTCACGCTTGTTACAGACGAAGTTACGTAGATTAATTAGTTTATGTATTATATATAATTTATATAGATACATAATATGTCAGATAATACTTTCAATGACATTAAAAATAAGAAAGTTTAGAGATTCGATCGAAATAATGCCACAAAGTTAAGGAATCTATCATAAGCAACCAATAGATGACGATGTTTATTGACTCTCACAATTTTTACAGACGAAGTTAAATAGATAAGTTAGAATATTTATTATATTTAGATGTGTTATGTACATTATATGTCAGATAACACTCTCAATCTCTTTTAAAATTTACAAAGTTTAGAGAGTTAATCGAAATTTTGCCACAATGATGATGTGATTTAACTCTCACAATTTTAACAGACGAAGTAACACAGTTTAGTTAGTATATGTATTAAATAGAACGTTGTGGTATAAAAGAATATGTTGTGACTAATTTTGGGAAAGGTATGCATATATATTAGATGGATTCGGCACGTAAGAGAGAATGAATGAAAGGAGACTGGCTAAAAAGATTTATGAATCAAGATCGAATGGGAAAGTTGGAAGGCGAACGTTCATGGACCAAATCCAGGACATTTTAAATAAGGGCCAGGAGTACTCTAAACCGACGAACTTGTATAAAATGGTTTAATGAGAATAAAAGAAACGAAGGTCATATACAAGGATCGTGGCACGTGGACGTGGTCTCCTGCCTACCCCAAAAGGTATGAGGCTTGCTGATATGTAATTATGTAGATACATTATATGTCAGTTAATACTTTCAATCTGATCGATAAAATACTACGAAATTAAAGAATCTAACCCTTCTGAAAAGCCTTTTCAAAGACGGACAAAGCGGACTAATAAAAGATGTTTATACCACAGCAAAAGCGTACACAAAGTCAAAATGATAAAAACAAGTTACAAAAAGAAAGTGATTAAGCAATATCCTCGTAGCGCGGTCCACAAAAGATCTCCTCGTAATAAAAAGGTTCACAGTAAGCCACAAAGAAATAGATTCAAGTATTTCGTTTCTTAGAGTGGAAAACTCCTTTATTATTAACGTAGGCGCCATGGGAAATAGAACACTGAGTGTGTTCGCGATCTCTTACATACATGAAGTTAGCCTATATAAAAAACGGTAAAAAGGTTAATGGGAAATCAATATTTCCCACTTCCTGCTTCTAAATCATTTGCAGTGAAAATAATGATGGTACACTGTGTATACATAAAGCGAAGTGGGGTCACTAGTGAAGCGATGTAGGATTGGACGAGATCCGGAAGGTTTGGGCTCATGCCGACAGGCTTCTAATCCAAGTGTGGGAGGAGGATTTCGAATCCCCGATTGCGGGTGTGAACAAGGTAGAGGCGATTCCGAGGCAGCAAGGATCGCTTTCTTACAGACTGGTGCAAGTGCTGACCGGACATGGATGTTTCGGTTAGTACTTGCATCAGATAGCGCGGCATGAAGAATCACCTGTCTGCCATTAGTGTGGTGCGTCCGTCGAAACGGCGGATCACACTGTGGCATCCTCTGGTGTCGCTGATTGAGAGGATATCTCATTGCCAAGTATAGTAGACTCAATACTTGGCAGTGAGGTAGGATGGAATGCAGTTACCGCCTTTTGCGAGGATGACATGTCGTTGAAGGAGGCAATGGATAGAAAAAGGAAAACTGCTGCTGATGCTCCACTCCTGCGAAGGCGGAGGCGGCGTGTTAGAAGGCGTCTTTTTGAATACTTTTTGCTTCCTCCTTCAACGTCTGTTTGCCAGTTGCATCTGGAAGTGTCAGAGCGAATGCGTAAGGGAGCCTCTGACACTTCCAATGCAGGTTGATGAGGGTGTCGCTGGGTCTTAGTAGGTATTCTAGCTAAGCTAGCGAGTCCCACACTCCCTGTCTTCGTGGTAGATTAGGTCGCTCCATTGCGGATTGGCAGGCATAGTACATGAGTGCACTCTCTATTCCTTCACTCTCATAGTCCGATGTGACGGTAACGAGATCACCAACGGCTTAAAGTGCTCTCCGAGACACGGGGGTGGAACACACATCCAATTTCCCAACTTCGGGCAAATATTGAGAAAATTTTAATAGAAAACTAAATATCGATTTTTGAAACGGCCCGACGCGGGACTCGAACACAAGACCTTATGTCTGTAGTTGAACATGCTAAGCACTAGACCAATAGAGGTTGCTACTTATCATACATTAATGAACTTAGCTCGAATTAAAAATCTACAAATCCATATTCAGTAGTTGCGAATGCATTAGTACACGAACTATAGTCAATCATACAATCCAATTATGTTGAAAGCAAACAGAGCAACGGTACAGGCTGTACATTCCGAACAAATATGAATTTATGTAACTACCGTCTGATTCAATGCACGGACGGATAATTCACTTGATGCGGCGCGCTTTTGTATCGAGTTCAACTCCTCTTGTATGTGAATATATTTAATATATAATACCAGCTAACTCCACAGACTTTGTTCTATCTTGTCTTATTTATTTATCTCATTAGAAATACAATAAATATTTATTTTAAGGGGTGCAAACACAAACTCTCAGAGTTTTCCCCTGCAATTATTCAAACTTTACTCGCCGTAAAAACCATTCTTGGACTTAAACAAACATTTAAAAAAAATAATTATCAAAAGTGACCCAGGCTTTGTGGAGTTTGCGATTACCAACACATTTTACGATTCATTTTTATTCTTATATATGTCGGAGAATAAGAGAGAACGGAGAAGCATAAAGCACAGTGGCGTAGAGTTTTCCGCCGACATCGTTATTAATTCGATCCATTATTTAATTTCTTATACTGTGGGCGTTCGTGGGTAATGTTGGTGCAATCAAACACTTTATTAACTAACTCGGATTATAATGTCCTATCACTTAATGTTCCCGATATCAATTTACACAAACTCATTAACAATAATAGCTAGGAATGCGACAGTTTCAATAGTCGACCACTCCGGCCGACCGCCACTCGAGAACTGCCGAGAGACGCGCCGGACTGCCACTTATTGAATCTGCCCCTACGCCGATACACAGATGGCGCCAGCGTTCCACAGACTATTACACACGGACCAGCGATCCACAGACTCTTGCACTCCGACATATATATTCTTCTTAGTTATGAGTTCCCTCATTGTTTAAGGAAGCTGATTTATTAGGTAAGTTTTTAATCAATAAAATCAGGCCAACCCTTTAGGAGAAATACAGTGACATTTTGTTTCTATTTATATTAAATTATCAAGTTTATCTTTATAAAAATGTAACTTAGGTGCTTGTAAGTTCATTTTCAATACATCATTGTGTTTTTCGTTGAAGTGTGTCCAGCAGTGGGACGTTAATGCGCTACATACCTCACCTTATATTGTATCCAATTTATCGGTTAAGTCCTTCACTGCACATGTTTGTGTAGTGTTTTGAATTCTCGATAAGCTCAAAACAGATTTTCGTGTAGTTTATACTAAAAGTTCATAAATTTAATATATAGATAGATTATTAATCAAAGATATTGAGGTTCACAAAATATTTCGACACAACGTTAAAGTTTAATTTGGACCTGGCTTTGTGATATTGGCAGTTGCGGGCTTTACAATATTTGAATTATTTGAAATGAACAAATATTCGACTCGGGATAATGTGTTAGCGCCGGCTTTGATACACAGACAATCACATAATCCAATTAACATGAAACAAACCATTACAACATAGCGAATGATTGAATCATAAACACAAAGCTAAATACGCCGATGTCAGATACATGACAGTTAACACTGTTTAATATTATAAGATAACTTATTTTATGAAAAAAAAAACATTATATATATTACCTTTTTTATATTAGATTGAGATCTTTGTAATTGTTTTAAAGTGGGAAGTCTTACATGATGGGATGATGTATGGTTCCAAAATAATTGAGCCTTTAATTATCTCTCACCAGGTTTGCGTGATATTGTTTAAGAATGTATCACATCGTTGCTAAAAACCCTTGGGGGGAAAAATTTAAAAGTTAATCCAAAATTTTAGTGTTTTTCGAATAGCTGTAACTTTTTCAAAAACGGTCATAATGGACTGAAAAAAAGCATTTTAAAGCACTCCCTTAGCCATCGAGATAAGATGGGTATCTGACACGACCAGAGAGAAATCAGGCGCAGGACCCACGGCTTATCGTGCTCATAGAGTACTAGAAAACTCAATAATGATTTATGAATGTCACTTCTGTAGTTGAACATGCTAACCACTACGCCAATGAGGCAATTTTTCGTAAGAAACTGTCGTCGTTGTCGTCGCTTCAATCGATGGCCGTCCACTGCTGGACATAGGTCTCATAATATGATGCCCACAAGGCTCAATCTTGCGCCACCTGGCTCCAGCGGCTACCGGCGGCCTTCCTTATATCGTCGGTCTACCTTATGGGGGGTCTTCCTACACTGCGTAGTCCGATGCGGGGTCGCTAATCCAGCACCTTCCGGCCCCAACGTCCATCGGTTCGTCGGACTATGTGCCCCGCCCATTGCCACTTCAGGTTCACGATTCGTAGGGCTATGTCGGTGACTTTGGTTCTGCTACGGATCTCCTCATTTATGATTTGATCACGTAGAAAAACTCCGAGCATAGCCCTCTCCATCGCACGCTGAGTGACTCTGAGCTTTCGAATGAGGCCCATAGTGTGCGATCACGTTTCCCATCCGTAGGCAAGCACTAGCAATACGCATTATTCGACGCATAGACTCTGGACGATCTCAAGGCACTGTTCGATGACCTCAGCAGAGCTACTCGACAGGTGGGCCTAAAAATGAACATTGATAAAACGAAAGTTATGACCAATATCCATGTTCCGCTCCACCCAGTCATCGTTGAGTACTCGTCACTCGAAAATGTTGAGAAATACACATACCTGGGACACATTCTACAGGAAATCTAGTTCTACTTACTCGGAATTAATTCGGCTTTGTTATTTAAATTTTAGTTTAAAAGTAAAATTCTTTTTAAGCATGCAACCTAGCGTAGATATTGTATTCCAGTTCATTGCCTCTAAAGAAAAACATCGAACTACAGAGCTGGCAAACAACGACGCTATAAATATAAAACTGGTTCGCAAGTCTAGACTCGATTCGCTCTCGCGCCATTGACTATACTTTGAAAGGATTTTGTTTTTTCCACTTCTATACGTATACAGACATCAAATAATAGTAATAATAACAAACTATTTAAACTGGGAGACTATACTTCTATAATCACAGGTGTCGCCAAACCTTGCAGGTACTGACTGAGCACGGATGCTTTGGTAAGTACTTGCACCCAATAGTTGGACGTGAGGACTCATCCGCCTGTTATGAGTGTGGAGCCCTCATGGACATATCTGATCATACTGTGGCAGAATGTACGGCTTGGGAGCCTCAACGGCACCCTCTGATGTCTCTCGCTGATGAGCATAGTCGGTTATATGCTCAGCAGTGAAAGTGGTTGGCGGATGGTGTCTCCCTACTGTGAGAATGTCATCTCACAGAAGGAGGCATCAGAGAGGGAGAGTAAAGCTGCAGCTGAGGCCTTCTCTATCCGTAGGAGGAGGCCGGGAGCAGGAGACGTGCCTTTGCGAATCTCCATCCATTCTGAATGGTCGTAACTGACGATTGCCGGAGTCCCAAAGCGCAATTTCCCCACTGAACCTATGGTACTTCTGATCAGGACACTGAGGGTCCCGCTGTGTTTTAGTGGTTATTCTGTTCTTCAGCGAGTCCCACACTCCTGGATGAAAGTATAACTTTCAGCCGGGGTGCGTAAATGCATTTCCCAGCAAAAAAAGGTGTCGCCAAACCTACACTGTTACGATATAATAGAATAGAAATTTCATATATTTTGTTTAAAAAAAGATTAATTAATCTTTTTTCAAACAAAATTTATGAAATTTCTATAAAATCGAAAAGAGACGTAATCCTTTAAGAAGGAGATTATCAAACGTCATCATTGCTAGTTTTCTAGTATATGCTGTATAACGGAGTTCGAATCCGTACTAATTTTACGGTCATTTGTGATGGATTAAACATTAAGTTAAGGAATAAGAGACTCACTTGCTCAATAATATATTAGATATTCACTCTGTTTACATACATACATAAATAGCATCACGCCTCATTCCCATAGGGGTAGGCAGAGACAACATCCTTTGACTTGCCACGATCCTTGCATATCTCCTTCGCTTCTTTCATTCTCATTAAACCTTTCATACAAGTTCGTCGGTTTAAAGTACTCTTGACTTGGCCCTTATTTAAAATGTCCTGGATTTGATGCAGGAACGTTCGCCTTGGTCTTCCCCTTCCAACTTTCGCATTCACTCTTGACTCATAAATCCTTTTTGTCAGTCTCCTTTCATTCATTCTCTCTACATGCCCAAACCATCTAAGCATACCTTTCTCAATTTTAGTCACTACGTCTTCTTTTATACCACAACGTTCTCTTATCACACTATTTCTCACTCTGTCACTCAGTTTTAATCCACTCATGCTTCTCAACGCTCTCATCTCTACCGCATTTATTTTACTTTTGTGATTCTTCTGCCATACCCAACTTTCACTACCATACATAAGTGTTAGCACCAACACTCCAGCATGCACAACCAGTCTAGCCCCTTTAGGCACCATCTGGCTATTCATAAAGGCGTGCAGAGCACCATTTACCATATTCCCTGCATTTACTCTCCTATCAATATCACTTTCACATATTCCATCTTTTGTAAATTTAGATCCCAAGTATACAAATTCTTTTACCTCTCTGTTTCACTCTGTTTACCAATTCTAATTTATATTCACTTATTTTATTAATTACTTCACAACTTTACTAATGCTGTACACAACCTGGCTGCAACCACTGTTCATAAAAATGGCGCACCTCCCTTTTTATAATATCTTGAACGGAAGTAAGAACACGAGTCGCCATCTTTACGGACAGGTCTACAAATTGAATACATTTAATTGTTAATACAAATGAAATACTTTTTATCGCTAAGGCAAAGCTCATGAAACTAAAACAAAAACATAATGAAATAACTAAAGCTAATACTGAAGATATTAGCATTGATTATTATTTACACCTAATCTACATAATACCCTTTCTTTTAAACAGACACTAATTCTTCTTATACGACTAAATGTCACCAACAAATACATATTAACACACAAATACACTCACTAACGCGGTAAGTGATGATACAGCTTTTTTTTTTATTAAAGCGATAAATCATGCGAAAAATATGCTGTCCAATGATACAAAACTTCTCAGTAAATTATGTTTCATTTTTATAAAAACTATTTTTGTCTAAAGGAATAAAATTAACAAAGTTACGTCGAATATGAAATATTAAAGAAAACTTAACTACCATAGTAACTCTTGTAACCTCTTTAGTGCTTTTGACATTATAAACTTTTTTAATGTAATCTTATTGCGTTTGACACAATATGTCAATATTAACAAAAAACATATATACTCTGTATGCGTGTGTTTTTTTAAGGGTACTTTCATAACAGTTATAAAGATACATGTCGGAATGCAATAGTCTGTGGAACGCTGGCGCCATCTATCAGCGTGGTGCAGAGTCAATTAGTGGCAGTCCGGCGCGCGTCTCTCGGTAGTTCTCGGGTAACGGCCCGCCGGAGCGGTCGACTTTTGAAACTGTCGCGTTCCTAGCTATTATTATAAATGACTTTGTATAAATTGATATCGGGAACATTAAGTGATTGAACATTATAATCCGAGTTAATTAATAAAGTGTTTGATTGCAGCAACATTACCAACCAACGCCCACTGCATGGAAATTATGGATGCCATTAATGACGACGGTATATGTATACCTTATACTGTAATTTAAAAAGGGATTTCTGTTGCTTTAATATATAATAATACAAACAACCGCAGCTCATTAACTTCTGACCGCAATCGAAAATTGCAAATAATAATTAAAATTAGTAACGATTGTGGTATAATTTCACGATTTCAACTCAATGCTTGAAATAAGATATTTTTTAATTAAATATGATCTGCACACTAAAAGTACCTTATACTGAGTAATTGTACATCTATTTTTAGCGTGGTGTTCAATAAAGAATATTATCTATCTATCTATCTATGATCTATACATCTCATTCAATAAGTTTATAGCTTTATTTACTAAAGTAAAGGTAAGTGGCAGCCTAATAACGTCTCACTGACAGACACATGCCTCGTTGGCGTAATGGTGCAAGTACATGCTTTGCTAGCAGAGGTCACGGGTTCGATCCCCGGTAGGACGAATCGAGGAAACTGTTTTATCTTATTAGTCTGGAATCTGGACTGGTGGGAGGCTTAGGCCGTGGCTAGTGACCATTCTACCAGCAAAGCGAACCGCCAATCAAAGAAATTTGGTTCCGGTTTGTTGCTGTGAAGAAACCGTAGGGGATGTATCACCTCTTACCAGATTTGCACGCTTCCACCTTAGACTGCATCATCACTTACCATCAGGTGAGATCACAGTCAAGCGCTAAACTGTCAGCAATAAAAAATAAACAGGTCTCCTCAGTCAGGAAGACAGGGTTTTTAGTCCATAAAACCAACACGCTCTTCCACTGCGGGTTGACAGGCATAGTATACAAGTGCATTCTCTATTCCTTCACTCTCGTAGTCCAATGTGACGATAATCCGAGTGAGATCAGGCGCAGTACCAACGGCTTAACGTGCTCGCCGAGGCACGGAGGTGGAGCATACCACCGACCACACAACTTCGGGTAGTAAGTAGCAGCCCTTTAACGTCCCACTGCTGGGCACAGGCCTCCTCACTCCGAGAAGCGAAGATTTTTAGAGCATAGACCCACCACGCTGCTCCACTGACGATTAGCAGGCATAGTACACAAGTGCACTCTCTATTCCTTCACTCTCACAGTCCGATGTGACGGGAGGCCGACCGGAGAGAGATCAGGTGGGTAAATATTGGAAAATGTTAAAAGAAAACTCAATATCGATTTTTAAATTGGCTCAACCCGGGATACGAACCCAGGGCCAACATGCTAACCATTAAACCAATGAGCCAGTAACTAACTAAAGGTTAAATATAGATTAGAATCTATTTGTAAAACCTGACCATCTCGCTAGGGCATTGGTATTTGCTTTGCTAGCAGAAGTCTCGGATTCGGTCTCCGGTAAAGCGAATTTAGGAAAATTACTGTTTCTAATTTAGTCTGAATCTGCTCTGGTGGTGGGCTTCGGCCTTGGTTAGTTACCACCCTTCCAGCAAAGACTTATCGCCAAGGGACAGTGGAAGAGACAGACACATAAATTCCTGGTAAAATGTATCTTTTAATTGGTAACAGGTTAGCGCTTCACTGTAATCTCACCTGATGGTTACTGTTGATACAAACAAAGTAACAGTGTAGCCTTTGCGACATCTGTGATTATAGAAGTGGAGTATTTGATAATAGATCTTTAATATTGTTCAAATTTGTAATTTGAATTATTTATGGTCGAATTTCCATACTACTAGTTAAATAAAACTTCAAAAAAAGACGGGGCTATATTTTTCACTTTGACCACAATTTGTTCTACCTCATTGTACATTAAAATAAAATAATACCCTCAAAATAATTTCGATAATGGCAGGCAACATCTGTCGTATATATCAATAAACTAAGCTAACACAGTATTATATGTACGCGACATCTGTTACAGTAATAATTTCATTAGGTTTACAACCCTTGACAATTCAGTCGGCTTAATGTCACACGACGTATCGAGCATGAATACAAAACATTACAAACAATTTACAAAGAACTATTTAAGAGCTAAGTGACATCCTTTAAACCCCTTGCTGGATCCAGGCCTCCTCACTCATAGGAGAGAGGGTTTTAGGGCATAACCCCAGAATCACCCACGGGATATTGAGCTTTCGCTGTGTTTTGCCGAAAAGCACAATGATGGGTTGAAGAGAACAATCAAGAACTTACATACGAGCGTACATAGCATCACGCCTCATTCCCATAGGGGTAGGCAAAGGCCACGTCCTTCCACTTACCAAGTTCCGTACATGTCTCCTTCGATTCTTTCATTCTCATTAAACCTTTCATACAAGTTCGTCGGTTTAGAGTACTTGAACCTTATTTAAAATGTCCTGGATTTGGTCCAGAAACGTTTGCTTTGGTCTTACGTTTTCAACTTTTCCATTCACTTTTGACTCATAAATACTGTTTGTCAGTCTCCTTTGATTCATTCTCTATACTTGCCAGACCATCTAAGCATACCTTTCTCAATATTTCAATTTCTGGCACACAGCAATACCGAGCTGTTCTGCCTTTTCGGGGCTGGGTGGGTGTTGCACAGCATTTAAACCATAAGTTGTGGTTTCAATTTAGTGCAATTACTCAATGCATGTTTTCCGCAGATGTTTATATCATATAATTGCGCCTATGCACCAAATAAT
This sequence comes from Elymnias hypermnestra, assembly GCA_015832385.1. Taxonomy (NCBI): domain Eukaryota; kingdom Metazoa; phylum Arthropoda; class Insecta; order Lepidoptera; family Nymphalidae; genus Elymnias; species Elymnias hypermnestra. The sequence continues at coordinate 1,726,614 of JACTOM010000935.1, read as the reverse complement.
GTTATTTTCTTTCTTTCTTTCAATTTTAGTCACTGCATCTTCTTTTGTACTACAACGTTCTCTTATCACACATACCTTGTCATTCAGTTTCAATCCACTCATACTTCTCAACGCTCTCATCTCTACCCCATTTATTTTACTTTTTTGATTGTTCTGCCATAAAAATTCAGTAGTGAAACGAAATCAATAATCAGCTGAAGCTCGGGTCAACGAAAACACGCGGTCGTCACCGGTGTGCGCGTAAAATAAACGGCTAAATTGAACGAAAGTGCGACAAACCACCGCACAAAAAAGTGATTTTTTTAAATCAAGGTCGCTTTTTTTTCGTCCCATCATCAAAGGTGTCATTAGTACCATCGGCTGTGTTCGTTTTTGCCTTGTATAATACAGAACATTCGGTTAACATTTCGGAAAATGTGAATAAGTAATTTACAAAGAACTTTACGTATAAGCAATTCGCTCTTTTATTGAGTCATTATACGAAATGGCATCCATCAAGAGCAACGTTACCCGCTTTTATATTTACCGTAAAATGTTGCCTCATTGAAGATTATATACAAAGTCAAAGGTATGTAAAACGTGTCTGATGATAAAAGCGGAAAAAAATTAAAAATGTCTTTTACGTAATACACGAATAGAATCTACTCGTGGCTTCGTGTCGTCCTGGAAATGTAAAATTTTGTACAATTTTGTTTCTAAAAATATCCCCGAACTGCCTTTTGAGCGCGTCCAAACTAAGCCAATTTAAAACGAATAGGAAGGGATTTTGTAACATAGAATATTGTATAATATATCCGCTGTTCACCCGTTGTGTAAAAGATGTATAGATAGATAGAGAACTCTTTATTGTGCAGATGCTACGCCAGTATAAGTTTTACAAGGTAATTTTAATAAGGTTTGATTATATAGACTAATGCCCGCCTCATTGGTCTCATGATTAGCGTTGTCAACTACAGGCTTGAGACCCGGATGCGAATTCAATATTGAGATCTCTATTAGGTTAATCTCAATGTTTACCCAAAATTGTGTAGCCTTCGGTGTGTCCTTATCTCTCTCCAATCGTGTCGGACTCCCGTCACATCCCACTATGAGAGTGAAGGAGTACAAAGTGCACTTGTGTACTTATACCTGCCAATCCACAGTCTAAAAACCCTCACTTCAATGAATGAGGTGGCCTGTGCCTAGTGGGACATTAATGGACTGCTACTTACCTTTTTATGTAAAAAAATGATCTGGTTATATATACGGATAGATAAAACGAACTACGCTTCCATATGTCTCAATCTGATGTTATTAATACGCTATTAACTAGCACAAGTTTTCGACAGAGTTTGGCACGAAAGTCTGGTAAACAAACTCAGAAGTACGCTGCCAAACTCATTCACAGACTTAATTAAGTCCTAAACAGAACATTTAGGGTCAGACAAGAAGACGCCTATTCTGATCTCACGAAAATGAACACTGGTGTACCACAAGGAAGTATCTTAGGTCCTCTATTACATTTACTTTATACCTGTGCTGTACCTGTATTAGAATACAATATAAATGTGACTTTTGCTGATGAAACTTCTATCATGGCAACTGAAAAAAGTTACGAAGAAGCTGTAAAAAAGGATCAAGCTGCAGTAAATAAAGTCCACGTGGACAATGAAATGGCGGATAAGGCTAAATGAATCAAAATCAATCCAAATTGATTTTCCAAAAAAGGTACGAAATATTATCCAATCTATCTTAAAAGGCAAAGACTGCCTTATATCAATACAGCTAAGTACCATGTTATGACGCTGGATACAAAACTTCAATGGAAAGCTCATGTTAAAAAGAAGCGTGAAGAGCTAGAAATACGATATTGAGGTATGTATTGGCTACTTGGAATATGCGTTCAGCACTATCAGCACAATAGCCAATAAGCTACTACTATATAAAACGGTCCTAACACTAGTTTGGACAAATGATATTCAACGAAGTATTATTATAAAGCTAGGTATTTGGACAAGATTTTAACTTCATATATTGTCTTAAAGCTAGTCTGTAAGTAGTTTCACGTTTAAGTTTTTCTTTTATTTGGTCTACTGTTAATGTCCGTGGCCTCTCAAGGATTTAGCTAAAAATCAGCGCTGTATTAAAAACTAATTGTAATAAAGCTTTTGGGTTAACGAAAATGAATTAGTAGACTTTCCACTGTCACAAGATCGGTATCTACATGGGTGAGACCGAGGGGAATTGCTAGTATATTTATACATCAGCTGTCACATCATATCCTTTTACAACATAGTTTCACCAGAAGTTCCAGTAAGTTAACTATTCGAGACCAACCCATTTATAACTAAGCGAGCATAAAAGATGCGAAGATTAAATAAAGCTGAGCGGAAACTTACAACGTTGTAATTTTGGAATTCTCAATAACAAATTGTTTGGGTTATTTCTAGTTGGGCAGGGGTCTCGGCAATTTATTTTTCGGTGGCGATCCAATTATTTTTGGGCAGCTAGTGGGGTATAAATCTGGCCCGCAGCCGCACGCATCCGATACCTTGTAATGCCTCCAACACTAAGTTATTGCTCATACCCTCACAAATTGGTTTTCGTATCTCAACTTTGGTAACTTTATCCAATTTTGGTAACAAGTTAATTAGATATTTTAAACTGACACGTGCGTTGTTTAATGACTACATCTATATATTAAAACGTAAAGTGAAACTTCCGACACATATAGTTTACTAGCTGTGAAATAATGTTTTTGGGTAGCATTTTCAATAATTTAGCCTAATTATTTTACAAATAATACAGTGATAATCGGAGTCACTTTCGCATAAGTAATATTAATATTGCCAAAAAGAGCAATACCTGCAAAATATCAATCAAATCAAATCAATGTCGCGTTTCCTTAAAAGTCGGCGTCGCAATATATATTGAATAACTTTTATATATCCGTGATAATATTCATTTATACAGCAAACACCACATAGTTTTAAGAAATATGTTAAAAACGTCCTATTTTTAAATCAAATCAAAAATATCTTTATTCAAGTAGGCATATTACAGCACTTTTGAATCGTCAAAAGCACTTTTGAATCGTCAAAATTTGTCGACGTCGTCGTCGTTTCAACCGATGGATGTCCACTGCTGGACATAGGTCTCACGTAATGACCCGATCTTGCGCCGCCTGGCTCCAGCGGCTACTGGCGACCCTCTTTATATCATCGGTCCACCTTGTGGGGGGTCTACCTACACTGCGCCGTCCGTTGCGGGGTCGCCACTCCAGCACCTTCGGCCCCCAACGTCCATCGGTCCTTCGGACTATGTGCCCCGCCCATTGCCACTTCAGGTTCGCGATTCGTAGGACTATGTCGGTGACTCTGGTTCTACTACGGATCTCTTCATTTCTGATTCGATAACGTAGAGAAATTCCGAGCATAACCCTCTCCATCGCACGCTGAGTGACTCTTCCGCATGAGGCCCATAGTCAGCGACCACATCTCAGAACAGTAGGTCATCACAGGCAACACGCACTGTTCGAAGACTTTGGTCTTCAGGCACTGAGGATTATCGGACTAAAATATCTGTCGTAGTTTCCCGAACGCTGCCCAACCGAACGTCCTATTACAAAAAGCTTATTATAATATTGAAGATTATTTAAGCGAGAAAGATGTTTGGACTTAATTCTAGTTGCGGATGAAAGCTAAACACACTGTAACGTACAAAAACTATGTTTAAAGGAGTAACCGTTGAGTTTCTTGCTGGTTTCTTCTCAGCGGAATCAACTTTTCGACCCGGTGGTAGATTTGTTACCAACAGACTCACTACTGACGATTCAAAAGTGCTTTTTGAGCCTGCTTGAATAAATAATATTGAGATTTTTGATATTAAGCATTGATATTTTACACCCTTGAAGGTAAAACTGTTATTGAATGTCATATTCATTTATTTAAACTTAAATGACGAATTAATTTTAAATAAAAATGCCACGTGTTTTAGTCATTATTACAAATTATTAATTGAAATTTAGAAAAGAGAATTTATAAAACATTTTTCTTTTTGTTTTATGAAAATACTATATTAAATTATTAAATGACGAGTGGCAAGTTAAGATGTCACGTGTTATTTGTAAATATTAAAACTACCTTTTTTTCTCTGCGAAATGCATTGACGCACCCTGGCTGAAGCTTTGCTACTTTCATGGAGTGTGGGACTCGCTGAAGAGCTGAATACCCACTAAAACCCAGCGGGACCTTCAGTGTCCTGAACAGAAGTACCAGCGATTCTGTGGGGATATTGCGCTCTGGGACTCCGGACATGGTCTGTTACGACCATTCAGAATGGCAGGAGACTCACAAAGGCACGTCTTCTGGCTTCCGGCCTCCTCCAAGGATTAAAGGTGGCATCAGCTGCAGCTTCCCTTTCCCTTTCTGATGCCTCCTTCTGTGAGGTGACATTCACACAGAAGGAAGATACCATCCGCCAACCACTTTCACTACTGAGCATATAACCGACTGAAACATTAAAACTACCTAACCTTCAGGACTGCCTCATTGGTCTAGTGTTTAGCATGTTCAACTACAGACATAAGATCCTGGGTTCGAGCCCGGATCGGAGCAATTCCAAATCGATATTGAGATTTCTACTAAGATTTTCGCGATATTTGCCCAAAGTTGGGAAAAATTGGCGGTGTGAACCACCCCCGTGCCTCGAAGAGCACGTTAAGCCGTCGGTCCTGATCTCTCTCCGATCGTGTCGGATTATCGTCACATTGGACTATGAGAGTGAGGGAATAGAGAGTGCACTTGTGTACTATGCCTGCCAATCCGCAGTGGAGCAGCGTGGTGGGTCTATGCTCTAATAACCCTCTCTCATATGAGTGAGTAGGCCTGTATCCAGCAGTGTGACGTTAATGGGCTGCAACTTACCTTACCTAACCTTTAAACAAATTAGCATAACAAACGTTGTACGTCTTTGTGACGCTAATCACGCGTTTTAAAATAAAGTATTGGTTCTATACGGGAACGGGAAATTAACTTGTCTCCATTAACATGGAGATTACAATGATCCCATTGTTGTGGAACGTCTACTGGTAGATATGTATCAGACATGTCATAGGCGATGTTTATACTAAAATAGAAAATTTCTAGGATAAAACTAATATCAAAATGTGATTTTATTAATGTTTTCCTCTTGTTTGTGTTACAGGTAAACAAACGCGAGCATTACAAGTACTATATAAATAAACGCAACACATTCTGGTAAGTGCCTTAGTGTTTTACGACAAAATCCACGCCTGTGAAATGTTCCTGCGCAAAAATTAATTATTTACCCGAACGCTTTTGGTAAATTTTATCCATTTAACTTAATTACAGAGTGGGTAATGGAGTTTATAGCCCCATTATTAATCTTGCGACGTGTAGAAAGGGAAGCCTTTACCTAGATGAAGGTAATGTAAATATGCCTGAGTGTGATGTGATTATGTTATACTCGTACTATTAAATATACGAAGGAGGACTGACAAAAAGGATTTATGAGTCAAAAGTGAATGGGAAAGTTAATGGGGAGGACCTCGCTGTCGTTCCTGGACTAAATCCAGGATATTTTAAATAAGGGCCAGATGAACAGTACTCTAAACCGACGAACTTGTATGAAAGGCTTAATGAGAATGTAAGAAGCGAAGGAGATATGCAAGGGTCGTGGCAAGTGGAAGGTCGTGGTCTCTGCCTACCCCGAAGGGAATGAGGCCTCATTCTACATATATGAGATGGTGTGAGTACTCGATTTGCTAGCAGAGGTGTTAGATTTTATTCCCGGCAGAGAAAATTTTAGATATTGCACTTTCTAATATATCAACATCTATGCCTTACCATCCTACCAAAAAAAACATAGAAGCCGTAAGAGGAAGTTCATCTCTCACCAAGTTTACGATCGAAAGCTCAATTAATTTCGCAAGTACTACTTTTTTCGAATGATCTCTCACGCTTCACTCTTCTCCTTGTGCGGGGTCACCTCTCCAGCACCTTCGGCTCCAAACGTCCATCGGTCCTTCGGACTATGTGCCCCGCCCATTGCCACTTCACATTTGCGATTCGTAGGACTATGTTGGTAGGTGGACCGATGATATAAAGAGGGTCCGCCGGTAGCCGCTGGAGCCAGGCGGCGCAAGATCGGGCCTTGTGGAGGTCATTACGTGAGACCTATGTCCAGCAGTGGACGTCCATCGGTTGAAGCGACGACGACTCTACTCGTGTGATAAATACAATTTATCTCGTTTATACCTCCTTTGGAAACCTTGCTACTAAACGTAACTAACGCATTTAAGTTGACTAATAGTCGCCCAGGATAGAATTTACTTTTGAAACAAAATATTATATGAAATAGTAACTTTTAAAATACCTTAGTAACTTTAGTGCCTTTGACAATTTATACTTTTTTAACACACTTCAAAAAAAAGAAGAGATTATCAATTCGTCTGTATTTTTAAAATGTTTGTTGCCTCATAACTTTCGACTGAGTAAACTGATCTTGATGGTTCTTTTCTTTATTTGAAAGGTGGTGCTTGTCGTGTGGTCACAGTTCTCCACAGGTTCTCCAGTTCTGATGATGGTATGCATGAGAAAACCGTATAAGTCTTAAATTTGCATTAAGCATGTGCGCGACAAAAAGACGAATAACTCAAGATCACGTCAACCGTTTTCGACGATTCGTTTTTTATTGGATAGGATATACTTTAATTATAGTTCAAGTAGGTTTTGATAATTTAATGTATCCTATATGCATAATTACAAACAATATCATTGTGCACTTTTTCTCTGTATAAACTATCAGTGTGGAAAATTTCAAATGCCTCCGTCAGCGTTATTATTGAAAAAATTATATTTAAGTTGATAAGGCCTTATTCTGTAACCGTCTGTGTAACTTTACATTTCAGAAGTTTTTTTTTGTCGCTGGGAAATATTTTAACGCACGTCAGATAGAGTATACAGCTCCATTCAGGAGTGTGGGACTCACTGTAACTAGAATACCCACTAAAACCCAGCGGAACCCTGTTCATCCGTATGGTGGACGCCGGATGTTCGCTAACGCATTCATCTCTGGCGTACCGGATGCGTCCGACTAAAGGGTTCAAAAGAGGGGAAGCAGGCGCTCATAATTGCACCGTCTTATACCTCCCCTTTTCCGGCGAGAGGGAGGAGCATCGACCGCTCTCTCTTTGCCTCTCTAATGCCTCCTTCTGCAAAATAACAGTCTCACAGAAGGAGGCAACTGCCCTTCAGCCGGTCATGCTACCGAGCATAGCACCCACTATGCTGGGCAGAGAGAGATGACTTCCAACCAGCGACATTAAGATTTGGCGCTGGGCGCCCCAGGCCGGGCATTCTGCCAATGTGTGGTACGCCGTGTCAACAGCCGCATCACATTCTCGGCACGCAGGCGTCTCCTCACATCCCACAATCTGGTGGTAAGCACCTGCACGAACCTGTATGTTAACACACCATGCCGCCTTGAGATCCAATCTTCCAAGTGGGGACGATATAGGAGACCCGAGGTCCTCTTACATTTCAGAGGTAATGAATGTAGTATAATTTAACAAATTAAAATGCAAAAGTCATACCCAAAGTTAAGTTAGCGATTTAAATTCTAAAATCTTTTCTTTGAAATCTAAGATAGAAGAAGAAACAAAAGGCGCCGTCTAAAAGCCATTCCGTAGTTCAGAACAATGCCTTTGAGCAACCCTTTAATAGCGCATTGTGCTGCATAATTTGATTAAATGCATATTAGTTACATATTTCTTCCTACCACCTTTAATTATTAGAAACGCTTCTGGATGAATAATGAATGAATCAAACGAAATCGAAACTTTAAGGTGATTTTCAATCAATCAATTGCCCTAAAAACTTCTTAGAATCACTCGAAAATCACTGACGTTATAAAAAAAACAAGTTAAAATCCAAAAATCAGATACTTACCTTATCTCTCCTTTCTTTGACGGTTGCCCTACACGTTGGGTTGTCTGGAAGAGATCGCTAAATAGCGATAGGACCGCCCATTATACACTAGAATTACTTTAAGCTAAGTCATTGTATTATTATTATTTTTTGTGGTGTTCAATAAAATATTATCTATCTATCCACTTAGAGCTACAATTTCCTTTTTTTGAACTTTATATACAAGCGTTTTTTCTCCAAGTTACATAGATAATAGATAGATGTAGATAAACTCTTAGGAATGAGGTAAAATGTTGGATTTTTTTTCTTTATTTTTTCCACTGCTTTATATATTTATTATATCCAAGTTTAACTTATACAAGTCTTTACCTTAATTAAAAAGTTAAACCTTTTTGAGGAACCCTAAGAATTCGCTTAATAAAAGGTATTCCGTAATTAGCGTTACTTTAATGACATTGGGATCTTTACAACTTTATTTTCTAGTATTTTTGACCTTAATCCTGAAGTGCTTTTTGATAATATGGTAGAGAAAAGTTTGGTCAATAAATTATAAAGAATATGTCCTGTTCACCCTTCAAAAGATCGAAAAGATGAGGTAATGTTTCAAATAAAATACAATTCACTCGTGATGTATCTTCTGATGAAATGGTATAGGAAAGTTTCGTTAAAAATTATAAAGAACTAGCTGTTCTCGGTGATGGCAACCGCGTAGTTCATGATCTCGTGGAGATATGAGTAAATTCGATGTTTATCGGGTCGAACAGTCAGTCTATTTTCGAACAAACAAAAAAGTATTTGGTCCAGCTGTTTAGGAAAAGCATAGCCGTTAGTCTCATAAAAGGGCCGGAAGGTGATGTGTTGTATCAAATAAAAGTCTGTATGAATAAACAATCTTATTAGATTTTTCATATTATTTGAAATATCTACAAAAATGATAACAAAATCAAATCAAAATATCTTTATTCAAGTAGACATATTACAGCACTTTTGAATCGTCAAATTATATTTTTTCTTCCACACTCTGATTCTAATATACGTCTGTTGAGGTTACTCAAGAACGGCTTAAAATCTAAAGTAACGAGGGTTCCTTCGCGCCCTGATCCGAGAAGAACCCACAACAAACTCATTCGGGTATTTTTTTTTGTTACCATCATCATTACAATATCATATTGAGTTCCTATATTTTAATTAAAATTAGAGCAATTCGTTCACTAAGTAATCTAGCAACTTATAATACGATTTTTCTATCAACTTTCTTTTAAGGAAGACTTTAAATTTGTTAATTGACATCTTTAGAACGTCTTGTGGGAGTTTATTATAAAAACGTATACAGTTACCCTTAAATGAGTTGTTAATCTTATGCAGCCTACTACAAAACAAGTATATATCGTTTTATATATATATATATATCATTTATCATATTAGCTTTCGTGTATCAGAAATATTTTTCCAAGGTAGTTTTACTTGTAAATAGCTGATGATATTTTTTATAAACTTGAGAGAGATAGAGAGAGAGAACACTTTATTGTACCTCACAAGAAATATACATATAGAAATACCCCAAGGCGGCCTTATCTAGGCAACCTATGTGTGTATGTTTGTAATGCTTTCACACAAATACTACTAGACCGATTAATTTTTTTTAAACTATTAGATAGCTACATTTTCATTGCACGACATAGGTTACTTTTTAAAAAAATAGGGATCCCTAATAAAAATGCATTAATGTAACTCAAGGTGTTAAAAAAGTAGTTATAAAAGTTCTATTATCGCGTGCTCAGTGAAAACCATTGAAGATAGAACAAAATAATGTTCTACGATGTTATAGAACATATTAATATCTACAAAAAGGGCAGAAATACCATATGTCCAACTTCTGTAGTTATGCCGCTATAACTTTTTTACATTTTAAAAGTTAATAAAAGTTCCGACAGTAGCCACACCTTTGTATTCATTTTTATTCTATAAATACCATTAACACTTCACGGGAAATTCCAAGCGTAGCTTAAGGAATTGGATACGGTGAAGCGTGGTCAAGTTAAGCTTCTAAATAAACCTATTAATATTATTTTAATACAACAGCGAACTCATAACATATTTTATTTATTGCAGGTAACATAGCCTTTGATAAGATCAACTTTTATCAATTAATTTTATAATACAAGAATATTAAATTCAACCAGTTTTCCTTAACAAAGAGCAAAACATATATATAAAGCGACCTTTCTATATCACGGACCAAAAGGTTGCTATCCGTTGACGCTATTTTACATGGTAGAAGGCGAGCTTACCCTTGTCGAATTATGTTATGGCGTAGTTAAATAGAACTAAAGAACAATTTCATTCAATAAGGCCGAAATGGTGATAGATTCTGTCTACACAACTCAAGAGTTATGTGAAAGAGAATTGGAGTTTTAGTCAAAAACTGTTGTGGTGAAAGCGTAAGTAAGTAGCAACTCATTAACGTCCCACTGTTCGGCACATGCCGCCTTATTCATAGGAGAGAGAGCTTTTAGAGCATAAACTTATCAAGCGAGTTGGCGAGCATAATGCACAAGTACATTCTCTACTCTTATAGTCCGATGTGACGGGAATCCAAACACAATTGGAGAGAGGTCAAGTACAGAACTGATGACTTAACGTGCATCGAGGCAAAAGGGTGGACTAAACAACTTAATAGTAAACTTCATATCGATTTTTGAATTCGCTCGACCCGGTATTGGAAGTCAAAATGCCTTTACGAATTCCGACCATACCTAATATCGGGAGTGTGGTACTGGCTGACAAGCCAGAATCCCTACTAAAACCCAGCGACCTCTACATTCCTTTATTGAAGCAACAGAGGATCGGTAGACGCAATTTACCCTGGTACTCTGGAACATTCCTCTGGGAAACTTAAGAAGGCAAGAGAAGCGTAAATATACGCCTCCTGCCACCCAAAATCCTGCGCCGGAGTAAAGGAGCGTATACTTCAGGATACCTTTCATGTGCCTTGTTCAGGGAATTAACAACCTTGCAGAAGGAGGCCACTGCCCTCCACTCCCATTCGCTATTGCGCCAATTATGCCTTCCAACGAAAAGTTCCCTTCTATTCACAACATCAATAGATACCACTGGATTTCCACGCTGGGCATTCTGCCAGAGTGTGCTGTACTGGATTTGCCTGTATTTTCACGAGGTCGTTCAATCGGTTAAGAAAACATTGAGTTATTTAAATCCCTATTGTTAGAATTCGAATACAACGTACATATTTTATAATTTATGTTAAATTTACTTACCCTTACAGCGTATAGTAAATTTATAACTCAATTTAACCAGCCAAGGGTCTCTTCTGCCCCGAATTTACGACAAACTCTAAATTTACGAAGTCCGTCGCACTGTTTGCTATTCACGCTAAATAAAACCGCAAGCACTTCGATAAAACCCCCTATAGACATAATTACTGGGTAATGACCCAAATGTTATAAATCCTGATGCCCGACGCGTCGATCGGCAAGGCGTCTCATTAATTCTGAACGATCGACATCTTGAGGAAGTAATTACTTGTTTCCCCTGATTTCATTGAAATCGTACTCCTTTTCGTTGGTTTTGGAGATATATGAAAACTATCTACAGATTCTTTAACGGATGATGCAAGTTTTGCGACGGTATAAGGCGCAAAACATCTTTTGGATCGCCCTCAATCAGTCAATTAGTAGCAATACGATAGAAATCGAAAGTAGATTCCGCTGAGAAGAAACCGACAAGCATTTCAGCAGTTACTCTTTTAAATATAGTTTTGTAGGTTGCAATGTGTAATATTCTGCTTCTCTGTCCAATTGGAGTCGAGTCCAACCATCTTTAAAGCCTAGATAATCTTTAACATTAACATTTGCCTTTTGTAAAAGGAAGTTTTCCTTAAAATTATATAGAGTTTTAGAGTCGCTCACTAATTTGCAGATTAAGTTATACTATTCTCAGATTCTTCATTATTTTATTACATACTTTGAATGACTTCAAACACAATACTAACGTTGATACAAACTAAGAACTGTCACTAGGCGAATATTGCTTCATTCTCCTGTGTTAACTTACCAAACACCTCACTCATAAATAATAATTTCACCAATCACAGTCGTCGTGAAAAGGACGACTAAGATTGGTGAAATAGTTAATTAAAATTTAAGAATTTCCAGGATAGCGTTAAACCCGATATAGCATGTAAACGTTTCATTGATATAATAACAAAGACCTCGGCATCATAAAAAAAATATAGTAACACAATAGCAATCCACGAATAAAATAATAATGACCGATAACAGTAGTAATATATTTTTTCAATATGTCGATAAACTACGATAGTTTTAGTAAAAAAATATTTAATTACTTGTTTTTTAAAACCCTGAGGTCTAAGCGGGATCTAAATCTCAAGACATGTAACAGGGGGACAGGGATTACCAATGTATTATTCCAAAATATGTGTTAAACTTATTAGACCAAGAAATGATTATATGAATATTAGTTTGGTTTAGTAGCAGCCCATTAACGTCCCACTGCTGGGCACAGGCCTCCTCCCTCATATGAGAGAGGGTTTTTTTAGAGCATTGACCCACCACGCTGCTCCACTGCGGATTGGCAGGCATAGTACACAAGTGCACTCTCTATTCCTTAACTCTCATAGTCCGGTGTAACGGAAATCCGACACGACCGGAGAGAGATCAGGCGCAGGACCGACGGCTTAACGTGCTCTCCGAGGCACGGGGGTGGATCACACCGCCAACTTCCCAACTTCGGGCAAATATTGAGAAAATCTTAATAGAAAACTCAATATTGATTTTTGAATTGGCCCGACCCGGGACTCGAACCCAGGACCTCATGTCTGTAGCCGAACATGCTAACCACTAGACCAATGAGGCAGTTATATGTATATGAATATATTATATAATAATATTATAAATACAACAGCAACTCTCTCCAAGATTTTCACAGATAGACCACAAAATTACGTGGGACCTAGGCCATTTTTTATTCGATCAACTCATGAGAATGGAAAACGAATATATTCATAGTAATCTCCACGATCTATAACGATTTTAATAGGAATTTCCTATTGATCTTATGAAACAACCATCGAGCGACTCTTCGAAATAGTTCTTAACTTTTCAGATATAAGCGGGAACAAACAGACTTATTATTGTATGTATAGTTAGTAAGGACATAGCCAGTAAATTTCATTTCACAAATTACTAAAAGCTTTTAAAATAAAACGTTAACTTGAAATTTAAAAATTATTTATATTTAAAATAAGTAACAAGGTTTAAAATAACTTTCTTAAAAAATGTCATGACAAATTGGCTCCCATTGTTTAACCCGTTTTCATTTTATAAAGCTGCATTTTCTTTATAGAAATAACTTGCTTATAAAAGCCATTACAATAAGTACTGGCGGGCTTTTGTTGTGTGTTGAATTAATAATTATCTGCCAACGAACCCAAATGGAGCGAGGCCTTATAATAGACTTGCAAAGTAACCAAAAGCGTATTTGCATTGGTAATTGATATTCTATACAATTTATATATAATATAGGTTGAATAGAATACCAATATATAACGCGAAATACCTACTTAGATGCGTAGATGGTTTGGGCAAATAGAGGGAAAAGAGACTGCCAAAAAGGATTTATAAGACAAGATCAAATGGGAAACTTGGAAGGTAAAGACCAAGACGAACATTCCTGGACTTTTTAAATAAGAGCCTGGTCAAGAGTACTCTAAACCGGCAAACTTTTATGAATGAAAGAAGCGAAGGAGAAATGCAAGGATCGTGGCAAGTGAAAGGACGGGGTATCTGCCTACCCCGAAGGGACTGAGGCGTGATACTATTTATATCTATGTAAATACATACCGAGTCATAACGATATCTCTCTCTCTCTCTCTCTTTATGCGGTGTTTCCCCAATGCTACTGGGGTACGTGATTTCTCATGATAGTTTTGTTTTTCTTGCAATACTACACCATATTTTTCTATTTTGCGCGACATAGATTACATCTGAAGTCTCGGTGGTAAGTGATTTGATCAGTCCAGCACATAGGACTCCCTCTCTTGGTCTTTCTCCCTTAATTTTCCCGGTGAAATCAAGTTTTTGTAAGTTATCGCCGAGTATACGAACTATATGGCCAAAAGAATTCTTCGAAGGCTTCGGAAATTCTTGGTTGATCCATGATGGTTCATTGAATAGCGGCTGATTTATCGTATACGCTTTTCATGGAATGCGTTGCACTTTTCTCCAACACCACATCACAAAAGTGTCTATGTGTTTTATGTCTTTCAATTTGAGGGTCGAAGTCTCTAGAACTATCTACCCACAGTGATATTTACCATAGCCGCTAGTTACTTCACCTTTTCAAAGGGTCTACATCAAGATGGTCTGCTTTGACAAATTTCCACATTCCCACGGAATCATGACTTATGTGAGTGACGTCACGGAGCATATATTGTATATATTGTACATATAGAGCGAATTATCACTCACTATCTATTTGATTAGAAACTAGGAAGCCAACTATACCTTACACAGTTGGATAAAGGCCTTACGCTGAATGAAAATGGGTTAGAGCTTGGACCACTTTTCTTCAACATAATCCATCACCTACCGCAGGAAGCTCCAATACTTTATAGGATATCTTACAATGTCGTCATCGCTATTAAATAACAATCAGGCACTAGAGAAAAGCGAATCCCGTAACAAGAATCAACTTACCAAACCACTAGGCCATAATACCAGAATAACATTTGTACTAAAATATGTTCTGCTTAAATTTGTCTGTGTATAATAAAAACGAGTAATTCATAAAATCCCCGCGAGGTTCAGGCTATACACGAGAGGAAATGATCCATACAAATCCGAAGATTAATTAAACCTCGAAATAATACGAAAGTAATATTAAAAAACGGCATAATAATGAAAATAAAAACCCTAAATCTTGCTTTGAATATATTCGTTACGACTGCTTAGTCCTTTACAACGGACAAATGTTTTTTCGAACATGGATGTTCTAAATGTTTTTAAATATTGTTTTAGTCCTAACAATATTTGGATGTTCAAAATTGTAGACAAAGTATATTTATAAACTTAATGGATAAAGACAATATGACTGCGGAAACCATTGATTAAGATGACTACGAAGACGTAATGAAGCACTCCCATATGAACTAAAGTAATCAGAAACCATACATACCAAGAGGAACGAAGAAATACGAATATAAAAGGAAAAGCACAATCAGTTCTTTTAAAGTAAAGTTGCCTCTAAATGATGTTCCAGCAAAAAAGCTCAAAGTATAATATTTTAGAATTACACAAAGAGCACAGCCGTCATTTTTAATAATGAGCTTTCCTTAGCAGGCCAATAAGATTAACTATTATAGCTAGAAGAAATACCGCACGTTGATAAATTTAAGCCATCATTTATGAAAGCAAGCAGCAAGCAATTCACGTTTTTAACCACCGAGTCATAATAGATTTCTAAACTATACTAGGCAGTGTCCAAACTTTATCTCGTTTTAGCATTTTCATTTATGTTGACGAATATAATATTCTGAATTTCTCAAGTGTTAAATTTAATCTGCGCGTAAAAGACGGTCCAACACTTAGATATAAAGCACGGGACAGTGATGCTAATAAGCATCTTAAGAGCTCAAAGGATAACACTATAGTGATACTAAATGGAAGAAATGAAACACTGCCGTCATAGTTAATAACAGACTTTGTTAACCAGATCGATAATGTAAACATATCTATTTTGTAGAGGAAAAGCACAAAGATGAACTTCAAGTAACATTTGAGAACAGTTTTTGAAGTAGAACTTTACGCACGCTTGACTTGGAGAGGTAAGCTGGTAAATTCGTGACTTGACCGTTACGAAAAATGCGTTTGGACGACGCGAAGAGAACTTACATACATACATACATAGCATCACGCCTCATTCCCATAGGGGTAGGCAGAGACAACATCCTTCCACTTGCCACGATCCTTGCATATCTCCTTCGCTTCTTTCAATCTCATTAAACCTTTCATACAAGTTCGTCGGTTTAGAGTACTCTTGACCTGGCCGTTATTTAAAATGTCCTGGATTTGGTCCAGGAACGTTCGCCTTGGTCTTCCCCTTCCAACTTTCGCATTCACTCTTGACTCATAAATCCTTTTTGTCAGTCTCCTTTCATTCATTCTCTCTACATGCCCAAACCATCTAAGCATACCTTTCTCAATTTTAGTCACTACGTCTTCTTTTATACCACAACGTTCTCTTATCACACTATTTCTTACTCTGTCACTCAGTTTTAATCCACTCATGCTTCTCAACGCTCTCATCTCTACCGCATTTATTTTACTTTTGTGATTCTTCTGCCATACCCAACTTTCACTACCATACATAAGTGTTGGCACCAACACTCCAGCATGCACTGCCAGTCTAGCCCTTTGAGACACCATCTGGCTATTCATAAAAGCATGCAGAGCACCATTTACCATATTCCCTGCATTCACTCTCCTTTCGATATCACTTTCACATGTTCCATCTTTTGTAAATTTAGATCCCAAGTATACAAATTCTTTCACCTCTTCCACTTGTTCCCCATCTATCAAAATATTGCCATTCATCATAGATTCATCTCGTTCAAAAAGCATAACTTTCGTTTTGTTTACATTCACTTTCATTCCTTTCCCTTTCAAAGCTTCATTCATAATATTTAGCATCTCCTGAAGCTCGTTAGCGGATGACGCAAGTATTACTTGATCATCATCAAGAGAACTTGAGGACAAAATATAAGTTAGTTAAGAAAAAGAGAGAGTTATGTTTCCAAATGCAAATTTTGCTTGCATCGTGGTGAAAAATATACAGTGTTTTTTTATAAAATAGTTACTAAATAGCACCTGTCCGGGATTTGGTTACGTGTAGATATGTATCGCAAAGAATTTACGTATTTAACCATCAAGCCATTACGTCTTTCTAAATTTATAGTATCCAAAAACGAGAGAGTTTGAGTTTGTATTCATTCGAGATAATTAATTTCTCAAGTGTTAAATTAAATCTGCCGGTAAAAGGTCCGACACGTAGCTATAAAGCAGGCGGCACTGATGCTAATAAGCATCTTAAAAGCACTAAGGATAACACTGTAGTGATACTAAGGGGAAAAATTAAACACGGCCATCATAGTTAATAACAGACACCTAATTAGTAAAGGAAAAGCAGAATGTTGAACATGAAGCAACATTTAAATTTCAAAAGTTTTTGAAGTACAACTTTACGCACGCTTGACCTGAGTAGAAAAGCTGGTTTTCGAATTTAAGTTATCGAATTTTAATTTAATTTTTTATTTAGTTTTGGTTTTAAAAATTCGTTACAAGAACGTCACGAAGTGTGTTTGGGCAGAGCGAACATAAGTTGAGAGGGCAATATGAGTTAGTTAAGATAGAAAAAAGTTACGTTTCCAAATTAATTTATGCAAATTTTCATAAGCTTAACTTCCATTATAAATAATAAAATAAAAAATATAAAAAGCCTTTTTAATTCTTGAAAAATATATGAGAGCAATTTTAAAAAATGATTTAGCAAACTTAATACTAATTGTTATTCTTATTTCGCAAGAACCCCACTATGGGTGAAGGCCTCCCCCAAAGACGCCCACTGATCTCTATCTTGTGTAGTTTCTACCCCTGACCAGCTGTTTTTACTATGTCATCAGCCCATCTCGTAGACGGTCTTCCTCTGTTTCTTTTCCAATTGGGCCTTTCAACTGAGTCACCCGCTTGGTCCACTGCTCATCTTTCAATGTTGCCACATGGCCTGCCCATTTCGATTTTAGTTTCCGGGCATGAACTAAAGCGTCAGTGGCTTTTGACATATTTCTTATTTTTGTATGTCTTATTTTATGAATTTTCCTTATTTTTATCATACTTGTTTCTAATCCCCTTTGGTATGTGATAATTTTTTTCTTATATTTTCTGTGTATTTCCCCGTTTGACAGGCATATGTTATATGTAAATATATTCATTTTATTAGTTTTTCTATCGATAGGTATTTTTGTATTTAGTTTCTTTGGAGGGTTATGGTCGTACTCTTCCACGGTGACCAGCCGGGTTGGATTTAGATTTAACTTCCATTATGGTAAAGAAAATGCTATGTTGTTTTTTTTTATAAATTTAGTAATTAATGGCCTCTGGTTCAGATTTGGTTACGGATAGGTCAAAAATTACGTATTTGACCACTAATTCATTACGTCTTCCTAAATTGGAAATTGATAGTGTTCAAAGACTGTCTCATTTCAGCGTATTCATTAAAGTTGATGAATTTCTGAAGTGTTAAATTAAATCTGCAAGTAAAAGGCGGTCCGGCACGTAGCTATAAAGCAGTCTAGTGTCTAGTGCTAATAAGTATCTTAAGAGCTCAAAGGATAACACTTTATAGTGATGCGAAGGGAATGAGATGAAGCACGGCCGGCATAGTTAACGGCGGGCTTACTTCAGCAGGTTAATGAGGCGAATGTTTCTAATTATTGAGGGATTTATTATATATAAAACTTGCAAACACTTTAACTTAAGGATGTCTTAACGTAATCTCATATATAAATAAATGTTTATTTCTTTGTCCTCTAAGCTCAGCTAAACCGTTCATTAGTTTGCGAGGGGTTTTGGACACGATGTTGTCCCTCGTTCATATCGCTTCGTTATTCATTAGTGTAGTTAATGTTTTTATATTAACAAAACTAAACATTTTAGTTAGGATAAACATTTAAATGATTTTCGGCATTTAGTGCTATTAACTTCTAATTTGAACTCTTTTTAATGACATAGTACTTAATAGTAAAAATACATTGTCTAAGCCTAGCATTCTAATTTAATGAATCTAAATATCACCAGAAATGTCCGCAAATATAACAATTGATACTTCCTCGATACATTAACCAATACATAAATATATATTACATCATGCATATAAGGTTTATCCCGGTTGATTAATTCAGATTAGGTGCCCAATATTATCAGAGAAATTTGCTGTCATTTTGATCGAATGAAGCCGAGAGCTCAATAGCGGCTAAATATTCTCAATATGATGGCAAATCAATACTTCCAATATACGGAATTAGGTCGCACTCGTGGTCTCATCCTTTACAAGCCCTGTCAGCATTCCTGCTAATGTAAACAGCATTGCTAAGTTAATAAAAATATCAGCTTACTTTCAGCAAATTGTCCAAATATAAGTTACTCAATATTCTTGAGGCTTCTGATTACATACATATGTATATCTTAAGATATCCAGGGCCTCATCAGTATTAGTTATTGGACCTAATAATATTCAAGGGAAACAAACTGTTACCTTTAAGTTTTATTTCTAACTCAACACTATTTAATAAGTTTCTACAAATAAAGTGTGAAATACAGGAATTTATGAAGTTGTGCTAATACAAACATATATTATATTATCCTAAATAAAATAGTAATATTTTACACTATTATCCCACATTTTAAAGAATTGTTAAGGATGACTACAGTAAATTATTTACATACATACATACATAGCATCTCGCCTCATTCCCATAGGGGTAGGCAGAGACAACATCCCTCCACCTTGCCACGATCCTTGCATATCTCCTTCGCTTCTTTCATTCTCATTAAACCTTTCATACAAGTTCGTCGGTTTAGAGTACTCTTGACCTGGCCTTTTTCTTGATGATAAAATGAAAGGACTGGCAGACCTAGTAGATATCCCAATATTATATCACGATGTTTTCAAAACAAATCAAATTAAAAACAATCCTGAATCGTTAAATAGGTACAAAAAGGTTTTTTGATATTATTTACGTCTTAAAATTTAGTTACAAGGATTCCTACACGCCCTAGTCTGAGACTAATTTACAATAAACTACAACATTTATTCAAATAAACATTTGCCTATCCTTTTTTATCAATTTTTCAATATCATTTCAATTTATATAATTTTTGTTAGGGAAATTGATGAACGCCCACTCTTGTAACGCCTACGTAATCTTTCTAATGATAAAAAGATTTTTCAATTAACTTTCTTGTAACAAATGTTCATTTAGTTATTATAATTATTATATAAATACCAACTCACATTAACTATCAACGTTTTTTGTCTCAACTATTTAAATATACACAACTTGCACTGTCCTAATAATTACTATTTATAAAATTCAACTATCACACAACCACTCGAAAGACTGTAAGAATAATATTGTTATGTTCGTTAAAGTTACCTCGTATTAGAATGTTTTTGGTATTTTTAAGTGTTGCCGCTATATTATTCAATAGCTCCCAACATTTCAGAGCTATCAGTGTCTATAGTCGAATAATTTGATCATACGTCTTAAAATCACCAAATTTTAGAAAAATTTAATTAGAACTTTTCACATTTTGATATTATCCTTACTTTCCAAATATCATATATAAATAAGAGCTCATTTTTTATTGTCCTATGCTTTTAATGCCTCTTCTTAACCCATGTAGGACATATAAAACATGAAGTTCAAATAGTGGTGATGTAATAATAGCTATTTGACTTGACGTGAATGGAAATGAAATACAACGAGAGTCTGCGAGTTATATAACTTAAATAAAACAAAGGAACGTTGAATCTATAACGAGTAGAGAGACACGTGACTCGAGAAATGTATACCTGCGGCGGTGTATTCGAGCACAATGCGGCCGAGTATTCGAGCACAATTTTATTCTCTACAAAGATATCGGCTGAGATTCCTCTAAAAATAGACTAGCTTTTGTACTAAGCTTTAGATTATTTCTTGAAAGCTAAATATTAAATGAGCTTTCCATAGTCATGACTTCGAAGTCGAAAATAATGGTAAGTTGCCATTACAATATCCCTGGAACCTCCCTCCCAACTAGCAGTAGAGCCTGATGATTGTGATGTGATTGAAAATACTCTCTCCTATAGACGAGGAGGTCACTGCGATGTGCTTTTATGCATCAGATCAGACCTAAAATGTTATTGGGAGTGAGGCACTCGCTAGCAAACGAAAATACCAGCTAAAACCCAGCGATACTTATTATTTTTTTTTTATTGCTGACAGACCTCTTTTGGTTTCTACACAGCATCGTACCGGAACACAAATCTCTTTGTTTGGCGGTACGTGTTTGTTGGTAGGGTGGTAATTAGCCGCGATCGAAGCCTCCCACCATTCCTGACTTAGACAAAGTAGAAATTATAATTTTCTTAATTCGCCCTACCGGGGATCGAACCCGGGACCTCTGCTAGCAAAGCGAGTACTCGAACCACTGCGCCGGCGAGGCCGTCAAACTTGCCACATCCTTCAGTGGAGCATCAGAGGATAAGTAGACGCAATCTACCCTGGTTGTTGGAGAGGTATTCAGATTCAGTCAAATCCGTCCGGGCTTGGATGTTCAATTCCTAGATATTCGGTGCTTGTATCATCAGTGTTCGGTCATCTGTTCTTTAGGCTTGGGTTTTCAGATTTCAATTCTTCGGGTTTCAGCGTTCGATCTACTCCGATCGGGAGTCTAAGGAGAAATGTGCTTGAAATTTTTTTTCGAAGTGTGTAGTTGCTGTTAGCCCTACTGGCTTGGCGTTAGTCCTAGTGGCGAGCGTAAAAGCTCCGCCGAGGGGTGGGCCCGTAGAAGGGCCTGTTGCATCGTGGGGGAAACGTTGTTCTAAGGGCGCCTCCTGTGAGGCTTGAACCTAGGCTTAGAGCAACGTTTGCTGCTGCTAAAAAGGGTAAATGACAGATGCTTAATCATAACGCCGATGGGTCCGCGGCCATGGTGCGTCAGAAGTGTACACTGTGTATGTGTGATAGTGTAAGAATCCTTGTCAGCCTTGTCAATCTGGTCATCTGAGTCGTCAAGGACGTGTTTGGGCCGCCTCTTCCTACTCGGTGTGCTTGCAAACTCTGGAAGACGCCCTTTATACAACTCTCTCACTCGGCATTTACATACGGCATGACGAGCAAGAGAGAGGGTGATAGCGGCTGCTGAGGTAGGAGAGGGAGGGATCGCCGACGGTTGACCAATCAGAATTAGTCGCCGTAGGCGACGCGTAAAGCTCGCGGCTCCCATCTGCAACATTGGTACTCCCGAAGATTCCCGCTGGGAAAATTAAAAGGAAGAAGGAAAAGCTTGAATATATGCCTCCTGCGCCGCAGAATAAGGCCCCTGCGCTCCAATCCCTTTCGCTAGTAAGTCTTCCCTCACTGTGCCCTCCAGCAAATGGTTCCTACCAAAGGAAGGAAGTACTAATTATAATTATTGTCAAACATAAAACCTAAAACAATAGTTTTTAATTAAAATGCTGAAAAATCACATAGGTTCGCCTTTGTTGTTAACGTTACATAAAATATTAACGTTACTTAAAATTTTATACTATTGTACAGTACGATATTATGCTATTAACATTACTATAAAAGTATTCATATTCTATTTAATGCAATCGAATATGACCACTTTTAAACATAGAAATTGAATAAATAGAACCATTTTACAAATATTATATTGTTGCTAATTACTTTTTTCTTATAAAGTGGTAATTCATTGATAATTTACTTGTAATCGTGATCAGTGGTTTACATTTTTTTATTTAAAAGTTCATTAAGAACTGGGTACATGTATTTTATGGGTCGTGAATGGTACTTAATCATCACCCTTAGTTACCTTTAGTAATCTCTGCTCTCGTGGACTAAATCGAGTGAAGAAAAGCTGTATTTTAATAAATATAGAACAAAAATATAATTGAATTTCGTAATAATAATGTCGCCTTGATGTTTCCACTTCTGTCGT
This sequence comes from Elymnias hypermnestra, assembly GCA_015832385.1. NCBI lineage: Eukaryota > Metazoa > Arthropoda > Insecta > Lepidoptera > Nymphalidae > Elymnias > Elymnias hypermnestra. Next base: position 1,703,885 of record JACTOM010000935.1, on the reverse strand, counting down.
GTGCTCTTAAGTCAACATCAAGTATCGTTACTTGTGTGATGGTAAATGATAGTATTTTTTATAAATACGACTGAATAAGCGCGTCACCTGATGGTAAATGATCACCGCCGCCATGTATACCTACAGCACCTGGGGAGTTAAGTTAATTAAACAATTACATATTAATCACCCTTACCTAAGAAACGGTCGTTTAAGCAATCTCAACTCTCTTAAACTTAGGGAATGAAGAATTATTTCGTTATCGACAACAAATTCTAAATAAATATAACTATAGATATTATAATTCGGATTTAGAAGAGGAATGGGATGTACGGATCAGGTCTTTTCTTTACGGTGCATAACTGAAAAATGTTTGGCTAAACACCAAAAAGTTTATTGCGCGTTCGTAGATTTAGAAAAGGCCTATGATCGAGTGGTGAGGAATGAGCTGTGGTCAACGTTATCTACGTATGGGGTGAGCGGTTGTCTGATCCAAGCATTGAAGTCTCTCTATGAGGGTTCTAGTGCCTGTGTCAGAATAAACGGAGCGTACACGGAGTGGTTTCCTGTCGAAAGAGGTGTTCGACAGGGATGTGTTGCGTCACCATGGCTGTTCAACCTTTTCATGGATAAATGTTTGACAGATTTAAAAGAATGTATGTATGGGTTAAGAATGAATGAATTACTCATCAAATGTTTACTCTACGCTGATGATCAAGTAATACTTGCGTCATCCGCTAACGAGCTTCAGGAGATGCTAAATATTATGAATGAAGCTTTGAAAGGGAAAGGAATGAAAGTGAATGTAAACAAAACGAAAGTTATGCTTTTTGAACGAGATGAATCTATGATGAATGGCAATATTTTGATAGATGGGGAACAAGTGGAAGAGGTGAAAGAATTTGTATACTTGGGATCTAAATTTACAAAAGATGGAACATGTGAAAGTGATATCGAAAGGAGAGTGAATGCAGGGAATATGGTAAATGGTGCTCTGCATGCTTTTATGAATAGCCAGATGGTGTCTCAAAGGGCTAGACTGGCAGTGCATGCTGGAGTGTTGGTGCCAACACTTATGTATGGTAGTGAAAGTTGGGTATGGCAGAAGAATCACAAAAGTAAAATAAATGCGGTAGAGATGAGAGCGTTGAGAAGCATGAGTGGATTAAAACTGAGTGACAGAGTGAGAAATAGTGTGATAAGAGAACGTTGTGGTATAAAAGAAGACGTAGTGACTAAAATTGAGAAAGGTATGCTTAGATGGTTTGGGCATGTAGAGAGAATGAATGAAAGGAGACTGACAAAAAGGATTTATGAGTCAAGAGTGAATGCGAAAGTTGGAAGGGGAAGACCGAGGCGAACGTTCCTGGACCAAATCCAGGACATTTTAAATAACGGCCAGGTCAAGAGTACTCTAAACCGACGAACTTGTATGAAAGGTTTAATGAGATTGAAAGAAGCGAAGGAGATATGCAAGGATCGTGGCAAGTGGAAGGATGTTGTCTCTGCGCAATCAATGTTGATCAGGCGCAAGGCCGTGCTCTCCTCAAAACTCAATATTGATTTTTAAATCGGCCCGACCCGGGACCCAGGACCCAAGACCTTATGTTTGTACTCGAACATGATAACTACTAGACCAATGGCCACTACCCATAATAGCTCCTATAGAAGACAGAGGTAACTAGCAGTTCTTTTGTGATTAGTTTACTGTAATAAAGCCCAAGTCTGGTAAGAGCTAATTTATCTCCAAATAATTGTTACACCATATTGTACCGGAAAGCAAATTTTTCGCTTGAAGTCACTTCTTTGCTTATATGATGGTATCTAACCAAATTATCCATTATCATGGCGATACCAGCAATAAAACCCATTCAGATTAGCAGGATAATGTATTAAAACTTTGTTAGTTCATAACTGAAGTCGCTTACTTAGTTTTAATTGGGAAAGGAAACTTGGATAAGCTTAACTTTCCTTTCCGCACTGATAATTTTGTTTGCGCTATGAAATTTCTTACTCATTCCTTTAAAGGAATGTAATGTTTTGTATTTGCTTATTGGAATATAATTTTTACTCAATAGAATTTTGTGATTTCAACAGAAATTGATTAATAATAGCTGACTCGACAGACTCTTGTCTATGAATATCGAACTCGAATTGGTGTAGTTAATAAATAACATAACTATTGGAAAACCTAGTGTCTATTCTATTATTTTATTCTTTTCACAACATACTTTAGGTTTATATAAATATATTTGATTTCTGACTAGCGGTTTCACATAGATTCCTAGATTGAATTTTTTCAAATCGTTATATCTTTTGAATGGAATGTCCGATTTCAATAATTAAAAAAGTATTTTACAGGTATTGAATAGGAGTTTAATGAAATATGGATGAATACAGAGGTATGAATAATATGGTTTGATTATTGTCGACACTTTTATAACTACAGTAGTTGGATATTTGGTATCCTGGACTTTTTTATAGATATTAATACGTTCTCTAATATTGTAGAACATTTTTTTGTTCTATCATCAATAATTTCCGCAGCGCACGCGATGACAGATATTGTGTGACTAATTTTTTCACACCTTGAGTTACATTAATGAATTTTTATTAGGGATCTCTATTTTTTTTGAGAAAGTAATATAGCTTATATCTCTTAGTGAAAATGCAGCTTTCTAATAGTGAAAACATTTTTGAAATCGTTCCAGTAGTTTTTGTGTGAAAACGTTACAAATATAAAAGTTTTTTTTTTCGATTCAGTCACACTTAAATATAATAGTTAAATGTGACACCGACCTGAAAGCACCGCTCAGCTACTAATGTTGGACTTTAGCCCAACGCTGGATTTCAGCGGCGACCCTAAACATATCCTATTATTAATAAATATACTACATGAAGACTAATAAATAAATAAATATGAGAACGGAACGGAAACGTCAGAATCAGCCTTTGCTGTTGAATAAAATAATTCATTAAAATTAAAATTCATACATACAGTGTGATCTAGTGTCATTGGAGTTCAAAAGCCTTTTGTATAAACTGTTTATAATAAATTTTACGATAAACCGAAAGAACAAAATATAGACTTTGTTAGGTAAGAGGGTTAAACTTAGATCGGGTTATTCTAAAGGGGTTTACTATTAGAAGCCATAGAAAGCGATAGTACTGACAACATTACGTGTTAATCCATCTAATATCCATTTAGTTTACATTACGGTACATTTTAAGTAAGTTTATAGGTAAAAGTTATTATATTAAATGAAATCTGTAGAGCTTACTTACGTAGAGCTTAATAGCCATGTACCGGGGGTAACCTACGGTATCCTGGACAGCGGCGTCTTTTCTGGCGATCTTGCGTGGGAGCTTCGTGCGGAAGTTCTTGCGGCCATCTATAGGATCAGGGCTCGAGCCGACCGCGCTCTGATCCAATGATGGAAAGAGGATCTTAGGATCCCAGTAGCGGGCGTGGCTACTGTAGAGGCGATCCGCCCTCACCCGAAACAATGGCTTTCCAGGTAGCACGGGTGTCTCACCTACAGATTGGTGCAGGTTCTGACCCAACACGGATATTTCGGAAAGTTGCAGCACAGAATTGGTCGCGAGGAGTAACCGGCCTGCTATGAGTGTGGTGCTGCCATCGACTCGGCACTGCATACTTTGGCAGATTTTGCAGCCTGGGGACCTCAGCGTCACCTCTTGGTTGCGCTGATCGGCACAGACCTCTCACTGGCAAGCGTTGTAAGAGCGATGCTCTCTAGTGAGCGGTACTGGGCGGGAGTGGCCATCATCTCACTAAAGGAGGCCCACGAACAAAAGAGGGAGATTGCAATGAATGCTCCCTTACACCGCCGTAGGAGGCAGGCCACATAGCAGCATCTGTTAGCGTAAGTCCTTCTGTCGTCGAGAATCCAGCCGGATTCATCCGGGACACCAGGGATGAATGCGAAAGTTGAACCCCTGGCGCTTGATTCATAGATGCAGAGGCTTCCGCTGGGTTTTTTAATGGGTATTGCGAGGCTTGCCTGTTCGCCGAGCCCCACACTCCTGACACACGGTCGGGGCCAGTAAAGTAAGTAAGTAGCAACCCATTAACGTCCCACTGCTGAGCAGGGCACAGGCCTCCTCACTCCGAGGAGCGAGGGTTTTTAGAGCAAAGACCCACCACGCTGCTCCACTGCGGATTTGCAGGCATAGTACACAAGTGCACTCTGTATTCCTTCACTCTCATAGTCCGTTGTGACGGGAATCCGACACGACCGGAGAGAGATCAGGCGCAGGATCGACGGCTTAACGTGCTCTCCGAGGCACGGGGGTGGATTACACTGCCAACTTCCCAACTTCGGGCAAATATTGAGAAAATCCTAATAGAAAACTCAATATTGATTTTTGAATTGGCCCGACTCGGGACTCGAACCCAGGTTCTCATGTCTGCAGTCGAACGTGCTAACCACAAGACCAATGAGGCAGTTCTTAAAAGATTTTTAGAGGTCTTAATATGATAAGGATTGATACAGAGGTTTGAATAATGTGGTTAGATTTGGTTGAATTGTTGACGCCACTTTTATAAACTTTTAAAATGCAAAAAAGTAGTTATAGAGGCTTAACTACAGTATTTGGATCTGGAGTGCCATTGGAGTCGAATGCTTTTGCTATCTTCTGGCCCCCTATTTCAGATGCAGAGGGCTCCCCTGGGTTTTAGTGGGTATTCTGGAAAAAGCGAGTCCCACATTCCGTAAGTAAATGTATTTCCCAGCGAAAAAAAAGTATTTGGATAAATGGCACCGTCCACCTATGATATTTTAGAGCAATTTTTTGTTTTATCACCAATAGTTTTCGCAGCGCACGCGATGACAAATTTTTTGTGACTATTTTTTCACAGCTCGGGTTACATTAATATATTTTTATTAAAGATCTCCATTTTTCTGTAAAAATAATATAGTCTCAGTTAAAATGCAGGTTTCTAATGGTGAAAAAAGTATTGAAATTTGTAATGTAGTTTTTGTGTTAAAACGTTACAAACATATATAGAAAAACACAACCCGTAGAGGAGCAGCTAGTTGTCAGTAAATATTGCCAGTAATATTATATTAAATATTAAAATAAAATAGGGCAGTGATGATTTGACTATAACTTTCCGTTATTTAGCGTGACCCAAAATATTAAGTCCGTATGAAGTTTTATTAGTTCAAAAACAATTAGGCGCATAAGTTACACACACACACACAGTCTCTGAGTGCGGATTTTCCTATGTTCCCACGGCATCAGGAACTATGCAGGTAACACCAGGGAAAAAAGCTACATAAACCTAAATGTATAAAAACTAGTTTTCTTAAGACCACACGAATGAAGTAAAACATATAAACATGTTTATATATGGATGTGAGTATTTATTTTCGCTCGATTTATCTATTGGCCTCGTCTGATCACATCTTTCGTAACACCCTCGTCACGCATCTTCCAGCATATTCCCCAAGTCACGCGTGGGTAAAGAAGTTTTAGAAGGGTGAATTTCTCTCTCTCTTCCTTGTTCACAACAGCCACATTTACTCGAACGAGCGTTACATATTTGAGTGTCACCGTTTGGTGTCATTCAATACCCACAACATATATAATAGTTGTGATCACTTAGATTTCATTTTCTCATATTCCCACGACGTCAGAAACAATGCTAACAATACCAAGGAGAAAAGGCAGTAAAAAACGAAATTAAAAAAGTTATGTACCCCTCACTAGTAAAAGCTTCTCTTAATAAGGCTTTTTTCAGCAATATTTCAACCCTAAATTAAGTGTCACATGGCTAAAAGCAGCAAATTAGGTTAGGGGACAGTGAAAAGAGACCGTTTTAATTAAGCAGAGCCCGTATTACCTTAAAGTTTCAAATTTAGAGGGTTACTATGTTAAATAATAATTATTTTTCAAATATTAAACGCTTTATAGTATACAAGTTTTATACATTTCTTAGGAATGAGATTAATGAAAATTAGTGATATGCTAAATTTTAACTATTTTCAAATAAAATTGGACTAAATAATTAAAGTCAATAACCAAACTAAACCATGCTTTAATTCAAGTAACTTCAAACTTTCTTGTCAATGACTTTACTACCGGTTCGGAATGTCGCATCTACTGAGAAGAATCCGGCAAGAAACTCAATAGTTTTCTATTAATATTATAATTTATGTAGAAATACAATGCCATAATCAACAACAAAACAATACAATATAATTTAGAATCTAATTTGTCTAAATTTTAGACACATTAATAAGACAAAGATTTAAACAATTGAAAACATTATAACTGGTTGTTGACGTTGATAAAAACTGAGAACTAAACTAACTTCTGAAATACAAAACTGTTCGCGCCATCTGGCGCTAAGCATTGGTACCTCGGAAGCGGCGTACTCGGGCCATATGCAAGCTTTCCGATGTACCAATGCACTGGTTATCGGGAGGTGCCACGTCGATCACGAGAGGACGCCTCCCGCGCCGCTCCATAAGCATGGAGCGGTATAGTTCATAGTTTTATCTGTGGTCAGTATTCGATAGCTTGCTGTACACCTCGAGGCGTATCGTGACGGGCCAGGGAAGCCCGCCTTGTAGGTTTTGGATTGTTTTGTCGGGAAAGTGTGGCAATTTCACGCGTTATTTGTTGTTGAAGCCGATAGTCGTCGCATTTGGAGGACCTCGTTGCCCCCTAGTGAAGTGTGGCGGGTCAGCGCGAATATAGAGGTTAGTCTGCCCACGTGGTGGTCGCAGCTTGGACTTTCCTGTGATTTTGAGTGGAACCAGCGTCGCCGACAGTAGCTTTGGACGCCTTGGCAGGTTACAGACACACTCACAATTATACACACATACAAATAAACATCCACGTGATTGTTCATCTGCCAGGGCTCGCCGCCGTCGAGGAGATCGGCGCTAGCTGTTGGACCCTCGTGGAATCTCCCCTTAACTTCTCCTCCCGCCGACTCGAGACCGATTCGACCTGGACTTTCTATGGGCCCGAGTCCAGGGTCGACTCCATGATAGGGTCACGGCCGGCGTGAACAAAAACTGTTTATAATTTCAAATAATGGCATATTTAAGTCCAAACACCAATGAAATTAATTCCCATCGAATACATTTGTTAATTATCTAATTCAATATAAAACTACTATTCTCTGTTAGTTTTCAATAGGTATCATTGTTATTACATAAGTAATATTAATAATTTATGAAACATTTCAACGACTCTATAGCAAATTGGGTTCAATTGCAATATTTAGAAATCCATCAATGAGAAGCCCGTCATTTGATCTTTGAATAGTCAAATGACGAACCGTATTCTTTACTTGTAATAATATTTTATTTTAAATATACTATCACATTCGTACGAAATAATAATAAAGATAAAGATATTTTTTTACTTTCAAGTAGTTAATCTTCTTTTTTTGCAAGTAGTTTATTAAAATGATTTAATTAGTTGAATCAATCATTACTTTTTTTGCGATATCGGGACGGGAAGTCTCACCGCTGGGCAAAGACCTCCTCACTCATATGAGGGAGGATATTTTAGATTATACACCCACCTTGCTGCTAATGGCCAGGTAATAGCCAGGCTACACTTACCCCAAAAATATTCCTGGAATTTGCAGGATTTCTCACGCTGTTCTCCTTTACCGAAAAGCACAACGATGGTTTGTAAAGAACAATCAAGCGCGTGTGTTTCATTTTTATAAAGAGTTACTTAAGGACTAGAACCCGCGATTTCCCTAAATGAGAATCCATACGTGTCACCATGGCCATCATTAAACATAATAAAATTTAACTATTACCTATACATACCCAAAAATACTCCAAAGATTCTTCACGGCGTTTTCCTTCATCGAAAATCACTGGATTGAAAAGAACAATCATGCTCGTTAGTTAAAGAGAAACTTAACAGTGCTCCGGATTCGTATGTAAAGAATCCACGGGTTTCTCGACTAAGCCTTGGCTTTACACAGGCTAATCTGAACTCAAGGTTCTGCCTTGCACGCCTTGCTAGTAGGGGAGTAACTAGCCACAAGTGAAGCCTCTCATGAGGTTAGATTCAGACAAGTTCTTCGGCTCGAAATGCCTCTCCAACAAGGAAAGGTAGGCAATCAGTTCAGCATATTTTAAGCTTTCTCTTGTTAGGTAAAATAGTTGGATTTTACCTACGACCAATACTCCTTTTTTTCCACTGGGAAATGCTTTTACATACCATGTGCCAAAGAGTGTGTGATTTGTCACGTGACCTGACACTTCTGGATGAAGCTGATGAAGGATGTCCAAGGAGGAGACAAGACGCGTTTGTAAAGACGCCTCATTCCGCCTAGCCTACTTGGTGAGAAGGGTGTAGTTTACAGGCGACGTTATCCAGCATCATCAGTTGTAGAAATCCTTACCTCTCGTGCCAAAGGACGTGGTCAAGGTAGAATAATTGCCTCAAGTTGCCGGTCTGCAAAGTCTCTGATAGCAAGGTTGCCATCGTCTACGTTAACAAATAATTAATATTCAAGAAACACTTATAGAATCACTACCTTTCTCTATGTTTTTAGTGATGACGACTATTTGTACTTGGTTTTATTAATTTAATATGTATATTATGTATTGATTTATAATCTATATATTGTGCGGATTTTATGTATGTAAACGTATATGTATTAGTATGTAGAATTATTTTTATGTATGTGTATATTTTTTAACGAACACCACCTACCCTCCTTACTTTAAATAATCTCCCTAACCCTAAGGTTGCCTGGTAGAAATCGCTAATAAGCGATAAGGTCGCCTATTTGTACTACTTGCTAAGTTTTGTTTCATGTTTTATTTGTATAATGTTGTGGTGTACAATAAAGTCTATTCTATTCTAATTATCGACATAGTTAATAACGAAAACATTGGCGAATAAGTGAGTTACAAATACTTATGTAAAAGGTCCAACAAAGAATTCCCTGTGATGAAATAAAGAAGAAATATTTGAACGAAAATATTCCGAAAGTAATTCTGAAACTGGACGGATTTGTTTTGCAGAAATTATAAAACAATTCAGGCGGATTCGGGCCGTCCCATCCGGCGAGTAGGTAAATTCACGAGGGACGGGTCGGGATGTCCTTTCATAGCTTAATTCAGAAAAACCTTAACATTGTCGAATCTTTATGTACTGTTTACGAATCCGAGCGTCGATCTTTAAATTCTTCAGAAGATAGTATTCAATAAAGCCTTAGAACTTGAGATAAATGGTTGACCTGTAGACCAATGTCTCATCGGTCTAGTGGTTAGTTTGTTAAGCTATACATATGAGTTTCTGGATTCGAGTCCCAAGTTGGAAGAATTCAATGATGAATATTCTATTCAGAAAACCTCAGTATTTTGCCCAAAGATGGAAATTTAGTCCAGTGCGTTGTGGAGAGCACGTTAAGCCGTCGCTCTTGTGCCTGATCTCTCTCCGGTCGTGTCAGATTGCCGTCTATGAGAGTGAAGAAATAGTGAATGCACTTGTGTAGTGGATCTATGCTCTAAAAACCCTCTGCCCTTTGAGTGAGGAGAGCTCTGCATAGCAGTGAGACGTTAATGGACTGCTACATACTACTTAAATGTTTGAAAGTGAGTGTGAGTAAAAGTATTTAACGGTAGGATCTGTCAAATGATTAATTTATTTAACTTGACTTGAGTCAGACAGATTCACTCCCAGGGAACTTGAAATTAAGACGCAAATCTATACTAATATTATAAAGCTGAAGAGTTGTTTGCATACGCTTATCTCTGGAATCGCTGGTCCGGTTTGAAAAATTCTTTCAGCTCATGGTAGCCTATTTATTGAGGAAGGCTATAGGCTGTATATCATCACGCCAAGACTGATAGAAGCGGTACCAATGAAGAATGTTTCAAAATTGAGGGTTTTCCTTTTGAGCACGTCCACTGTGTGCGCTGCTTACACGGTTAAAGTTTCACAAAATCATGCATGACAGAAATGTACCCCTTTAATAGTTCTAAATCAAAGTTCACGCTAGCATAGGTCTATTTTTTGCTAACCAATTTACAAAGGCACAGCTAGTTTATATATATGTGTATGTAAAGCTTTGCAAAACGTTTAATAAAATAAAAAAAAATGCAGAATGAAATAAGAGCAATTAGCAAAGAAAAATAACGTTATAGTTTTAGTTTAAAATAAATTTTATGCTCTTTTCGTGTAAGGCAGTGTTGCTTTTAAAGCCCGCTTCTGTAAAAGAGGATAAATTGTTGTTCATTTCAGCAACAAGTAAGATACACAACTTCTACATTAATTCCATAATTCAGAATTATAACATAAACTAACTAACTCGCGCAACATCGTCGACATCACTTAAGAGAGCGTGAGAACAAATTATATTACCATAAGGAAAGCAACTATCGGTCTAATGTAATTGATTTATAGGTGTTATCTTCATTCATTATGTTTTTCAATCTAATCATCATGGGGTTTTTCGCGGCATTCTGTATACGGGCCTCGGGAAGGTACCTAGGCTGCACAATCTGCTACAGTGTGAATTGTGCAGCCTCCGGACCTCAACGTCACCTCATAATGGCGCTGATCGGCGGTGATCAGTCGCTGAGGAGCATTATAGGTGCGATGCTCTCCAATGAGAGCATGTGCCTCCTTCTGCGAGACTGAAGTCTCGCTTAAGGAAGCCCATGACCGAGAGAGGGAGAATGCAGTGGATCCTCCCCCTCACCACCGAAGAACACAGATTACTAGGCGGCGCGTGTTTGTGCGCCTCCTCTCGAGTCCTTGAATCTTCAGATGGATGCGCATTATGGATGAAGAGGGTTCCGCTGGGTTTTAGTGGGTATAGGTTTCCTCCCTCAGCTAAAAAAGGGTCTCATTGCCCGGACATTTTTTCTCGGGCATTAAGTAAATGCCTGGTACTCTTTTTTGCTCGTTTGGGTTGGGTCCATTCTGGACAAAACCGATGGGAGTCTGGCCACTGCCTTAACGTCATCTTCGCCGCTATCACCTACGTCTTGTGGTGGTAATTGCAGGAACTCTCGAAGCAGGGGACGCCAAGTGTTAGGCGTTGTCTGATACTGGCTGGTAAAGTCGTTTGGGTGTGTGTGCGAAGAATTGTCTGCCAGGTGGTACATACACCTCTTAAGCTGGCGGACAAACATCCCCACGGTTTGCTATAATTCGCAAACGGTTGGACTGATTTTTGGTTTTAAATTATTCGTGAAAGTCCAAGTAAGCTTTAAAAGGTGCGTAAATATAAAACAAATGATTGGAATATAGTAAAAACCACAAATTCGCTATGGCTTTTTGTATTGATGACGTCGCGTTGGCAGGCTGGCGAAGCTTGTTCGCAGAGTATGCCAGTTGTACTGATATTAAATGTATTAGTAACGCATTAAGAAAGTATTAATAAAAAGAGTGAATGTACATCATATAAATTACGAAACCAAAACAAACTTGTTATAAATTCTGCATAAGATTAACAACTCATTTAAGGGTAACTGTATACGTTTCTACAATAAACTCCCACAAGACCTTCTAAATATGTCAATTAATAAATTCAAAGTCTTTGTTAAAAGAAAGTTGATAGAAAAATCGTATTATAAGTTGCTAGATTACTTAGTGAACGAATTGCTCTAATTTTAATTAAAATATAGTAACCCAATATGATATTGTAATGATTATGGGTACAAAAAAAAATACCCGACCGAGTTTGTTGTGGGTTCTTCTCGGATCAGGGCGCGAAGGAACCCTCGTAACTTTAGATTTTAAGCCGTTCTTGAGTACCATCATCAGACGTATTAGAATCAGAGTCTGTAATATGCCTACTTGAGTAAAGATTGTTTTGATTTTGATTTGAATGTCTTAAGCTTAATGTGTAATATAATTATGTGTACAAATCAGGATTACACGCATGATTAGAAGAATATATATGTGCCTCTTCACTCTCTAGCTGTAGGTTAATTAATAACAGAACTTTTTCAGGGATCGTCGAACTTCTATACAAATATAATATCTCTGATATTTGCAAGTTGAAACAAAAAATTCGTTGCGTCACTGAACTCCCAAACCCTCTCACTGTTGGCCCCTCTTCGAAACCTCGACACGAGCTGATTACAAAGTTTCAACAGAATGATGCCGAGAAGGATTTTTTAATGAATATTAATTCGTTGCCAGTAAAACAAACTTTACTCTCTGCCAGGATCGGTAATTGCTCCGTTTTTCGTCTAAACTGAATCCGGAATCTTCGCCAAGGTTGAAAACTTTTTCGCTACCATAGTATTTGGAGTGGAAATCGTTATTTATTACGGAATCGATGCCTACAAATGCCTAATCCAATTTCACGGTTCAAGTGATACTTTTAAGTCTTAATGATGTATTTTATCTATTGAGAGGTAAGTTTTAAAATGGAACAAACCGTTTGAATCATATTTCCGATGCTGATTTTATATGTACGCTTAGTTCTTTTAAACCAATTAACGAATTTCAATGCAGTTTTTAGCAATTTATAGCACTAATCAAGAGGAAGCTTTATATTTAAAATACATATATATTATAATAAATAGAAGCCGAAAAATTTTAACAATTTGTAAAGTGATGTTAAAGACATATTTTTGTGCGATTAAATCGCAAGTTCTGTCTAAATATTACGAGATAGATCAAATTAATGTATTACAAAATTGTATATCTTAAAAAGATTTATAAATAAGTCCATGATGTTATATATTTATCTCTAAAGGATAACCCACTGTAACCATCTTTATCTTTTACATATAACAAAAAAAATTGTGTTATTTCTCAAGCCATTTTATACAAAACAATATAACTTCTCGTTCAATCAAATACATTACTTACGTTGTATTTTTTGTGTAGATAAATTATGTCCTTAACAGCAGTGCATTAAAATGGATATCTAAGAACATATCAGAGATTTAAAAAGCACAGCCCAGCATCAAATACGAGTAGATATCGTTGTACTTTAAGACAGTTACGCGGATCAGCTAGTTATAAAATAAAACATCATACAATAATAAATTATGGGTAAATTAAAAAACAATAAGTCAAGAAGCTCCTTAAAATTAATTTAAGTTCTGAAATAAGTTTGACAAAAACGCTCAGCTCTTAACAAGAAAATAGCTTTAATTTCTCCAGTCTGTGAGCTTTGTTCGCCTTTTAATTAGTATTTTAATAAAAATCCTAAATATTTACTTCTCCAACGAGGCAGCTTTGTAATTAATAAGTTGAAGTACTTTTGAATTTATCGTGACCTTGAAATGGGGAATTTTGTTTTAAAACATATTGTAATACAGTTTTTAATTGGTGAATCTTATCTAGATTAAACAGTTAACTTGACTATTGGAGTTAAACATTTTTAAAAGGATTTTACGTTAATTAAAAGTGTGTGCGTACAAAGTACACATGTAAGAAGTGAAACTTCTTTAGCAAACTTATTTTTAATATCTTCGTGATGCTATCAAGCGTTTCATCTATCAAAATTTTACTCTCATATATTTAAAAAAAAGGTTTAGTAATCAATCACGCTGCGGCAGGTTATACAGAAGACTAAAGAGTATAGCCGGCCATTTTTCTCAGCGTTTGTGGACTATGAAAAAGCCTTCGATTTGGTGGAAACCAGGGCCTTATTGAAGTCTTTGCAGAGATGCCGAATCGACTACCGTTATATCCATGTGTTTGTATGAAAACGACACCATGACGATCCGTGTTCAGGACCAAAACACGGCATCTATCCAATTGCAACGTGGTGTGTGACAGGGAAACGTTATCTCCCCGAAACTATTTACCGAGGCGTTGGAAGACATCTTTAAGTTTCTGGACTGGAACGGATTCGGCATCAATATCAACAGCGAGTACATCACTCACTTGCGATTTGCCAATGATATAGTCATAATAGCAGAGCTCAATGACCTCAACAGGTGGGCCTTAAAACAAACATGGATAAGACAAAAATCATGTCGAACATACATGTTTCGTCCCACCCGGTCATCGTTGAGAACTCAGCACTTGAAGTTGTAGACGAGTACATCTACCTGAGACACACGATCCAATTAGGTAGGTCCAACTTTGAAAAAGAGGTCAACTCGGATGGGCAACGTTCGGTAAACTACGGGGCATTTATTCATCCACAATTCCTCAGTGCCTAAAGACCGAGGTCTTCGAATAGTGCGTGTTGCCAGTGATTACATATGATACCGAGACATGGCCGCTGTCTATGCGCATAGTAAGGAGACTCAGAGTCACTCAGCGGGCAATGGAAAGGGCTATGCTCGGGGTTTCTCTACGTGATCAAATCAGAAATGAGGAGATCCGTAGGAGAACTAAAGTCACCGACTTTGCCTACCGAATTGCAAAGCTGAAGAGGGCAATAGGCGGGGCTCATAGTTCGAACCGAAGGACGTTGGGGCCCGAAGGTGCTAGCGTTGCGGCCTCGCACCGGAAAACGCAACGTTGACAGACCTCCCACCAGATGGACCGATGGAGAGACCTTTGTCCAGCTGTGAACGTCCATTGGTTGAGAGGACAACGACGACGACGAATCATTTGCCGGGTGTTGCACATAGTAGCGATTTGCCTCTACATCATATTAAGTTATATGTCAAAAACATTCTTATATATTAACCATTTATTGAAACTTAATTAAAAGCAGGGTAACTGGTGAATATCTTGTCGGTTTCATTTCGATAGAATCAAGTTTTCGAACCGGTGGATTAATAACTATTTAAAAGAGCTTATTGGGCGTACATAAATAAAGAAATTTTGATCTGATATCACGAATGTCAATGTTATATAATAAATGTGTGAAACATCCATTAGAGAAAGATATTTTTATAATAGTTTTTCTGAATTTAAACGTAGGATGATGCAATATATTTTGGCCTATGTATTGTAGTTTTATTATATATTTTAATATTTATTTGTACTTGACATCTTTCCTTTTATTAATATGTTTATTTTTGTTTTACATTTAATAATATTATCATCTTCTTATGACATTATATATGTCGGAGTACAATAGTCTGTGGAACGCTGGCGCGATCTGTCTATCAGCGTAGGGCAAAGTCAATAAGTGGCAGCCCCGCGCGCGTCTCTCGGTAGTTCTCGGGTGATGGCCCACCGGAGCGGTCGACTTTTGAAACTGTCGCGTTCCAAGCTATTATTGTTAATGAGTTTGCGTAAATTTATATCGGGAACATTAAGTGATTGAACATTATAATCCGAGTTAGTTAATAAAGTGTTTGATTACACCAACATTACCCACGAACGCCCGTTGTCGTCGTCGTCTCAACCAATGGACGTCCACTGCTGGACAAAGGTCTCTCTTAATGCATTCCAATGGGCCCGATCTTGCGCCGCTTGTATCCAGCGGCTGCCAGCGACCCGCCTAATATTATCGGTCCACCTAGTGGGGAGTCTGCCGACGCTGCGTCCAACGTCCATCGGTTCTGCGAACTACGTGCCCTGCCCATTAACACTTCAGCTTTGCAATTCGGTAGGCAACGTCGGTGAATTTAGTTTTCCTACGTATCTCCTCATTTCGGATTTGATCACGTAGGGAAACCCCGAGCATGGCCCTCCCCATTGCCCGCTGAGTGACTCTGAGTCTTCTTACGAGACCCATAGTCAGCTGCCATGTCTCGGAACCATATATAATCGCTGGCAACACGCACTGTTCGAAGAACGCCCACAGTATGGAAATTATGGATGCCATTAATGACGATGTCGGCGGAAGACCCTACGCCCCTATGCTTAATGCTCTCCTTTCTCACTTATTCTCCGACATATTTAATTTAATTTAATCTGACTTCATATATAATAATTATTGCATGCTGTGATAGACTGTTATTAGTTGGACATATTTATCATAAATTAAACGTATATACCTGCTTTCGGCTGTCCAAAATTAAATAAATAAACAAATGTAATTCGGCATTACAAAGAGGCAAGAGTTCTAGATATAAGAAATAGCTCTTGGCGATAAAGTATGGAATTTTATGTAGGTATTTTTATAATCTCATCATAATGCGCATATTCTCACTTCGCAAACATTTTTGGTCCGCATTCTGGGTACAACGACAAAAGCCGACTGCATAAACAAGGGGAGCACGGCAATTTCCAAATGTTATACCGAATATCTGCTTAACGAGGATTTATATCACAAACAAACGCTTACAAAAAGAAAAATATTGTTTTTTTTAATATTAATTTGGTGTGGGATTTTTTGCTTGCGACTTTATCGTGTTTGCGATCATTATTATTTTATTTGTTGAATTGCTATTTAATTTCAATATTTGTTTATTAGGCTGTAGTATTTGTAATTATATCAGAAAAACGTTTAAGGTTATTCCAGAAATTGTCTCAATTTTAATCACAACTGTTTCGACGACTGTGATTGGTGGACTTATCTCGCACAGGAGAATGAGGGACATACAACACTTGTCTGTTCTCAGTTTGTATCACGTTTCCTATTAGTAATGTGTTTTAAATCATTCTAATGGTGACTAAAGTGTTTAATATAATAATGAAGACTCGGAGAATAGTATTACTTATCCTACAAATTAGTGAGAGACTGTAAAAGTCGTAATCATGATTAAATAGTAGTTTTGTTGACTTATGTATGTAATACATTTCTCTCCAATGTCAGACCTATATCCAAGAAGGGATCCTTATGGAAAAAATCAACTATATCTGGTATTTTCAATATGTTAGGAGACGGGTCCCGAAAACCAAGTCAGATGATAGTACTAATGACACCTCTGATGATGAAACGGAAAAATATCAATATGATTAAAAAAACATTATATATTACATCAAAATAAAATGATATACTTGTAAGATCTGTAAAGGAATACTTAACATAGCACGTCCGAAGCGGGGGATTGAAGATCCTTTATGTACAGGAGTTGGAAAAATTACGTGTAGTCTCAAAGGGGGTCCTATAAGACCCCTTTTCATTGCCATAGAGCTGAAAAAGAATCAACCCAGTCAATCGCGGCCGTACAAATCAACAAAACTGAACACAGTTTCGTATATTTGTCTCCCTCTTTCCTCACGGCGGTAACGCGTTTGTTGGAGTGAGAAAAACAACATCGTCGCTTCAACCGATGGACATCCACTGCTGGACTTAGGTGTCACGAAATGATGCCCACAAGGCCCGATCTTGTGCCACGTGCGGCTACCGGCGATCCTACTTATATCGTCGGTCCACCTTGTGGGAGGTCTTCCTACACTGCGTCGTCCGGTGCGGGGTCACCATTCCAGCACCTTCCGGCCCCAACGTCCATCGGTTCGTCTTACTATGTGCCTCGCCCATTGCCACTTCAGGTTCGCTATTCGTAGGGCTATGTCGGTGACTTTGGTTCTGCTACAGATCTCCTCATTTCTGATTTGATCACATAGAGAAAATCTGAACATAGCCCTCTCCATCGCACGCTGAGTGACTATGAGTTTTCGAATAGTCAGCGACCACGTTTCCGATCCGTAGGTAAGACGATATTTTTAAACGACTTGCGATTATGACAATAATGATTAAATTGAAGCTAGGTTAAGCTGCCTGTTTAGGAAAATCGTTGAATAAAAACCTTTGTAAATTATAAAAGATCACACTCACACACTGTTACATGGCTTAAAAAACAAGTTAAAAACACTAATTTGCGTCTAGTTTCTGAAGTGTAACTTTATTACAAATATTAAAATTCAAAACACTCACGTTTGATTAAGCCGGATTGAATCTGTTTGTGCTGATTCCTGCATTGAATTATGTTAAGCAACTACAAATCATATTACGGCCTGTTTGAATAGACCCAATCATACTGCTGCTGGAATACGGCGCTAAACAAGAAAATGTTTATTTAACGGCGAAAACGTAGCTATTTCTACAGTTTTTCTACAGAAAGCTATTGTACAATACTCCAAACTTGCAATATTTTTCATTCCAGGATTAAATACTAGTAATTGCAAATTAACAAATAATGTCGACCTTATTTAATGGTAAGAAGTAATTATTCGTTGACTTCACTACTTATAATTTTACAGTGCTAACGTTTTTTACAGATAACTATTGCCAAATTCTTCAAAATTGATAAATATTTTGTTCAAAGATTTAATAATATGCTAATAGTTCCAAAATCATAAAACATGGGAAAGTTATTCCGTAGTTTGTAATGTTTATTGATTGTTTCCACTACTTACAATTTTACTTCTCTGCAAAGAAAAATACTATACATCTAACGTTTTTCTTCTAACTTTCTTCTAAGGAAAGCTTTCATAATATACTCCAAAATTAAAATGTATTTTTTTCAAAAATTCAATAATATGCTAGTAGTTCCAAAGTCAGAAAATAATGAAGAAGTTATTCCGTAACTTACAATTTTACTCCTCTGCAAACGAAAAACACTGCACTACATGCTACTACTACAGTTTTTTTACAGAAAACTTCAAAAAGGCTTCAATTTTATACTAGTAGTTGCAAAATCACAAAGTATCTCGAACTTATTCCGTAGTTAGCATTGTTTATTCATTGATTCTACTGCTTACAATTTTAGTTCTCTGCAAACGAAATATAGTGCACTACAAGCGTCTTCTACAGTTTTTCTACAGAAAACTATCACAAAATACTACAAAATTGAAACAGTTTTTATTCCAGGATTTAATTTTATACTAGTAGTTGCAAAATCAGAAAGTATCTCAAACTTATTCCGTAGTTAGCAATGTTTATTCATTGATTCCACTGCTTACAATTTTAGTACTCTGCAAACGAAATATAGTGCACTACAAGCGTCTTCTACAGTTTTTCTACAGAAAACTATCACATATTGCATTGCAATCCACTACTAAAGGTTTTTCTACATAAATATATCCCAAATTGCACCAAAATGGTGTGGCTGCGACACGACCGTTTGTTTTACCTGAATACGTCTCGTAACGGGTAATAGTTTCTATATAAAATGTCGATGTTACAGTTCTTTATTAACGTAATATATTATTTTATCTATTAACTATGTAGTAGTGTGATTGAATGTCGGTTGGAGGTAATAGGTATGTAGCTACAACACCAAAATGTATCCCACGATTTTTTTGAATTGCCTTCTGTTAACGAGTGCCCAATAAGCGCCCGACGGATGTGACGTAGTTGTCTCGTAATTATTAGGAGATACTGATTTAACTATTTGATTTATATTCCAATTATTGTTTATTAATTTAATCACGAATTATTTCACAAATTAATCTACTGGCTATGAACTATCTCGTCGTCGTCGTCGCTTCAAACGATGGACGTCCACTGCTGGACATAGGTCTCACGTAATGACGTCCACAAGGCCCAATCTTGCGCCGCCTGGCTCCAGTGGCTATCGGCGTCCCGCTTTATATCATCGGTCCACCTTGTGTCTGTGGTGGTGGGGGGTCTATCTACACTGCGCCGTCCGGTGCGGGGTCGCCACTCCAGCACCTTCGGCCCCCAACGTCCATCGGTCCTTCGGACTATGTGCCCCGCCCATTGCCACTTCAGGTTCACGATTCGTAGGACTATGTCGGTGACTCTGGTTCTACTACGGATCTCTTTATATCTAATTCTATCACGTAGAGAAACTCCGAGCATAGCCCTCTCCATCGCACGCTGAGTGACTCTGAGTTTCCGCATGAGGCCCATAGTCAGCGATCACGTCTCAGAACCGTATGTCAGTGATGACATGAACAATCTAAATATTAATTATTGATTTGATACATTGACGAAAATACTATAAATAGGGTAGCAGAATAAATGTATATTCAGTATACGTGTGATACGCCAACAGGGTGTTATTCTGCCGAATTTGTTGTGTTTTATTGTGTGCAAAACCTAGTCCTGCGTATTATCACTTCCTATGGAGGCGATTTGAAAGACGTATTCACGTCAATATATAGAAGTTATTCTATAGTAAGCAATGCTTATTCATCGATCCAGTTCGTCGATAAAAATTTCGCCGTTAACACAAGGTAGGCGAGCATTTAAAAAAGTGTTTTATGCAAACGTTTTGCGGAGAAATCGCTTTGAAACATCTCAATGGCTAGTGGGATCTAAAGTGTACGGGTGTTTTTCAGCGTTTACCTTGGTTGCCGACGCCTGTTACAATTTTATGAGCCGACCGCGTTCTGTTCAAACACTCGTCCTTTTTACTAACTGTGAGAAGCGGTGAAATCCTATTTTTGGCCGGACTGGGTTTTGTTGGACGTTTCGACCCGAGTTTAAAAAATCCTCGGACACATTTCGACGGGTCTCCATACGGTATCAAATGTAATTCGTTTTGACCGACCACTGAAATTGCATTTCATTCCGTTATTAAAATATTTTGATTCTAAACTGAAATACGAGTTAATCCAAAACATGAAAAAAATTCAGCAATGTCGCTGGCAAATCAAAATCAACTATTCCCAGAGGAATCTTCCGGAGTGCCAGGGTAGATTGCGTCTACCGATCCTCTGGTGTTCCAGTAAAGGAAGCGGAGGGTATCGCTGGGTTTTAGTGGGTATTCTGGTTTACCAGCGAGTCCCACACTGCCGATAAGATTTTACTCTGATCGGCGTGCATAACGGCATTTCCCAGCGTTAAAAAAAAATCAAAATCAACTCGAATTAATTGTTTTTTTCTCAATTATTACTATTAATGAGTGTTAGCAATTACTAATATTATATGTATTTATTGTTTAACGGAAGTTGTACAAATTGTGGGCATCTTCTTATTTGACGTATTTATTGTTTAAATGGAAATTATATTGATCAAGCGGAAGTTGGACAATTAGTTGTGAATTATTTGAAAAAGGAAACGGAAATTGTGACATAGTCAATATTAATATTGACTAAACGGAAGTTATTGACTAAACGGAAGTTGGACAATTTGTTATGAATTATTTGAAAAAGGAAACGGAAATTGAAACATAGTCACTATTATATCGACCAAGCGGAAGTTGTACCATTATTTTAAAAGGATACGGAAATTGTAATCTTCCGTGTTACGTCACCAATGTTTCTACCCCACCAGAGTGAAAGAGGATATAAAACTCTGGTGACGATACACGGGGAGATCAGTGATTATCAAGAAGTTGCCTTGTAAAGTGTTTGACAATAAGTGTTGAAGTGATTTGTTAGTAATTATTGTATTAAAGTGATTAAAAGTATTAAATCAAGTGTTGGCAGAGTTTATTTAAATAATTTCGAGGAAAATAGATATACCCCAAACCACTTTGGGAAATCGAGCTTTTATGAGCTATGAACCGAACTGCTAACTATTACAAACTTTTCTCAGTAATCGTAAACTAATTTATTATTGTTATTATTTTTATTTTAATTAACTATTTCTATTATTATGATGATTTTTTAATTTTTCCATTTACTCGTTATTCGCTTTATTTTCATTTTATTGTTAAGTAAGTCTTATTTTAATTTTTTTCATTTTTCATGCCGAATTTGTAAATTTTGTATTTTAATGTCACTTTATTATGTATCAATGTTCATTCACTTTTAATTTCTTTATTTTTTATTGTAGTTAGCTGTTTATTGTAATACTATTTGTAATACCACTTTTGAATAAATGCTTTTTCTTTCTAATCTTTACCTTTGGTAGTAATTGCAATATCTCTCAATCGGAAGCAGTAGATTCTAAATCAGTCAGTAAAAAGTTGAACTTTATCGTTTCTAATCTAATATATTTGCTGTACTCGATTTATTACAAAAAGTCATTTTCTGATAAATAATTTATGAAAAAGTTCACTTTATATCAAGTGTATACGACCAAACTTAAGAATTAAATGTTATTTACATCGTAGTAATATCAGATTGAACGAATATGATTTAATTGCGCAGAGATTAGTGTTGACTTTGATCTCGCATGATGATACAATCTAACAACTCAGGGGGTGCAAATAATTCGAACTTACGAATTATTTTTTTCGAATCGATTAATATTCGATTCGAGTTATTTTCCGAATTATTCGTAAACTTTTAAATTGTTATAAATTTAGGGCTTCTTGAGGGAACAATAGATCTTAGAATTAAGAAGAGAAGAAGCCCTAAATTAGAAATATACTAACAATTTAAAAGTTTACGAATAATTCTCTTCTTAATTCTAAAATCTATTGTTCCTTCAACTACTTTCCATAATAAATTGCAAATTACAGAAATATAGTATAAGAAAATGACTTCCTGATAAACATTTTTTTGGAATCTCTTGTCAGTATTACCATCTAGATGTTTTTATTAGCAATTATGTTCTTTAGGTGATCGATTTTTTAACGAAAAGTATATTATTAGTAAGTCGAATATATCGATATACGATTTAAAGAGAAACATTTTTAAAATCCAGAGATATTTGATTAATACACGAATTATACGATTTTTTTCGAATTATTCGTAGAATTTCAAATCGAATGCTGATATTCGATTCGAACGATATTCGCACAACCCTACTCGCATAGCAATTTATTTTATGGTTTCTATATTGTAGCGCAACGTATTTTTTTGCTAAAATGGTAATGATGAGCCAGGAACAAATTGTTCTATCAGATTGAAATACGAAAATCTCTATCGAATATCGGACTATAAATAGAACGAGGCTGTCAAAATATCGACTCTGGAAGTCAAGCACTTAATAACAGACTAATATTGTTTTAACTTCAGAATAATGTCGCCAAAGTCAATCTGTTTCACAGCAAAATGTAAATATTGTGTCCAAAAATCTAGCCGATAAATGCAGAAATTGTTTTTTGTTTTGCATAAAAAATTGTTTGGTGAACAATTTTGGATTTGCGGATTACTACGTGTTAGCTTTCCAGGGTCCATATATACAAAATGTTTTGCTTTAGTATCAGAACAAAGGGTTGCTTGTGTTCCCATCGACACAGCGAGATTCTTAAAATAGCACTGACTTGATAAACTTCATACATATTCTGTAAGGACGCACATGTGATCACATTCCAAAATTCATAAGAACGAAGTTATTTGGAATTGCGAAATCCTTTTATGTATATCTTATCGATATTGGTTCTTTTATTATGTCTTTGCAAATGAAAGTGAGGGACATAAAATAATATGTGAAACCGCGAACGTAACACTAAGTGGTGTTTCGTATAAACCTAATTTTATTTGGAGAAGATTAAAATCAAACCGATATGACTGTAACATACATACATAGCATCACGCCTCATTCCCATAGGGGTAGGCAGAGACAACATTCTTCCACTGGCCACGATCCTTGCATATCTCCTTCGCTTCTTTCATTCTCATTAAACCTTTCATACAAGTTCGTCGGTTTAGAGTACTCTTGACCTGGCCGTTACTTAAAATGTCCTGGATTTGGTCCAGGAACGTTTGCCTTGGTCTTCTCTTTCCAACTTTCGCATTCACTCTTGACTCTAGATCCTTTTTGTCAGTCTCCTTTCATTCATTCTCTCAACATGCCCAAACCATCTAAGCATACCTTTCTCAATCTTAGTCACTACGTCTTCTTTTATACCACAACGTTCTCTTATCACACTATTTCTTATGACTATAACTAACCTTAAGTCTTTGTTTGTTATATTATTTACAGTCCTGGAATTTATTCTCTACTAGGCATTAGGAGACCGCTTTCGAAAAAGAAGACATACGATAGTACTGATGACACCTTTGATTATGGGATGGAAAAAATTATTCTGATTTAAAAAAATCATATTTGGAGAACGTTTTATTAGTATTATTTTCGCCCCGTCACGTTAGTCCAGATAAATGAAACGAAGTTTTATGAAATACATTCCTAAAAAAACCAGCAATGAAACTAAAAATCAAAAACAGCTGGTATTCGAACTCACGGGTCAATGAACTGAACGACGCTGGCCGCGCCCGTACGTTCGTTGATCGGTGTAGGAATTGAAACTTTTTGAACTTAAAGTATATAAATTAAATGTGTATTTTTTATTATATTTACATTCGCTATGGTTTTAGAAGATAAAAACCGTAGGAATGAATGAATTAATTGCTCTAATTTATATAGAATAAAGTAAAAACATAAATTGTAATGATGATGAGAAAAAATCTTACACTCTACTGAGTTTGTTGTGGGTTCTTCTCAGGACAGGGCGCAAAAGAACCCTCGTAACTTTAGGTTTCAAGAGGGTAAACGATAAAAACGACGTTTGGCAAATTTACTTGAATTAAGATATTTTGAATTTAATTTTAAGTAATTTAATGGTATTTTAAAAGAACAACCTTGTTTAGTTTGAATAGGAATTTCCGACTGCGTTCTTTCAATCATTTTTTTACAGTTTCTTTAAAATTAGCTCCTAGTTGTTAAAAATTATTGATGACCTAAGAAGGTGGGAATGTTTTTAAAATTTTCAGCAAGCCACTGAAAAGTAATATGTGAATATTCAAATCGTATCGTTTTTATTCTCGCATTTTTAATTGTGAAAAGATAACTGATGTTTTAATATTGACGAATAACTAGTGGTTAATCGTTTAAATAAATCAGAAGAAAAAAGAGCATTTAATTTAATTAGATAGATATCGAAAGTTATTTAGATAGATACAGTGTTACTCTTTATGAACATAAATACGTTAGTTATCTTAAAAGTTATATTTCCCACATTATGATCAATGAAATGATCAACAAACGCACGGACGTGGCGCGCCTCCTGTTCATTGACCCGTGCTTTCGAGCACCAGCTGATTTTGATTTTGTGTCTCATTGTTGGTTTATTTTAGAATGTAAACTAATGTTTTGTTTAATGATCATGAGCGTTTTGAAAAAAGCTAAATATTGGTTCACTTTTGTAATATGTATATGGTGGTTTAACTCATCACAACCAGTCATCCCTATCACCTTCTAACAGAAACACGTTGAATTGTCGATAAACCTGTATAATATATACACTGGACATATAATTTTGTCTTAGAAAAGATCTCTTCCAGAAACTTTTTTTCCTCTTGAAGAATACAAAGGGAAACAGAAACAGTAGCTTTGTGTATTAGTATTGTTAAATTAAAAACTACTTCTTGTATCAGGGCGAACATTTTGCAAACCGCAATCCTGGTTTAAAAGCACATTCAACCACGTTCACCCGTAAATCGTACCAACAAAGTGTTAGGTATTATACGTAAAACCGCGCAACACGAGCTTTATGTTTATGCGATGTAATATAAGCTACAGCACCGCTACGCCCCCTATGAATTATAGCTGGAACAAATCAAAAACAACACTATTTTATGCAGAATATGTTGCTAACGTCGGCGCAACCCACACTGAATTGAATAAAACATGAATCCGTACTTATCTTACATTTCTCCTTACTACATAACTTTCAAGAGGGATGTACGCTACTTGCAGCTGTGCATATTAAATGCCCTCAATGGTTGAGTGGTGTTGATAAAACTTAGAAGTAAGACGACATTGCCAACAAAAAATAACACAACATCACCCACTGTAATATTATAATAACACAAACTCATAATAGCTAACAACTTTTAGTCTCTCCGCTATTTAAACATACACAACTTGCGCTATACAATTAATGAAGCCACTAATTGAACTTATAAAATTTAGCACTATTTCACTTTAAAACAACTCCACCACGAAGCAGCTTGAATGACTATATCGACACAATTGTTCCGCTTGTAAAAGTTACCTCGTATTGCATAACATTTCGTCATATGGCACAATGTTTTTCGGTATTTTTAAATTGTATTATATTACCTAACATTTCAGAGCTATATGTAAGTAAGTAGCAGCCCATTAACGTCCCACTGCTGGGCACAGGCCTCCTCACTCCAAGGAGCGAGGGTTAGAGCATAGACCACGCTGCTCCACTGCGGATTGGCAGGCATAGTACACAAGTGCACTCTCTGTTCTTTCACTCTTATAGTCGATTGTGACAAGAATCCGACACGACCGGAGAGAGATCAGGCGCAGGACCGACGGCTTAACGTGCTCTCCGAGGCACGGGGCTAGATCGCACGGCCAACTTCCCAACTTCGGGCAAATATTGAGAACATCTTAATAGAAAACTCAATATCAATTTTTGAATCGGCCCGACCCGGGACTCGAACCCAGGACCCCATGTCTGTAGTCGAACATGCTAACATGTGTATATATATAATTTAAGTGTATTTGTGAAACACAGCTCCAAATAAGGTTTTCTTTCTTTCTTTAACCACTAGACCAATGAGGCAGTTCAGAGATTATCTATATTCTAACAGTAGAGAAGAAAAATGAAACATTTCTTTTTTAATTACCTGACTCAATAGACTTTTATATCTTAATTATAAATATTCAATTCGAACTAAAATTATTATGCAAAAACATAATATATAGTCCAATCTTATCAAAATACTATTTAGTTTTATTTTCTGGCCATTATTCATAGTATATGGAAACAAAATCAATTCGGAAAAATAAACGCCGTCCTTTGAACTTGATATACATTTTCACTTATGTACGCTAAATATATAGATTCTCCTGTTTTTCAGTTAAATTAAGAGACCAAGTCTTCAGCCTAATTAGGAAATCTATTATAATAACACAATAAGTGCTGAAATCTGTTGTTTTCGAAATTGTGAAAGGGGATTGCATTGTGCATCGAATAGAAGCCCTCTATTGTAAAGCGCAACGAATAGCTTTTATTTTGAGCACAATGGGAATCTCATCTGCGCATTCTATTACAGGCGGCCTGGTTGATGTACTTAATCGAGTGCTATTTATGTTTTAGAAGTGGTTCGCATTCATTAATCAGTAATTAAAGCGGGTTACATCGGATATAAGGATTCATTAGTCCTTCGCTGCTTTGGCTGAGTAATTTAATAGTATAAAGCAGTTTGTTTGCTTATGTCCGATTTAAAGGCGATCATCACCCTTAAACCAACAGGAGAGGTGCACTAATGAAGACTGACAGCCTCATTGGTCTAGTGGTTAGCATGTTCGACTACTGACATGAGGTCTTGGGTTCGAGTCCCGGGTCGGCCCAATCCTAAAATGGATATTGAGTTTTCTATTAAGATTTTCTCAATATTTGCCCGAAGTTGGGAAGTTGGCGGTGTGATCCACCCCCGGGCCTCGGAGAGCACGTTAAGCCGTCGGTCCTGCGCCCGATCTCTCTCCGGTTGTGTCAGATTACCGTCACATCGGACTGTGAGAGTGAAGGAATAGAGAGTGCGCTTGTGTACTATGCCTGACAATCTGCAGTGGAGCAGCGTGGTGGGTCTCTCTTATATGAGTGAGGAGGCCTGTGCCCAGCAGTGGGATGTTAATGGGCTGCTACTTACTTACTTTACTAATGAAGAATGTTTCAAAACCGGGTTTTTTCTTTTGATAGCTTCCGTTGCGTATAAAGTTTTTCGAATAACGATTGTGTGTTAAGAATTGCAATATTACAAAAATCATGGGCATTGCATTCCTCGTATGAATGTTTTGATTGATGCTGTAGCTACTCTCTCAGTACAACAAAGGTTTTTCGATTTCAATTTTTAGAGATCCGGCTTGGATAAACCCACTACTGTTTTGTTTGTCTCTTTTTTCACACAAAATATCTGGAATGTTACAAAAGATATGAAAGGAACAATTAAATAATTGAAAAATATAACAAAATGTCTTGAATGACCAGATAAACAAGTTGGCAAATCATAATGATGTGGCAAGCTATTGGTAAGAAAGTAGCAGCCCATTAACGTCACACTGCTGGGCACAAGCCTCCTCACTTAAATGAGAGCGGGTTTTTAGAGCATAGACCCACCACACTGTCTCACTGCGGATTGGCAGGTATAGCACACAAATGTACTCTCTATTCCTTCACTCTCATATTCCGATGTGACCAAGCTTTTGAGTGGTAACATTTTAGACAAGAACTTTATGGGAAATGCATTAAAGCACGCCAACCGAACAACCATCGCTTGTGAGAGTGGGACTTCCGGGAAACAACCAGAATACCAATTATAGCCCACCGGAACTCACGTAATTCTTGAGTAAGACGTCAGTGGCTCACCAAAGAACTTTCTTCCCTGGCACCCCGGATTCATTTGTCTTTACACTACCGTTAATGCAGGATAGAGGAAGGAGGGCAGTCAAAACCCTAACTTCGTCCTCTAGGCCTCTTTCTTCGACGGGAAGAGGCATCCAAGTCGTTCTTTTTCTTTTTCACTAGTATCTTCAGCGAAATTACCGACTCGAAGAAAGAGGCCATTGATGTCGTATCGCTAGCGAGCTTTATCTTTCATATGTGTGGCTGGGCTTGTTTGCTTTTTATTTCTATACAATTTGTATTCGTCGTCGTTGCTTCAACCGATGGACGTCCACTGCTGGACTTAGGTCTCACGTGATGACGTCCACAAGGCCCGATCATGCGCTGCCAGGCAACAGCGGCTACCGGCGACCCTCTTTATATCATCAGTCCACCCTACACTGCGCCGTCCGGTGCGGGGTCGCCACTCCAGCACCTTCGGCCCCCAACATCCATCGGTCCTTCGGCCTATGTGCCCCGCCTATTGCCACTTCAGGTTCGCGATTCGTAGGACTATGTTGGTGACTTTGGTCCTACTACGGATCTCCTCATTTCTGATTCGATCACGTAGAGAAACTCCATCGCACGTTGAGTAACTCTGAGTTTCCGCATGAGGCCTATAGCCAGAGACCACATCTTAGAACCATAGGTCATTACTGGCATCACGCACTGTTCGAAGACTTTGGTCTTCAGGCACTGAGGGATATCGGACGAAAACAATTTATATTATATTATTCTAATTGATATTGAAATTTAAAGCAGTATGTAAAATCACATTCTCGTTTCACTAGTGGCGGCAGTTGTCGGGATTTACGAGCGCGAAGGGAACAGAGCAATGCGACCTCTAGAGGTTTCGTTACTAATTGCGACCCACTTTCACAAAAACTCATATACTATTCTATATTCTGATGAAGTAAATAGGAATATTGTTCGTATGAGGCAAATTGTTGGTTTTGTTGAATGAATTATTACATTAAAAAATGTTTAAAAGTGCGTGCCTACAAAGTACATATGTCAGAATTGAAACTTCTTTGGCAAACAAATTCTTAAGTCTTGTTTATATTTTTACAAATCTAAAACTTTAATTTAAAACGATGCATTGGCATCTTCTAAATAAATGTTATTAATTCGATTATATAAATCATTACCAACCACATACTTTACAAAATGTTGTGTACTGTAAAAAGCCAAAAAAAGTAAAGTAACACTTGAAATTTTGCACATCGGAGAATATATGTAACAAATTAAAATGCAATGTTATTTGTAAATGTTAAAACTGCTTAACCTTCAAACGAATTAATATAAAAACGCTGCACATCTTAGTGACGCTAATCACGCGTTTCATCCGTAAAAATTTTACCCTCATGTACCTAAGGAAGTTTCATTTCAACAATCATCCCTATTTATTGTAGTGCGTCTATGAGCAATTTGCCTTTAATATTCCTTCCAAGTATTGTAGTCTTATGTTGTCGTATGCTTTCCGTCGGGAACGGTTGGTAGCATTGATCATGAAATGAACGGCGGCGAGACGTTCCCGCCGGAAAAAGTCTTCGTGTCAAATCGCGTCGCAACGGAGATTCATTCGAGTTGTACCAGTGGTTCAGTAAAGTGTTTATCATGTGTCGTAATTTAGTGAATTATTTGTATAGTAAATTGTGATAAAGTATATAGTGTGACATAACTGGTGTTGATAAGTTAACGTACTATGGATTAAAGTGGCTATATTTGTACACGTGCGCGGTTAATACTTGGTTATAATTAAAGCTTTTATTTTACCAGAAACGGCCTTTTTGTACGCTGGGAAATGCCTTCATGCACGCCGATCAGAGTAAAATCTTATCGGTAGTGTGGGACTCGCTGGTAAGCCAGAATACCCACTAAAACACAGTTATACCCTCCACATTCTTTACTGGAGCACCAGAGGATCGGTAAACGCAATCTACCCTGGCACTGCGGAAGATTACTCTGGGAAACTTAAGAGGGAGGAAGGAAAAACGCAAATCGAAGCCTCCTACATTCCAACTGCGCCAAAGTTAAGGAGCGTCCACAGCGTTCTCCCTGTGCCTCATATGTGCCTCCTTCGACGATATAACACTTTCACAGAAGGAGGCCACTGTCCTCCACTCCCTATTACCGGTGAGCATTACGCCCACTATGCCCTCCAGCGAAAGGTTTCCTCCGACCAACGACGTCAATAGATGCCGCTGGGGTCCCCACGCCGGGCATTCTGCCAGAGTGTGCTTTACTATATCCACAGGTGCATCACACTCATAGCAGGCAGGCGTTACCTTCCTGAACAATCTGATGCAGCAACCACGTCCGGTCAGCACCTGCACCAGCCTGTAAGTGAGAGATCCATGCCCCCTAGATATCTAATTGTCCAGGTGGGGACGGATCGCTCCCATCGTTATCAGACCCGCTGTAGGGGATCCGAGATCATCATGCCACCTTTGGATCAGTGCTCTGTCTGCTGAGGCCCTGATTCTCTGGACTTCTTCGGCATCAGTTGACATCCTTCTGTTCCTTGCAGCCACCGCCTAAGCTCTCAAAAATAAAAATCAGAATATTATTTATTCAAGTAGGCTGGAAAAACACTTTTGAATCGTCAGTAGTCTGTCCGTTTCAGAAAGTTAATTCCGCTGAGAAGAAACCGGCAAGAAACTCAACGGTTACTCACATAGTTTTTGAACATTACTACGTGTTAAGCTGTCATGTGCAATTGGAATCAAGTACAATCATCTTTGTCACTTAAATAATCTTCAATATTAGTAAGCTTTTTGTAATAGGAAGTTTTTAACATGTTTCTTAAAACTATGTGGAAGCAAAGCCAGAAGTGATTCGTGTATCTTATTAAAAATTCGTATACTTCCGACAAATAGGTTTCGAACCATTTTCACTAAGATATGGCATTACAAGTTAGTTTTTATTTCTTGAATAAAATTGTGTGTTTCGCTCCTTTTGCTATATAAATGAATATTATCACGGATACATGAAATTTTATTCAATATATATTGCGACGGTAATTGATATATTGTTCTTTTTATTGTGTTAATTTCATTAAACCGTTTTCAATTTAAACTAAATCACACGACCGATATTATCATTATCAATGAACGTTTATGAGAACAGAAAACTTCCTAACTTTGGCTTAAGCGGAATCGAAGTTTTTTCTACTGGCGTGAAATTAATATTCATTAAAAAAATCCCTCATAGCATCACTGTGGAACTTTGTAATCAGCCCGTGTCGTGTTTGAAATGGGGAGTGGCTTAGTGACTTAGCAAATGGATTTTTCCTGCTGTTGTAATTCTGACAACTTTCGCCGTCGGTATTTCTGAATGTTTTTTTACCTTGAATTTAGGATTTTCATATTGCTATATTCAATTAGGTTTGCAAAGAAAATTAATTAAAATTTCTGTACATTAAGGAATGGAAACTTCACTGACATTATAAGTTACTTATATACTTATAGCATTCTTTATAGGCTTGTAACTTTGATTATTAATTAAGGAAAATTCAGTAAATAAGACGTACAAAAATAAGAAATATGTCAAAAGCCACTGATGATTTAAATCATGCCTGGAAACTAAAATGGAAATGGGTAGGCCATCTGGCAAGATTGAAAGATGAGCGTTGGACTAAGCGGGTGACACAGTGGAAAGGCCCAATTGGAACACGAAACAGAGGAAGACCGTCTAGGAGATGGGGTGATGACTTAGTAAAAACAGCTGGTCAGGGATGGATAGAAATAGCACAAGATAGAGATCAGTGGGCGTCTTTGGAGGAGGCCTTCACCCATAGTGGGGTTCTTGCCAAATAAGAAAAAACAATTAGTTTTAAGTTTTCTAAAGCACTTTTTTTAGATACTTCTTATATATATTTTGCAACAAATAAAATGGCTTTTTACTTTATTTATTTATAACGGTTGCGACATGAAGTCTTGGAGACATACTCGTATATAAGTTTTTGTTAATAAAGTCAAAAATTCCAATCAAAACCCACTTTACACAAGTAAGCTCAAAAAGCTCATTACTATCATAGTTATGTCCGTTTGTAAAAAATTTACCACCTTTTCGGAAACTTGATTAAATGAAATACTTTTTATTTCCCCGCTCATGTTCAAATACATTTGTTAACTCTTGATTTTGATACAGTTTTTAATTCAATTATTATATTGTACAGCGGCATATATTAAAAGCTCACATATATGCTTAAAAGGTATTCTTTCTATGTAATAATTTTAAGAAGAACTTCACCACATTATATAGAAGTAAAGACTTTCGATATTTTATATTACTTATTTCTTGGTAAGTTTTGTAATGATTATCTCAAAGAGCTTTAATTTTAGATATTTTATTTAGTTATAATTTTTGTGATTCAAAATATAAGGCTACGACAGAGCTAGCTTTTATAAACTATGTAAATAAATATTGGAGTGTCTATTTGTAATTTTAAATGAACAGCTGTAGGATAGAAAAACTATATACTTATCCAAAAATCAATGTTTAAAATTGTCATCTGTCTGTATGTTTGTTCTGGCTAATCTCGGTGAGTTAGGCTACTTTTATTTTAGGAAAACGGTGACTGAGGTACTGCTAGTATAAAATAAAAAAGCCCTTAATTAAATCTCTACAAATGCTAAGTATAGACACCACCAAAGATATGGTTTACAGTATTTTGTAGTTGCCTCAGAAATGTCAGTTTTAATGACCTAATTCTATACGGATGAAGTTATGAGCACCAGCTAGTATATAAATAAGACTAAAAAACATTGTGACCATCTCGAGTTTGCCTCTTTGGATCGATGTGAAGAAAGAAACTCCCCTGGGAAATTATATAATTCAAATTTATCCAGGCCTTTTTATATGAGGAATGTCATGTTAAATGCATGAATTTGTTTTGGGATATAACTACTTTACTCGCACAAGCATATATTGATATTATATTGTATTGATGAAACTATAATGACTGTAATATAAGAAAATAAAGTCTATTCCTACTTCATCGAGCACGAACTTTATAAACTAATTGCATAGTAAGTTTACAAGTGAGCTTTTTAATGAATGCTCTATAAANATTATAGATTTGTAGTTTAATATTCCTACAAATAATACCTGAAAATACTATATTAATATAAAGTGTGATCTAATACAAGTTAAAAAAAATGTTTTTGAAATTAGGTGTAAGAATGAAAAAGATTTTTATTAACGCTTGAAAACTTCTTAAAGCTTTCAGAGAGATGTTGTATAAAATTTTGTAAAATACATACAATTAATGAATTAATAGTTGAAAATACTATATCAACATAAAGCGTGATCCAGTTCAAGTTTAAAAATAATTTATTTTAATTTGAGTGATTGAATAAAAGAGTTTTTAGTAGCTATTGAAAACTTTTTAAAGCTTTCAGATATACGCTGAACAAATTTTTGCAAAATACATACAATTAATGAATTAATAGATGAACAAGTGGAACTATATATAGAGACAGTGTGTACTAATACTAGAGTTAAAGGTCATGTAAAAGGTTTATAGGTTTCCTCTATATAATTAATTTAAGAAGTTATATACTAGTATCTGAGGAGAGCTATAATTCAATGTTAGGAAATACTATTCAAAGTTCAAAAGCATTGTTTTACTGTACGCATCCTAACACAACGTAGCTTTTATTTCGTCCTTTAATTAAAAAGGCTTCAATTCCACTGAAAATAAAACCTCCTTAATTAAAAAGGCAGCCTTCCCTGTCAACCCTAACCTTAATTGATGCCTTTAGTCTAAAGCTTCTAATGTTTTAAGTGACTTTACAGTTTAATTTAAACATTAACAGCTGTATACACTCACATCAAGACATCCTGTAACTGTCTCTGTAAATTCTAAGTATGGGTATGCCCAAATTACTTCTGTATCTGGATATATGTCTCAAAAACAAGCCCTCACTCAAATGTCATGGTATTTCTAAAATTTCTCCTCCCATTTATTTGAATTTAAGCGAGTTCTTCGCGATGTAAACACTCACTGCTTTCCGGAACTACGAGGGTACAGCTAATGTAAAAATAGTCACTCTAATAAACATACAACAGAAATAGTATTCACTTATACCTTTCCTGTATTCTCATTATGTATCTAACCAATAAGCTCCAAATAGAGTATATTAGAAAGGCAATGGTGCGGATGGTTTTAAATAAGTTACTAAGTCCTTCACTCATCCCTAGACCCTTAAAACTTGCTAAAACCTAGCTTGCTCCTTTCAAAATGAACACAGTAAATATATAGGATTCCTTGTATTCTGGGATCTTGGAATCGGGAACTACAGCTTTTTTGGTGACAATTAAAGGCTTGACAGTGATTACATCCGATTATTATAAAAACAATAACTCACATTAACTAACAACTTTTATTTTCTCCGCTAATTAAATGTATCCAACTTGCACTATACTAATAATTACTTCACTATTTTAATTTAGCTCTATTTCTCATTAATCTCCCAGAGGAATCTTCAGGAGTGCCAGGGTAGATTGCGTCTACCGATCCTCTGGTGCTTCAGTAAAGGATGCGGAGGGTATCGCTGGGTTTTAGTGGGCATTCTGGCTTACCAGCGAGTCCCACACTGCCGATAAGATTTTACTCTGATCGGCGTGCAGAAAGGCATTTCCCAGCGTAATAAAAATAAGGTTCTTGGTTCGAGACACTTCAAAGATCGATATTAAGTTTTCTATTTTCTCAATATTTGCCCGAAGTTGAGAAGTTACCGGTGTGCTCCACCTGATCTCTCTCTGATCGTGTCGAATTCCCTTTACATCGGACTATGAGAGTGAAGGAATAGAGTGCACACTTGTATACTATGCCTGTCAATCCGCAGTGGAGCAGCGTGGAGGATCTATGCCCTAAAAAACCCTCTCTCATATAGTGAGAAGTCCTGTGCCCAAGAGTGGGACGTTAATAGACTGTTATTCTATCAGATTAAGACATTCTAGAAATGTTTACCTTGTTTGCTTTGATTAAATGGTGCAGGGGTAAAATGCAATTACAGTGAGGCGCTGAAAATAGTATTTGAAAGCTGTGTGCCGTCCGTTGGAATACACGCGTGAAAATCTTTATTTTGAGAATTTCCCCGCAGGTCGTACAAAATTCGGATTGGTCAAAAATAGGATTTCACCACTTCTCACTGCTTTAAAAAAGAAAACAAAAGGGAACAGAGCGCAGCCCGCTCATACAAGTTTTAGCAGGTGGCGTCTACGTCAAACAAGATAATAGTCGAAAAACACCTGAGCCATTTTGAATTCACGGGGCATTGCGGCGTTTTTAATTAAGGAGTTCTTATATTTTTTTAACCAAAATGAACTTATATTCTTTTGAAATAAATATCAAAGTATTTCTTTTAATTTGCTGTTAGAAAAGTAATACAATATACTGATATTAAAACTGCCAAAATGGTAAACACCATTCGCTTATTTTCATAGCATTCATAAATCATCATCAATTGGAAACTCGTGTTTCTTTAAAAGAAAAATGTAAAGAAATATTAATTCTCACAGTACTATCGCAATTTATATTGAATAACATTTGATATATCTGTGTTATTATGCAAGAAAAGGAGTGAAACAAAATTTTAATAGATAAAATAAAAACAAACTTATAATTTCATCAAACTGCCTCATTGGTCTAGTGGTTACTATATTCGACTACAGACATGAGGTCTGGACAATTCAAATATCAATATTGAGTTTTCTATAAAGATTTTCTCAATATTTGCCCGAAGTTGAGAAGTTGGCGGTGAGATCCACCTCCGTGCCTCGGAGAGTACCTTAGGCCGTGGGTTCTGCGCCTGTCCTCCCACCAGTCGTGTCGGACTCCCGTCACATCGGAATATGAGAGTGAAGGAATAGAGAGTGCACTTGTGTAATATGCCTGCCAATCCGCAGTGGAGCAACGTGGTGGGTCTATGCTCTAAAAACCCTCTCTCATGCGAGTGAGGAGGCCTATGCCCAGTAGTGGGAACATAATGGGCTGCTACTTTATTAAAAGGAGTAACCGTTGAGTTTCGTGCCGGTATCTTCACACCGGAATCAACTTTCCGAACCGGTGGTGGATTTGTTACCTACGGGCAGACTACTGATTCTTCAAAAGTAATTTTTAAGCCTACTTGAATAAAGAATAATTTGATTTGATTTCATAAGCTGTCAATACTGTAGATAAATCTGTAGATACTAAGATACCAGATGTGTAAAAGATGGAATGGGCGTCAAGAAATTTCTTACTATTAACGTAAAAATTAAATCTTTACAGATTTTATATGTAGATATACGACTTTACGGAACTGCCTCATTGGTCGAGTGGTTAGCATGTTCAACTGCGGACATGAGGGCCTGGGTTGGGTCAATTCAAAAACTTAATATTCAGTTTTTTATTAAGCTTTTGTCAATATTAATCTCGCCTGACCTCTCTCCGGTCGTGTCGGATTCCCGTCACATCGGACTATGAGACTGAAGGAATAGAGAGTGCACTTGTTGTGTACTATGCCTGCCAATCCGCAGTGGAGCAGCGTGGTGGGTCTATGCTCTAAAAACCCTCGCTCCTTGGAGTGAGGAGGCCGGAACCGGAGAAAATCTTAATAGAAAACTCAATATTGATTTTTGAATTGGCCCGACCCGGGACTCGAATCCAGGAGCTCATGTCTGTAGTCGAACATGCTAACCACTCGACCAATGAGGCAGTTCTATGACGAGTGGCAATTGAAATGCCACATGTTATTTGTAAATATTAAACCTACATAACCTTCAAATGAATTAAAGTTAAAGGTACCTCATATTGCATAACATTTCGTAGTATCGCACAATGTTTTTAAAATTTTTAAGTGCCGCCGCTGTATTACTCAATAATTCACAATATTTTTGAGCTATCAGTGTTGTCAGTGTTGTCACCATATTAATCATGAATCTTTTCTGTTTCAGGTAAAAATGTCCGACACTTTTTATAAAAGTATCAATACAAAATACAAAAGGTATGTCCGAATAATTATTTTATATCACTACAACGAATATTAAAAAGGATGGAAAAACATTTTATTGGAGGATATCGAAGCTTCCAGACAGTTACAGGACTGTAAATGATTTTAAAGCACACCCTGAAAATTAAATATTACTCGGATATACAAATAAAAGTTTGATTTTACTTCCAACTCTTAATAGTATGATGAAATCAATATTTCCTCGTTGTTATGCTTTCTTAAGGGAGTTTACTTTCACCAAATATATATATAAAAGCGCATCCTGCCAGGATGAGGCATTACAATCTGGAGTTTTGTCTGCCATAACGTGGGTAGTCGTGCGAGGAGATCAACCTCAGATATTTCAATTAAATATTCCACGATACAATAAGTTCCTTCGATATTAATTTCACTATTATAAATCAATAATTATAATTTTAGATAATTAACAAAGTTTAACTAGATTTAAAACACGTGGGCGCGTGCGCGTCCTATGAAGTCCGGACCAATAATGGCCACCACCCCAGCGCTCGGTGTTGTTAGCTGTCAACCTCAAAAATGCCAAGTCCGAGTTCCCCAGACTGCTAACACCGCTTTATACATAATCAACCTTTCAAATATTGCAATGCAGCAAGAAACGTAAAGTCATTGCCATATGATTACAGACAGTTATATATTCTGCCATAAATCGCACCCTTACTGCAAGCCGTTGAGGAGTTCGATTGATCTTTATATTTTACTACGACTAGCACTTGACCATACCGAAGTTACGGTAGGCAAATCAAATTTCTGGATAGCTTATAGAAGATTCTGCCGAGTATCGTTAATTTGCACCTAAGAATTGAAGAGTTCCGTCACTTTGTCATAGATGCCATCATCAGAACCTAACCAAACTATGACAAAACAACCCTTGAAGTATATCCTTTCTAATAAAACAAAATATGGAAATTGGTTCGCGTGATCTTGAGTTACTCGTGCATTAGTTGCGCACATGCTTAAGCAAATTTAGGACTTATCCGGTTTTCTCATCATCAGAACATTTTTTTAGTCTATCATCAATAGTTTCCGCAGTGCACGCGATAAAATGTTTTTTGTAACTAATTTTTTTACACCTTGTGTTACATTAATGCATTTTATTAGGGATTCCTATTTTTTTTATAAAGTAATATAGTCTATGTCTCTTAGTGAAAATGCAGCATCTTAATGGTTAAATTTTGAAATCGTTCCAGTAGTTTTTGTGTGAAAACATTATAAACTTACATGCATTCCTGCAAATGTTGCCTCTTTATAATATTAATTTAAATAAAATACATACAAGTCACGTTACCATTAAATTATATGTACTGGTTATATACAGTTATGTATTGTTCTGTATCAGATATCGGGTGTCTCAAAAGGCCAGACTGGCAGTGCATGCAGGAGTGTTCGAGCCAACACTTATGTATGGAAGTTGGGTATGGCAGAAGAATCACATAAGTAAAATAAATGCGGTAGAGATGAGAGCGTTGAGAAGCATGAATGGATTAAAACTGAGTGACAGAGTAAGAAATAGTGTGGTAAGAGAACGTTGTGGTATAAAAGAAGACGTAGTGACTAAAATCGAGAAAGGTATGCTTAAATGGCTTGAGTATGTTGAGAGAATTAGTGAAAGGAGACTTGCAAAAAGGATTTATGAGTCAAGAGTGAATGCGAAGGTTGGAAGGGGAAGACCAAGGCGAACGTTCAGGGACCAAATCTAGGACGTTTTAAATAAGGACCAGGTCAAGAGTTCTCTTAACCGACGAACTTGTATGAAAGGTTTAATGAGAATGAAAGAAGCGAAGGAGATATGCAAGGATCGTGGCAAGTGCAAGGACGTGGTCTCTGCCTACCCCTATGGGAATGAGGCGTGATGCTATGTATGTATGTATGTATCAGATACAAATACAATCTATAATGATTCAACAACACATAATTTTTGTTTTTAATTAATTAA
This sequence comes from Elymnias hypermnestra, assembly GCA_015832385.1. Lineage (NCBI taxonomy): Eukaryota > Metazoa > Arthropoda > Insecta > Lepidoptera > Nymphalidae > Elymnias > Elymnias hypermnestra. The sequence goes on along the minus strand of JACTOM010000935.1, from coordinate 1,664,946 downwards.
GGGAAAGGTTCTTGTCTTTACCTCGATCCTCATACCCTTTTGCTTATATAGGTATACAACGCCAAACTTGAGTTATATGACAAGCGTTTTATATTGAAATTAATACTTTATTATATAGTCTATAATTTAGGCTTACTTAATACCTTGATTTCTTACAAAAAGGGCTGTTTTTCACTTCCTGTTATTAGTAAACACTCCCTAAACATATCTTTTTTCATTTTTCAGTCGTTAATTAAATACTTTTTTTGTATCACTGAAATTATAATACATTTTATACCTGTTGTGGATTACCATTGATGTTTGACGGCCTCGCTGGCGCTTTGCTAGCAGAGGTTCCGGGTTCAGTAGTGGATGAAAGATGTTTCATTGAAGACTATTTGATCCTGACGTTTGGCTCTCGATCGGTCGGAGACACAGGGTCTGGGCCCATAGAGATCACGCATCTCCGGTCAGCCATGATCGTCGGCGCGGAGGTTTCCGATGTGTTCCACTGGGTCGGTTACTTATTTTAAATCAACTACAATACAGACTTACCTCTTCGCCGGCCTCCGATCCGGCGATGCAGGGTTTGTCACGTGTATTCTGTTTTGTGTAAGTATGACCTGCAAGGCGACGCAGAAAGCTGCTATCAGGTCACTCGACTCAGGTCTTCCGTATCGACTCCAAGGCGGTTCTTTGCACCACCAGGCACAGAAATGTTCAAAACTAAGGCACAAGTGGGCCAGAATAACCTGTGGCCGCGTGGACCCGCCGCGCTTCATCTAATTCGAGAAAAGGGGGCCACTAATAGGTCCTTAAGGCAACGACTTCACCAATCGCAATCACAAACGAATAAACCGCGAAAGCGCACTTTTCGCCAAAAAAAATCCACCTTTTCTCGCGCCGTCACAACGCCTCGTTGACAGACAGCCAGAGTCGCACTTACAATGTTTTACCTGCACGAGTTATGAAACGGCGCAGAAGGCGCCTTCTAACGCTTGCAGACGCGCCGCTTTCCGATAGTTAGCGAGTTAGTACCTCGGAAAGCTTACAGATGGCGCGAACAGAAACCAAGCCTACTTATTTTTCCTTTGAACATAATTATAGGCAATCAAAACGATTGCGGTACTTTTCCTCCACTCTGTAGTAACTCCGACGTGATTGGCGATGAGTCAAGTTAGAGGGCAGACGCTACTCGCTCTCGTCAGAGGAGGGGGGGTCGCTTAAGTTGGACATCTGAACTCCAACACCGGAATGGAGACGGTTCCACCAGGTTTTAGTGGGTATCTTGATACGACCAGCGAGTCCCACACTCCCGGATGTAAGTTTAGACTTCATCTGGTGTGCATAAAGCATTTCCCAGCAAAAAAAAAAACGCTGTAGTAACATGTCAGCATAAAACTTTCGAAAACCAATTACAAGAACTTTTATCAGTATTAAGCTTATTTATGTTACGATGTTGAGTAAATCGCCTAACTCCTTTGCGAAACTAATTTTCAAGATAGTATCACCGTTATTGATTCTATGAAATGGACTAGAAATTGCAAAGCTAAGCCTTAAGGCGCTTCGGGACCAAGAGGCTGCTGTATTTGCTCCAACTGCCTCAGGGATCCCGGTTAGATTAGCAATTGAAATGTATTCTAATTTATAGGTTCATAACTGAAGTCTTGCCTTACTTTAATTAAGTAAAAGTAAGTTATTTAAATCGACATTCATTAAAATGTATATTGATGTGAATTCTCTAAAGTAAACTTGGAGTTTTTTGAAGGTTTTAAAATCACCAATTGTTAAGTAGCAAAGAGTTTCTTGTTTCTTTTGACTTAAAAGAATACAGAAATAAACTTATCTCGACCATTTTCACCTGCTTTTAAAGGAAGTCCATTGTATTATTTTTAATGTTATAATTGAGGTCTCTGTAATAGATCTGAAGGTATAATTTATTTTTCTGGACCGCTATTTCTTGGACTCTTTTATTTATTACGTAATAAATTATATTTTTTAATGATAGTTTATATGTATAATAAAACAAATTACAGGCTCTGTTAATTGGTTTCAAAAGTGGACTGATTTTCTTTATATTTATGCTTAATTCTTCTCTAGGTTATATTAGTTGCTGGCTATAAAATCAAAATCACAGTATTCCGTAATCAAGTAGGCTCAAAAATCAATTTTGAATCGTCAGTAAATTTGATTCCGCTGAGAAGAAACCGGCAAGAAACTCAGTGGTTACTCTTTTAAATATAGTTTTGTACGTCAAATGTGTTTAGCTTTCATGTGCAAGCGGAATCAAGTCCAAACCTCTTTGTCACTTAAATAATCTTCAATATTATAATATCTTTTTTTGTAATAGGACGTTTTTAACATATTTCTTAAAACTACGTGCAGGTAAACCCAAAAATTCTTTGGATATCTTATTAAAATAGCGTATTCTCAACCCGGCAAATTATTTCTGAACCTGAGTTTATGGCATGTGTGTTTCGCTCTTTCTGCTGTATAAATTAATATTACTAAAGATATATAGAATGTTATTCAATATAAAATTTCTTTGAATTTTTATTAAGGAAACTATAATTCCTATAAGGCTTTATTCAGAAAGGTAGCGGTGCTACGAAAGTGCCTAAGTTATATATAGGCGAGATGAATCCCTCATAATTGGAATCGTACGCCTCATTACCTTGGCAGTCTAAATCCGTCGTAAACGATGCCCGCCGTGCCTCATCTCCCCCCCTCCCCTCGTATCACCTTAAAGTGTGATCCTTTGAGCTTTTAAGACTCTTGTTAGCACCCCACCACCCCCCAATTTATAGCTATATGAACTAAAATCATATTTGCAGCTATATTCTGTATGTTCACTGTCTTTAAATATCCTGTTGTCTGTAAATCAACAGGATCGCATTCCGTACCACATAACACGATATAAGTCGAGCTTTTATATACAAGGTTACTGGAAGACCAACGTTAGATTAGTTTAGATTATACTCAAAACTTGTGTGTGCTCTTAAGACCATGCAACAACTGATGATACATACATACATACATAACGTCACGCCTCATTTCCATAGGGGTAGGCAGAGACCACTTCCTTCCACTTGCCACGATCTTTCATATCTTTTTCGCTTCTTTCATTCTCATTAAACCTTTCATACAAGCTCGTCGGTTTATAGCACTCTTGACCTGGCCCTTATTTATAATGTCCTGGATTTGGTCCGGACACTTTCTCCTTGGTCTTCCTCTTCCAACTTTCCCATTGACTCTTGAATCATAAATCCTTTTTGTCAATCTCCTTTTATTAATTCACTCTACGTGCCCAAACCATCTAAGCATACCTTTCTCAATTTTAGTCACTACATCTTCTTTTATACCACAACGTTCTCTTATCACACTATTTCATACTTTGTTCTCAACGCTCTCATCTCTACCGCATTTATTTTATTTTTGTGCTTCTTCTGACATACTGAACTTTCAGTACCATACATAAGTGTTGGCACCAATTCTCCTCTAAGCACAGCCAGTCTGGCTCTTTGAGACACCATCTGACTATTCATAAAGGCGTGCAGAGCACCATTTACCATATTCCCTGCATTCACTCTCCTTTCAATATCACTTTCACATGTTCCATCTTTTGTAAATTTAGATCCCAAGTATACAAATTCTTTCACCTCTTCCACTTGTTCCCCATTTATCAAAATATTGCCATTCATCATAAATTCATCTTTTTCAAAAAGTATAACAATTATGGTGTCTAAAGTATGGTCAACTATTACTCTAATTAACATTTATAGACACTAGTTTTAACTGTAGTTTCATCTAGAATAATAATTATTTAAAGTGCAAACCGTTTTAATTATCAGAGAATAATAACATCGTAATAATTAGCAATGCAAAATACATTTGGGTCACTTTCTGATTCGCATTTAAGTTTGTTCCCGTTCTCCATTTGGCTTAGCCGGCGGCTAATTTATAATTCAGCCCGCGACAAAAGCGCGGTCAACGCTTATTGTAATGGCTTTCAGAAGGTCAGAGGTCGAAACTTATTTTAAGAATCGTTACAGTGTAATATTTAACATTCAGAAGACTTCTATAAACGTCTATTTGTATATTAGATAACTGAACTTTTATTGATAATTAGCTTCATTTCATATAGTTGAGTGACAACACTGATAGCTCTGAAATGTTGAAAGGAATAAAATGGGAACACTTAAGAATACCAAAAACATCGTGCAATATTACGAAATGTTATGCAAAACGAGGTAACTTTAACGAACGGTACAGTTTTGTTAATGTAATCTCGAACTGCCTTGTATAAATGCAAATAGGGAAATAATTATTAGTTCAGTGCAAGTTTTTATATTTAAATAGTGGAGAGAATAAAAGTTGTTAGTTTTAATTTGATATAGTGTAACTACATTCCTATTATATTTTCATGTTATATATATTGGAGAATAAGAGAGAAGGAGAGCATAAAGCATAGGGGCGTATGTTTCTCCGCTGACATCGTCATTAATGGCATTCATAATTTCCATACTGTGGGCGTTCGTGAGTAATGTTGGTGCAATCAAACACTTTATTAATTAACTCGGATTATAATGTTCAATCACCTAATGTTCCCGATATCAATTTACACAAACTCATTGATAATAATAGCTAGGAACGCGACAGTTTCAAAAGTCGACCGCACCGGCGGGCCATCACCCGAAAACTACCGAGAGACGCGCGCCCGACTGACACTTATTGACTCTGCCCCACGTCGATAGACAGGTGGCGCCAGCGTTCCACAGACTATAGCACACGGACCAGCGATCCACAGACTATTGAACTCCGACATATAGATTACTATTAGTGTGCTCAAATATTGAATTCAAAGATTCCGTTAGATATGTATAAACATATGCTAACAAAAGCTAATTAAAAAGCCTAAAAGCATTAAGGAAGCATACTTGAATGACGATTTTTTAATTTGGAGGATGTCGTTAAATTGCACATCTCTGGAACAGTTTTGAGATATGTAAGTAAAGTAAAGTAGCAGTCCATTAACGTCCCACTGCTAGGTACAGATCTCCTCACTCTAATGAGAAGGTTTTACAAAGCGTAGACTACACTGCTCCACTGCGGGTTGCCACGCAAATAATATTCTTAATTTAATATAGTGTAATTACATAGATACATTCTTATTAGATAGTAATAAATAAAGATTGCGCCCGCGGAACGCTTACTCGATGCTTATCGAACGTTTGCCAGCCACATTTGATGTGTGTGTATAATGGTCCTTGTTTTCGATAGTTATCGGAATTCAGCAGCTACAATAAGTGACAAGTAGGCGTCTCATTGGTCTAGTGGTTAGCATGTTCGACTACAGACATGAGATCCTGGGTTCGAGTCCCGGGTCGGGCCAATTAAAAAAAATCTATATTGAGTTTTCTATTAAGATTTTCTCTATATTTGCCCGAAGTTGGGAAGTTGGCGGTGTGATCCACCCCCGTGCCTCGGAGAGCACGTTAAACCGTCGGTCTTGCGCCTGAACTCTCTCCGGTTGTGTCGGATTTCCGTCACACCGGACTATGAATGTGAATAGAGAATGCACGCTTGTGTACTATGTCTGCCAATATGAAGTGGAGCAGCGTGGTGGGTCTATGCACTAAAAACCATCTCTAATGCGAGTGAGGAGGCCTATGCCAAGCAGTGGGACGTTAATGGGCTGCTACTTACTTTACTTACTAGGCGTCGGCTCTTAAATTAGTAAATATAAACCTTAAATTCTTAACTAATAATTAAACCGTACAATCCCCTACGTGCCTTCTTCAAATCAAATGACACTGGCGAAGTTGCGTGTGCCTTGTCACACCTGAAAGCCAAATGTAAGATGAAGAAATTGGTGAATTTTCTTTTATTTCTTTCATTTAGTTTCAACATCAAACAGTAGCCAAGGAAAAAGCTCTCACAGTTATTTACCACGATGGTATACGAAAGTAATCAACTGATTTTAATGATCTTTTTAGTTTTACTGGATGTTTTCCAAATTAGGATATAATACTACAGCCGGCAGCAGAATGAGATTAAAGCAAAAGGCATTCTGCAGAGCAAATAAGGCCAATTTAGGTTTAATTTAACCACACAATACTTTTTTTTTTCATTTATCAAAATCAATAATTCGTTGAGTTGAATTAAGTTATATAGCATAAAATAAGGCACCGTATCTTAAATCACATGTTTACATTCACGCCGACGTAATTTCGTGAATTAGCTACTGTTTCTTCGCGTTAAGAATGCAGTGAGTCATCATTCTAGCCCAACCAATCAGATCTTCAACTGCTCATTGAAGTTGTGATCTTGTCATTTGAAAAGAAGTTTGCCTTTTTTATTTCTGATAAATTAGCCCTTGGCTGTAATCTCACTTGATGGTAAATGATGTCACAATCTAAGATTAAAGCGGGCTAACCAGGTAGGTGGCAATTTTCCTCTGGTTTGGACACAGCATCGTACCGGAACACATTTTTGTGCTTGGTGGCAAGTCTTTTATGTTAGGGTGGTATCTGGTCATGGCCGAAACCTCTCAACAGTCCAGACTGAGACAAATTAGAAAATGAAACGCCCTAAGTTTACCTTGTCGAGAATCGACAGCATTTTTACGCCAACGAGGCCTATGATATTTGAGAAACCTTTTAATGTAATTAATAATAAATAATTAATGCATCCGTAAAAGATGTTAATCAACGAAGTTTCTGTATATTAATGATTTTTAAACAAAATAATAAACCACTCAAAAGTTCTGTTTGTTCTACAAATATTCGTTATTCGGGGATATTTTATCAACTAATATTTCAGAGAGTTCTAAGAGTTTGAAGTTACTTAAAGCTTTTAGGTACTTGAAGGGCTCGAGTAATATTATTATATTAGATAACTTGTTAGAACGAAGTGAAATGAGATCAAGTGCTAGTTTTCAATAACCACTCGGTTAACAGAAGCCACTTATAATATTTATGTTAGGACAAGTCTTTTAAAGATCAAATGTTGTATATTTTCAATGTACATCTATACTAATAAATAAAATAATTTAACAAATTTTTGTTAAAGAGGTGGGCTATCATATCCAAAGCAAGCAACACATCCTTTTATTCATAAAGTTGTCCTCAAGTTTTGCCTTAACTATTGCATTTTCTTTAGCTTTCCTTGGACATTATAAATAATATAAATAACATTCTCATTATATCCAACAGAAGATTCCAATTGTGATCTTCCAATCGCAGTTAATATTATCAAATATAGCTATACTAAAAACTTGGTCAAAAAATCATATTACGTCTATAAATCTCGAAGAACTATACACAAATGGAGGCAAATAATACTTAAAATTAGGTTATATTAAGTATATAAGGCAAATTGAAAAACATGCTTCAGTAGAAGGCTAAACTAAAAAAAATGATATCCAAAAAAACTAAACAGCAAATTAACTGTGGTTGGAACGCAAACCAGGTGGTCCTGGAAGAGATAATATGACAAAGTTTTTAGGTTAGTGTATTACAAGTGGTCCTTAACAAGTGTGCAAAATTTCAAACCTTTACGTAGTTTTGAAGTGTTCAAATATTGTGTATACTTTATCACAATTTACTATACAAATAATTCACTGATTACACACAATAAGCACTTTACTGAGCCACTGATACAACTTGAATGAATCTCCGTTGTGATGCGATTTAACACGAAGACTTTTTCCGGCGGGAACGTCTCGCCGCCGTTCAATTCATGATCAATGCTACCAACCGTTTCCGCCGGAAAGCATGCTACATCACATTCCATTCCCGATTCCCAAACAATACTGTTAAAAAATTAAATTAAATTAATTCAAAATAAAATTAATCTTCCATTTTGAAAGTCTTGTCACTTCCACCACGTAACACGAGCTTTCCTCCCTTGCTGAGTCCCACACTTCTGACCCATTCAGGTCGGGGTAAGTGCGTAAAAAAATACCCTCTAACAACACAAAAACATATGTACTTTGTACGTACGCACATTTTTTTATAAAGGAATGTAGTCAATGACCAAACTTCGAACAACAGAGGCTCATTATCTATTCCCATGCCACCAATGTTGAATATTGCTTGTGTAAAATACAACAACGTCTGTTAACACTTGTATACAATATAAACACATTGTCGTTGATAACGCTATAGAGAATAATTGCGTTATCTCGTACCGAATGTTGACAACAAAGGAGGTACAATAAAATATTTGAACATTCCAACCGTTGAACTGTATTGACCCCGATGACATTTCATATGCTTTTATATCGTATAAATTCTGGTAAATATCATTAACTATAGAAATAAATATAAATTTTAACAAAAAAAGAACCACCTTCAAAACAAACTTACAAATACATTAATATGCTCTAAAAAGTAAGAAATAATTGCATATTCTTTTATAGTGTTCTTCGTATTGTTATATTCGGAGTCGGTGTCAGCCAAGGTACCTACATATATAGCTATAGGAGGGAGAAACGCGAAAGTTGCCAAGTGGACACCCGGGGAACATCTTCCTTGGCTGGCACCGACTCCGAATTTTATAAATATAAATTTGTTAAAATTTCTATTTATAAAATTGTATTTATATTTATAAAATAAAAGTGTTAGTTAACTTTTTTTCTTAATCTGTATTTATTGTCTGTGTTTCTAATTTACATACATGTCAGCCCTATTGTTTCTTGTACTTAATTACTAATCACAAGCTATCCATATAAACTCTTAAAAACTAAATATGCTACTTAACTAATTATACAGTAATAAATTTTATCGCAAGATATATAAAACTTCTTTTTATCGAATAAAATACCAACCACCGATGTTTGCTTGTTACTACAGTGCACGTTTGCCAGTCGCAAACATCGTATAATAGATAGCCAATTTGGTAAACACGTTTTGTCGACCTACATAGGGACTTAGAACTCCCCACGATAAAGAGTTATTTCAAAGAGCTCTCCGAAAATTATTTCGAGAGAGCCACAATCATAGGAACCCACTAGTGGCTAACGCGTCCTCTTATAGGATCCGCCTCAACGTTCCGCCTAGGAAGAGACGGCCTAAATATGTCCTTAACGACCCCGACGATACGATAACTATCGACAATCTACCTTACCAGGTAGGGACAGACACATACACAAGCGATACACAGCGATTCCGCCGGCGGAGTCGAGGTCCCCGATTTCTGACGTCACCCGGACGTGGACTTCACCCACGTTCCCGGGGGCGCTTCTGATTCTTCCTTTTCAGGCGATGTTTCTGCGATAACGTCGCTCCAAGCCGAGGCTCGGTCTCGCAGAAGACTCCCTTGGAGCGGCGTATCCCCGGAGAGCGAGCCCTTTTCAGGGCTCGCACTCGAAATGTGGCGACCTCCATAAGAGCCCGTCCTCATCCCGGTTACGCTGTAAAAGCCAGTAAGGCTAACAGCTAAATACAATACGAAAAAAAAACACGTTCCACGCTGAACAAGAGTTCGAATCGCGATACATTATCCTCGTCTGGTGACAAGTAGACGGCGGAGCGTTGGGGTGAAGAATCTGGTGGCATTTTCATTTATCCTGAACCGGCAAATCTTCACAAGAGTGAGCTGCCGAAGGGGCTCACACATTCCATTAAGAATTATTGCACATCTTCCGGTGTACTACACACTAAACAATTTCGAGATTCTACTTTATTCATTAGATATGCAAATCTTCTCAATGGAACATATCCAGATCGCAGCCAGAAAGCATCAACTGTATATGGACGATTCAAATTTGAGTGTACGTGCCACGGTGTATTCGAAGGTGAACTTTGCATAGTTTTGTACCATATTCCCTTGTGTGTTCCCTTTGTATGTTGTCAAAATGGTCTTTCCATAAAGTGTAACAGTCATTCTTAAATTTAGGGAGAATCTATGTAACTGATGGTATGATTTCTAAATTATTACCTTTTGATATTGCCAATTTGGCCAGATCATCTACTTGTTCATTTCTATAAAGGCCAATGTGAGACGGAATTCACTGTATTTTTATAAAAATATCACTACATTGGAGGTCAGTAGTTTGTTATTGCGAGATAGAAAGTTCGGCTGTTTAGTAGTCTTGTTCCCTCCCGCCTAGATTACGCTCACTTTTCCTCACTGTAACCTAGCAACCACTTGTTATTATTGATAAAAAAATTCTTTTTAAGAGAAAATCGTTACTCACTCACTAATTTCATAGGCGAAAATGCATTATATAATATTACATATAATATTTACCAGATCATTTTCACATGTTAAAACAGATTTCTTTACATAGTATGAAATCAATTTGCTGCCTGTGTCTGTTCATGAAATCAATTTGCTGCCTGTGTCTGTTCGCTTAGATCTTACCAAGTATTAAATCGATTTTAATATAGTGTTCCGAAATAGATAGAGAGCTTCACGAGGAAGATTTATATATATAATACACATATATTTTAGTATAGAACAGCTAAGAAATTCGAGGATTTGTTATGTGATGTTACAACAAACATATATTTATGCTCTTAAATCGCAAACGATGGCTTAACCTTACGAGATAGATGAAATTAATGTAGTACTGAATTATCTATCTTAAAAAGATGGATAAAAAAATTCAGCGATGGTATATATTTATCTCTAAAGGATAACCCATAGCTACCATTTTTATCTTTTATATATTACAAAAAATATGTCTTATTTACCAAGCGGTTTTATACAATGTAGTGCTATTACTTATTCAATTAAATACATTATGTACGTTGTTTATATTGTGTAGGTTAAAACTGCCCTTAGCAGGATTTCATTCAAATGGATATCTAAAAAGATATCACAGATTTAAAATGCGTCGTGTGTAAAACGTAGATGTAGTTGCGATGGTCACCTAGTATATGATTAAAGTGTGTATTTCAGTATGTTTGTGCAAGTACATACTGTACTATTTATCTCCAAAGTTGAGCACTTGCACAAACGTGCCGACGAGGGACGATAACTTTTTTCATTTAAACAAAAGCTACAAAAATACACGAGCGATGTAAAGAAAAAAAAACTTCTACAATATTCTAATCGACTTGTACTGTAATGGACTCCATGAAGTTTCTGGTGCAACTTTTCGTTCGTCTTTGTAGTATCCGACTTGTTTAAAACACTTATTTTTTATTCCCTTTCGTTGTTCAAGAGTATCCACTGAACTTATAAACCAGATGTCTTTAACAGGGAAGTAAAAAGAGTGAAAAGTCGTTACTTTTTACTATTCTACAGAGTGCAAGTACAAAAATTATATAACTTTAGCTTTTCAGCTAAACTCTGTTACTGTCTTTGATCTATTTAAGCAAAGTTAGTCATATATCTTATCTAAACTTCTAAACTAATATTATAAAGAGAAGAGACATTTGTGTTTTTGTATGAATGTATGTTTATAACGACTTCACAATAAAACTACTGGACCGATTTCAGACATTTTTTCACCATTATAAAGCTACATTTTCACAGAGTAACATAGGCTATATTACTTTCTCAAAAAAAAATAGCGATCCCTAATAAAAATGCATTAATGTAACCCAAGGTGTGAAAACTATGACACAAAAATTATGTCATCGCGTGCGCTGGTGAAACTATTGATGATAGAACAAAAAATGTTTTACAATATTACGGAAAGCATTGATATCTAGAAAAAAATCTTTGATACCATATGTCCAACTACTGTAGCTATGCCACTATAATTAGTTTTTGCATTTTAAGAGCTAAAAGTGCCTACAATAATCAAACCATATTATTCACACCTCTGTATTAATCCTTATTCTATTAAAGGATCCTCAATTGAAGACTGTTTCAATACCTTTAAAATACATTTTAAATGTTTAAAATAGTACATGCCATGGATACCATGACACCTATCGATATTCTGTTTTTATTTTTATCAAGCTAACAATTACTTTATATATTCTTAAAATACCTCTTTGAAATGAAGAATTTTTTAATACCTGTAAAGTATTTTTAAATTTTGTAATGTCGGACATACGTAAATGATGTTACGAATTTAAAAATGTATTAGTTAGATATATATTCGTTGTAAAGTAAATACTGTATATTGATTAAATCATGAATGTAATTGCTAGTTGCTTTATAAAAGAAATCAATATGATTTGCTAAGACACTTTCGGAAACGAACGTTGGTGATGAAATGTTATTGTATTATTTTTTAAAAGTATTTATAGCGTATTAAGGTCCCACTGCTGGGCACACGCCTCTTCGCTCATATGAGAGAAGGTTTTTAGAGCGTAGACTCGCTCCGCTGGCAAGAAAACAGATTTGTTGTACCTTATAATATCAAGTATCTGCCGTTGAATATCTGATAAAAATTAGAATAATTGCTTCACTATTTTAATGTGTACAAAAACTATAATCACAGAGCAGCTGAAAAGACTTCTCAGAAAATTGTTCCGTTCGTTTAAGTTACCTCGTATTGCATAAAATTTAGTAATATTGCACAATGTTTTTTTTGTATTTTTTGGTGTTGCCATATTAGTCAATAACTCCCAACATTTCAGGGCTATCAGTGTTGTCATCCAACTATCTCTAATCTAACACTAGTGTATCAATTGGTATTTAATAGATTAAAAGCTGTTATTTCATTTCTGTAGTTGGTCAGACACTCTCTGTGTATATCTTCAAATATTACTGCAGTAGTTACATTTAATGAAAGCTCACGTATGAGATATTAAAATCTTATCTTTGATGTAGACTAATTGTTCCTCGCTGCGTTACTTGTATAATTCCGAAAGCTTTTTATTCCAAATTAAAAGGAGTGTAATAATCGTAAAAAAACTACCATCGAAATCGATCTATGTTCCAATGATTTGCGGAAACAAATATACAGATGCATAAAATTAAAAAGCCTTCTTTTAATAGACGTATATTTTCGTAAATATATTGTGAAAATTTGTTAGTTTGAATCAAACAAATCGATGACCCTCAAAATAATGAAATTGTATTTCAAACATTTTGGGACGTTTTTGTAATTTTGATGGTTATGTAAATAACATTGGTCATTGTTTTTTATTCAGGCCTTGTAAATATCACATTCAATCTTAAAATGAGTGTCATCTGAATGAATGCCAAATTACGACTAGATTGGCCACTGGCTTCCCTCGAGGCGTCTGACCTGAAATAATCATATACCTATTAAAAAGTGACGCTTAAAACATTATTAGTAGATTTTACGTTTGACTCTTTATAACCCTACGTATAAAGAGGCAAGTGTAAAATATCGTCGAAATATTCCAATTTTATTTGCTTTTGTAGCTAAATAATTTATATTTCCCCTTTGTTTCTTTGCATTGAGATGACGAGAAATATTAAAAAAACATTCATCTCGTCTAGTTAGAAAGACTTTTTCGTAAAACAAGACTAACTTATACTTCTTCAAGACTTTGATGGATGATCCTGAAGAATTCAATTTACGCCTTCGCCGTAGGAAAAGTTTGTTACGTTATCTTTCAAGATGAAAATTATGTAAGGGGCCTATTACTCCAAGTTTCCTACCAATGAAAAAATACTAGTTTTTTTTCTGATAGATTATGACTTGACAGTCAAGTCAATCTCACCTGATGATAGGTGACGATAAAGTCTTAAATGGTAATGCACTAACACTATAAGTGTTTCGAAAGTCGATATGCAATATTATGGAAATAAAACTTCTTAAATAAATTAAAATATTTGTTATTTGTTTTACTTGAATCGTGTGATCTAAGGCACACTCATTTTATGAAGTAAAACTTCTTTAAGAGCGCTTAACTTGAGGAGTAAGGTGGTGAATGCGTAACGAGAGCGTTGCGAAAAGTGTGATCGGGTTAGGCCAAGGATAATCGATATGGAGATATAAGTTAGTGAAGATAGAAAGAGAGTTTCTTTTATCACTGAAGGTACTACAGAGAAAGACTTATTAGACTATAGATAGTTGAGTGACTACACGGATAGCTCTGAAATGTAGGGAGTTATTCAGTAATATAGTGGCAACACTTAAAAATACCAATAACATTGAGCAATATTACGAAATGTTATGCAATACAAGATAACTTTAACGAACGGAACATTTTTGTTTTAAAGACTTAAAGTAAGTAAGTAAGTAAGTAGCTGCCCATTAACGTCCCACTGCTGGGCACAGGCCTCCTCACTCTGAGGAGTGAGGGTTTTTAGAGCATAGACCCACCACGCTGCTCCACTGCGGATTGGCAGGCATAGTACAGAAGTGCACTCTCTATTCCTTCACTCTCATAGTCCGATGTGACGGGAACCCGACACGACCGGAGAGAGATCAGGCGCAGGACCGACGGCTTAACGTGCTCTCCGAGGCACGGGGGTGGATCACACCGCCAACTTCCCAACTTCAGCCAAATATTGAGAAAATCTTAATAGAAAACTCAATATTGGTTTTTGGATTGGCCCGACCTGGGACTCGAACCCAGGACCTCATGTCTGTAGTCGAGCATGCTAACCACTAGACCAATGAGGCAGTTTAAATTGTGTAAATTCAAATAGTGAAGTAATTATTAGTAAAGCCCAAGTTGTGTGTATTTAAATAGTGGAGTATGGATTTTTTTGTAAAATAAATATAGTTTCAATGTCCGCCGCCTTACCCCGTAACATGCCGTAAGACATCAGTATAAAAAGAGAGCAGCATGGTGGGTCTATGACCTGTGCCTAGCAATCATCAAATGACTGCTACTTATATACAAAGATATATCTACATACAAAACTAAACTCCCAATTCAACCGTTTTATTGAATGCAATTCGCGTCCTGGCAACATTAACATAGAAATATCGTTATTAACAATTGCCTCGTTTCATAGGTTACATATACATAAATTATTACAGGAAGTTAACATGTTTGCCAAGTATCTACAAACATAAATTGTTCATCGATGTTGCCAACATAAAAATAAAACTAATGTTTGTTATAACATGTTTATATAGTTTTACCGCGTAGATGCCGATCTCGTGTCTACTAAGTTGGACTAAATATTTCTTTTCGTTAGCATAAAAGTTTTATTTCACTTACCCTTTAATTACTTCCTTTCAGATTATTAGATACACACTTACATTCATAATCTAATCAATATACATATTTTACTTTACAACGAATACATATCAACTAGTACATTCTTAACATTAATTATGGCAGAGACTTTCGAAGATCTCAATACAATGCTCGATGACCTCAGCAGAGTTTCTCAACAGATGGGCCTAAAAATGAACATGGATATGACGAAAATTATGTCTAAAATCCATGTACCACCACACCCCGTCATCATTAAGAAGTCAGCTCTCAAAATTGTCGACGAGTACATATACCTGTGACATAAAGACCAGTTAGGTAGGTCCAATTTCAAGAAGGAGGTCAACCGCCAAAACCAACTCGGTTGGTTGCCACTGATGACCTACGGTTCTGAAACGTGGTCAGAGCTCAGAGTCACTCAGCTTGCGATGGAGAGGGCTATGCACGGAGTTTCTCTATGCGATCGAATCAGAAATGAAAAGATCCGTAGTAGAAAGTCACCGACATAGCCCTACGCATCGCGAACCTGAAGTGGCAATGGGCGGGGCACATAGTCCAAAGGACCGATGGAGGTTGGGGGCCGATGGTGCTGCGATTGGCGTCCCCGCACCGGAAGGTAGCCGCTGGAGCTAGGCGGCGCAAGATCAGGCCTTGTGGAGGTTATTACGTGAGACCTATGTCCAGCAGTGGACGTCCATCGGTTAAAGCGACGACGACATTCGTAACATCAGTTACGTAGATAAAGGACATTAGCAAATGCTCTACGTGTATTGAAAATTATTATTTTCAAGGGGGTAATGAAATATTTTTGAAATCGCTCCATTAATATAGATATGTCGGTGGGTATTGTGTCAATTTTGTGTATTGCACAGGCTCGCTTCGCCTCTGTCTTATACGTCCACTCTTGTAGAATGCTTCCGTACAAATGACGAAGTGCGCTCGAGATGTGTCTTTTGTAGTGTTACTACATTTACTATGTATGTTGATTCATATCGTGTTTCTCGTATAATACAAATATAAAGATAGTTATGTGTGTTGACATACATAAATAAAAAATGTAAATATTTATACAATCACATACACTACAGGTATCATCGCTACATTTTTCTTCAGATTGACATTTTTAAATTCGTTATATCTTTTGAATGTTGTATCCGATTTTAATAATTTAAAAAGTATTTTATATGTATTAAAATGGTATTTAATAGGATGATGATTATTGCAGAGATACGAATAATGGCTGGCACTTTTATTGACTTTTAAAATGCAAAAATTATTTGCTATTAAGGAAACCAAAAGTATAATAAATTTAAAAAAACTACTACCTATTAAATAAATAGCTTTTACTAAAAACTCAACTAATTATTATTTGTCACATCCAGTTACGCAACATCAATATTTTACACTAGTGACCTTGTATTTGTTTATTTTGTATTACTGTATATTAATAACTTGTGTAATTTACTATTTGTTCACCTCAAAAAATTTATTGTCCTTTTTCTTAAGTAGTAATAAGATTGTATACAGAAATGTATGAGCGAAAGTGCAGAAATTTTTATTAGGTATTAGCCTGTAAGTGAATATTATATTATATATAATATAAGTTTCTATGTAAGTGAATATATATTCTTTATGGAAATAAATGTCTTAAACAATAAAAAAGTAGTTATAGTGGCGTAACTACAATAGTTGGACATCTGGTATTGCAGACTTTTTTGTAGATATTAATACGTTCTATAATATTCTAGAACATTTTTTTGTTTTATCTTCAATAGTTTTCGCACCGGACGCGATAACAGATATTTTGTTCCACACTTTGGGTTACGTTATTGCATTTTTCTCAGGCATCCTTTTTTTTTTTTTTTTGAAATAATAATATAGCCTATGTCGTAAAAATGCAGCTTTCTAATGGTGAAAAAATTTTTGATATCGGTCTAGTATTATTTGTGTGAAAACGTAACAAACATTCATATATACAAAAACACAAAGGTTTCCTCTTTATAATATCAGTTTGGATTAAATGTTAAATCGTCATTTTTTTACCCAAAACGTACGTAATGAGTTTCACTAGAAAGCCTACAATATCAAGAGTTAAAAATCCTCACAACAGCCGGGTTGAGCAGTTAACAAAAGCAATTAATATCCGTTCATGCACGTCGGCAGCGTTTTTGGACATCGCGACAGCATTGATTGATTGATCTTCGCTATTTAGCGATTGCTGTTCTGGTCTTTAAAACACAATCAATAACAGCGCAGGCACGAAGTGGCGGTACGCATTAATATTGGAGTTTAACTCCCGACGTGACGGATTCGTGTGTGTAAACGTTCGGAGCATAATATCCTTTGTTAAAAGATAGCCAATTGAAACATTGAAACATTGTTCTAGTGGTTTTCTTGTTCGGGTCCAACATGAGGTCCTGGGTTCGAGTCCCGAGTCGAGTATTTGCCCGAAATTATGTAGTTGGCGTTGTGTTCCACCCCCGTGCTTCAGTGAGCACGTTAAGCCATCAATCTTACGCGTGATCTCACTCCGATCTTGTCGGATTGCCGTCATATCTCACTATGAGAGTAAAGGAATAAAGAGTGCACTTGTATAACCTCTGCCAATCAGCAGTGGAGCAGCGAAGTGGGTTTATGCTTTAAAAAAAACGTCTCTCCTATAATTCAGAGGCCTGTACCTAGCAGTGGGACTTGAAACGTTTGTTTACCTTACTTTTTTCACTATTACTTCACAAATTCTATAGATGTAACCGAATAAATTTAAATCCTTTATCAAATGAAAATTTATTGAAAACTCGTACTATAATTTGAAGGAATACTTAGATAACGAAAAAGCGTGGAAATTGAAAGAATTACTCTATATTAACTGCCTCATTGGTCTAGTGGTTAGCATGTTCGACTACAGACATGAGGTCCTGGGTTCGAGTCCCGGGTCGGGCCAATTCAAAAACCAATATTGAGTTTTCTATTAAGATTTTCTCAATATTTGCCCGAAGTTGGGAAGTTGGCGGTGTGATCCACCCCCGTGCCTCGGAGAGCACGTTAAGCCGTCGGTCCTGCGCCTGATCTCTCTCCGGTCGTGTCGGATTCCCGTCACATCGGACTATGAGAGTGAAGGAATAGAGAGTGCACTTGTGTACTATGCCTGCCAATCCGCAGTGGAGCAGCGTGGTGGGTCTATGCTCTAAAAACCCTCGCTCCTCGGAGTGAGGAGGCCTGTGCCCAGCAGTGGGACGTTAATGGGCTGCTACTTACTTACTTACTTTACTCTATATTATGTATGTTAAATAAATTAATGTTATATTGTAATCATGATGGTAAAAAAAGAATACCCTGAAGAATATTTTTAGAGCATATTAATGTATTTGTAAGTTTGTTTTGAAGGCGATTCTTTTATTGTTAAAATTTATATTTATTTTTTTATTTTTAGTGAATTTGAAGTAAACTAACAAATTTGTCTCAATGTACGCTGTGTGTTCAAAAAGTATCGCGAATTTTGTGTTTTTTCAAAAATTATTTATTTATTCATGAATATCTATTTTGTCCCCTTCAAAGTAATCCCCATGAGATATTATACACTTGTGCCAACGGTTTTTCCAATCTTCGAAGCACTTCAAAAAATCATTTTTTTTTATCTTGTTCAGCTCCTCCTTCGATGCCGTCTTTATCTCGTCAAGAGAAGAGTAACGTCGTCCTTTCATGGGCCTCTTCAGTTTAGGGAACAAGAAAAAGTCACAGGGGGCCAGATCTGGGGAATACGGTGGCTGCGGCATCATTAGTGTGTTGTTTTTGGCCAAAAAGTCGCGCACAAGCAACGATGTGTGAGCAGGGGCGTTATCGTGGTGCAAAAGCCAATTTTTGTTCTTCCACAAATCCGGGCGTTTCTGGCGGATTGCTTCGCGCAAATTGCGCATAACTTGCAGGTAATATTCCTTATTGACCGTTCTTCCCTGTGGCAAGAACTCATGATGCACCACGCCCCTGCAATCAAAGAAAACTGTCAGCAAAACTTTCACATTCGATCGAACTTGGCGCGCTTTTTTCGGTCTTGGTTCGTGCGGCAGCTTCCATTGAGATGATTGAGCTTTGGTTTCCACGTCATAACCATAAACCCACGATTCGTCACCAGTTATGACCCTCTGGAGCAAATTTGGGTCGTCGCGGACAGAGTTTAACATCTCATTAGCAATGTTCATGCGATGCTGTTTTTGGTCACAATTGAGCAATTTTGGTACGAATTTCGCGGCGACCCGTCTCATGCCCAAATCATTGATAAAAATCGAATGGCACGAGCCAATCGATATGTTTAGGTCCTCAGCAACTTCTCTAACGGTGATTCGACGATTGGCCAATACCATTTTCTCCACTTCATTAATTTTTTCGTCTGTTGTTGAAGTGCTCGGGCGTCCGGCACGCTCTTCGTCGTTCACATCTTCTCGGCCTTCTGAGAACATTTTGTACCACCGATAAACGTTGCTTCGGTCCAAGGTAGCTTCTCCGTATGCCACAGTCAACATTCGGAATGCATCCGCGCACTTAATTTCGTTTTTCACACAAAATTTGATACAGGTTCTTTGATCCATTTTTTTGAATAGGTAAAAATCGAAGACGATCCAAAACACGTGCAAGCAAAGCAGCTGTCAACAATTAAATGAACATTCAAAATGGCCGAGCTTGTCGGCATAAGTGAGAGACATGAGTACCAACATAACGCCACAAAAAATTCGAAATTCGAATATACGTAACCCGCGAAAATTCAAAATTCGCGATACTTTTTGAACACACCTCGTATGTACAGCTAAAATGCGTTTCTCATGAGATAACACCGTTTAAATGAAACAACTTTACAATGTTAAATTTACATTAATATCGCCACACCTGGGATCGAACCCGAAACCCTTATACCACCGCTTCACACATAATTCACCTTCCAAATATTGCAATGCAGCAACAAACATAAGGTCATTGGCGTTTGATTACAAACAGTTATAGATTTTCGCCAAAAATCGCACTCTTACTATAAGCCGTTAAAGAGTTCCATTGATCTTTATATTTAACTACGACTAGTACTTGACCATACCGAAGTTACGGTAGGCGACTCAAATATCTGGATAGTTTATAGAAGATTCTGCTGAGTATCGTTGATTTGCTCCTAAGAATTGAAGAGTTCCGTCACTTTGTCATGGATTCCATCATCAGAACCTTACCAAACTATCACAAAACAATCCTTGAACCTTTCTAATAAAAAAAGAATCATCGAAATCGGTTGGCGTGATCTTGAGTTATTCGTCCATTTGTCGCGCACATGCTTTTGTCATGAATGCCATCATCAGAACTGGTTTTAATGGGCCCCTATGACGAGCACCACCTTTCATTTAAAAAAAAATCATCGAGATCGGTCCACCCATTCGAAAAAAAATACAGTCGAATTGATAACCTCCTCCTTTTTTTGAAGTCGGTTAAAAAGCACACCTGACTGAGTTCGATGTGGGTTGTTCTCAGATCAAAAATCTTTAGATTATAGGTCATTTTGTATCGTCCCTCAAAACCAATCGTATAGTAAAATTATATATAGTATTAGGAGAAAATGATTGCATTTAACAATTTTCATGTGCTGTAAAAGCCTGCTTAATTTGATTTTTATGTTAAGTTAAAGGGTTGAAGATGGAGGATATAGCATCCTTATATAAAGAAGGTTCGCTATTATTAGGAAAACTTAAGCTTTTCACCGAACAGATTAAAAAACATTTAATTCCTAAATAAAAGCACGAGCCTTAAAAACTTCAGTCAAAATTATCTATCGATTTTATTAACGAAAATAATGCACTGGAGTTGCTTCATTATTTTTTTATTCGCAATTTTTAAAAGTAAAACTCATACGGAGCGTAAATACTAATGTGCTAGAAAACTGGGCCGTTTTTAACTTTGGACATAAATCCGAAATGAGTTTGAAACTCTGCGCGAGTCAGCTTTTAGAACTTACATATAAAATTGTAGGCCATTTACGTCGGCGAGTAATTTTTAAAACGGTACATTTAATAATAATACTAATATACAGACACTTGAAGACAGACTCTTTTGTTTTTTTTTTAAATTTTGTATGCTAGTTACCGCATCTCGTTAAGTACTCACTATTTCAAAGGGCTTATGAAAGAGACTAGCTGAACCCACGTCTTCGTTTACCTGGAATGTTTTTTTGGTAGCATTTTCATTAATTTAGGCAAATTCCAGGCGAATATTTGCATCCGACATGCTGCCTGCGTGAACTCTCAGCCTAACTTATGTTCTACTAATGGATGAAGAGGGTTCCGCGGGGTTTAAGTGGGTATTGCGAGACCCACACTCCCGACGCTGATCGGGGTGTATAAATGCATTTCCCAGCGTAAAAAAATTGTTTTACTATTAAGAAATATACCCGCACTGCCCTTCGAGGATAGAATTTCCTAATTTTAATAGACTCCAGGGTGTCAAAAAAGTTTTACATACCATGAAAGATATAGTTTAAAAATGTGTATTTTTTAAAGGTGATATTTAAAAGTTTTAACACCCCCGCAACCCCCCTTGCGGATGAAAATTCGTTCTTAGCTGACCTCCACACGGCAATAGGAATATTCCTATCAAATTTCAAGTCTCTACGCCTTATGGCTCCAGAGATATCGTGATGAATCAATAGATACCTGGATAGCTCTTATATATATATAAAAGTAATCTGTGGAACGCTAGCGCCATCTGTCAAACGGCATGGGACAGAGTCAATAGTGGCAGAGTCTCGGTAGTTTTTGGGCGACAGTCCGCTGGAGCGGTCGATTATTGAAGCGGTCGCGTTCCTAGCTATTATTATTAATGAGTTGGTGTAAATTGATATAAGGAACATTAAGTTACTGAACCTTATAATCTGAGTTATTTAGTAAAGTGTTAGATTGAACCAACATTACCCACGAACGCCCACAGTATGGAAAATTGAATTATGGATGCCATGAATGACGATGTCGGCGGAAGAACTCTACGCTCCTCTGCTTTATGCTACCTTTCTCTCTTATGAACAATTTCCAGGAGCTTTGTTTTCTTCCAATATTCGTTAACGACTAACTTTTCAAGTACCCACACTTAATAAGAAAACTTGTGTTCATGCCAATTGATGCAATCATTTAAAATAATTTATTATAAAACACCAACTCACATTAGTTAACTACTTTTATTCTCTCCATTATTTAATTTTTCACAACTTGCACTATACTAATAATTACGTCACTATTTGAATTTATACAAATTCTCTTTTAAAACAATTACACCACAAAACAGCTCGATATACTATATTCATACAATTGTTCTGCTTGTTAAACTTACCTCGTATTGCATAACATTTCGTAATATTGCACAATGTTTTTTGGTATCATTAAGTGTTGCCACTATATTACTCAATAACTCCCAATATTTTAAAGCTATCAGTATTGTTACCCAAGTATCTATAGTCCACAACGACGAATGGGCTCACAACTATCCTCTTGCGAAGTAGTCTCTTACTAAGAACGAGTTTCTCCACGTTCCCATGGGATGCGAATATAAGCGAAACTTACTGAAATAATTTAGCATATTTTTGACATTCGTTGTACTCGTATATGTTATTGCACTAATAACGGGTATTCCGTTATTCAAATAAAATGAAGATCTAAGCGGTTAACACTGCGGGGAATAGCCATACAATATTGTAGCAAATTGGATATCACCAACTCTTCAGAATATCTTCAACGGATCATATATAAATAAAACTTATTCATTCCAATCACTTTAGGCGAACAATAATAAATTACCATATAGATTAAATGCTCACCAATTTTCCTTTTTACGATATTGAGATTCCGATTGCGATCAGATTTTCGGCAGGAAATAGCCGGAAGCCGTTAAGTCGGTTTAAAATTATACCAAGCTAAATTCAACCTTATTGCATTACAATAAAGTTCATGGTACATTTCTGTTTTGAAGGAAAATAGTTTAACGATTGAAATAAACGTGTATTGGCATGCAATAACGTAGTTTACTCTTGCTATGTTTAATAGTTTCTTCACTTATAGCATAAAAGTGGCTCAATGTCATATTAATTATGTCATATATATATAATAACTATTATATCCACTTAGATGTAAATACGTCTTTAAAATTGTTCCGCTTGTTAAAGTTAGCTCGGGTTGCATAACATTTCGTAAGATTACGCAATGGTTTTTGGTTTTTTAAGTGTTTTCACCCTACTATCTATAATCTAACAACTGGATAGCTGAAAGATCAAAGAATTTATTACGCCATAAATAGTAATATTGACGTAAAACGTGTCCATAACACAGCCACATCCCATTTTTACATCACCTCAAGGGATGTATTTTAAAAATACTAGTTCACCTGTTGTCAAAGAAAAAGTCTCATGGAAATTTGAAGACCGGTTTTGTCTTGCAAAGAAACTTCCAATACAACGAAAATACCTAATTAAGTAATATCATGTTAAACATCTCTTAAAGAAGGTAATGTTTACCTACTATAGGATTAAATTATTGAAAAAAGTGAAAGAGAATAATAAATTTTTCATTAAGATTTACTAATAATACTCAGTAATTAAAATATTGTATCTGTTGATAAAATAAATGTATTTAATTATGCATTTATTGTCAACAATATTTTTTATATTTCTTCATTTTTTGGTTAAAAATTCAAGTCATTCCGATCTGTCGTCTGTATTTTCTTAGATATAAGTCCATAAGACCGAAAGGCTTATGAAAAGCCATTGGGATGAGCGTTGGCCGTGCCTTTTGTTACGAGCTAAATTATTAATAGGCAAGAAAGTCAATTTGACATAGGGAAAGCCACCTAAAACATGAAAATCTATTGTATTTGCATTGCTAATAATTACAACAATGATACTACATTGAAAAAACACAATAATGTACCCGATGACGTCTGTACACGTGTTTATGTACATTTTTCAAATGTTACAAAAGTAACACTCTTATTTATTTATTTATACACTTTATTGCACCTTAGAAAGAAAGTACAACAGGCGGTCTTAGCGCTTAATAGCGATTTTTTCCAGACAACCTTGAGTTTAAAAAGCTATAAGTAGCGAAGAAGGTAGGCAATAACATAAAGATACACACAAATAACTACATCCTAATATATATACAATAATAGATATGTATCAACATATTAATATATATAACATATATAAACTTACATATATGTGAAACTCTTCTTATATATCTTGTTTAAATCTCTTATTAACTTGTAACGGACGACACTTGATGAAATTACATTATATTTATTATGCTCAAAAATGTCAAGCGCCATTTATTATATCAGCGTTATGGACATATCACTAATTTAGTTTAAAACCTTTATTAAAATAACGCTAATAGGAAAATCATATTTAAATTTCAAGGATTACATAGACGAGACGAGATAAGAGCTTCAGCAACACTTAAAAATACCAAAAACATTGTGCAATATCACGAAATGTTATGCAATACGAGGAAACTTTAACGAACGGAACAATTTTGTGAAGATATCTTTTCGAATTGCCTTCTGGTGTAGTTGTTTTAAAGAGGATTAGTGTTAAATTGTATAATTTCAAATGGTGAAGTAAATATTACTTAGGCAAGTTATGTTTATTTAAATAACGACGAGAATAAAAGTTGTTTGTTAATGTGAGTTGGTGTTTAATTAATAATTGCAAGGAAGTATAGATTTTGTGTCGTTCTTCGACATCATCATCATGAGGTGTAAAAAGGTAATGAAGAAAATAGCCCAATGCCCAAATACTTTTATTTATTGCGATTTGATTTTATATTCCTTTAGAGATAAGAAACATCGTTACATTTTATTTAGATTTATTATAGAAACAAATAGTACAAAATAACACATAAAAAATACTTTATAGTAAAAACTGTTACCGAAGATAGATAACTCTTATAATATTTATGATAAAAATGTAAGTATATATAAGCTGTAAAATAATCTACTTCCTAAAGTCAAACTACATTAAATTAAGCAGACTATTATATTAATTTTATTTAGAGAGAGTGAGAGAGATGAAGTATATCGAATCCAGAGAAGAGCATGTTTTTTTTTTTCAAATCAAATCAAATATATTTTATTGCAAGATCAAGTGTACAACACACAATCTACCATACAATGGCGTGCAACATCTATAATAGGACAAAATAATATTATTTTGAAATAATTGGCTTCATCCTTATGGCAGGTATTTAACATTTTTAAAATAATATTCACATTAATAAATAATATTACAGTTTTATATGAAACGTATGAAAACAGTATGAGTGAGCTTAAAAACTGTCTCGTTTGAATTATTTTATTTATTTTGACTTTCATTTAAGTAGTGCTTAATACAGTAATAACATTTAGATATTAGCCATTTTTTCAATTGACGTTTATATCGTCGTCGTCGTCGTCGCTTCAACCGATGGACGTCCACTGCTGGACATAGGTCTCACGGAATGATACCCACAAGGCCCGATCTTGCGCCGCCTGGCTCCAGCGGCTACCGGTCACCCTCTTTATGTCATCGGTCCACCTTGTGGGGGGTCTACCTACACTGCGCCGCCCGGTGCGGGGTCGCCACTCCAGCACCTTCGGGCCCCAACGTCCATCGGTCCGTCGGACTATGTGGCCCGCCCATTGCCACTTCAGGTTCGCGATTCGTAAGGCTATGTCGGTGACTTTAGTTCTGCTACGGATCTCCTCATTTCTGATTTGATCACGTAGAGAAACTCCAAGCATAGCCCTTTCCATCGCACGCTGAGTGACTCTGAACTTTCGTATAAGGCCCATAGTCAGCGACCACGTTTCGGATCCGTAGGTCATCACTGGCAACACGCACTGTTCGAAGAGCTTTGTCCCTCAGTGCCTGAAGACAAAGCTCTTCGACGTTTATATATATTAATATTATTTATGTCTTTAAGAGAGTTGGGTAATTTATTATAAATTTTAACAGCCATGACGTGACAGTTTCTATCATAAAGCTTTGGGTCTAACTAAATGATTTTGAAATCTAAATCATTTAAATTGTGTCCCATCAAACTGGTCTAAAAGTGTTTTTACATACAAACACATTTCATATATGACCAGGGAAGGTACAGTTAACACGTTTACTTCTTTAAAAAGAGATCTACAGGAACTTATTGGGCTCACATCGCAGATACTCCTAAAACATCGCTTTTGAGCTATAACCACCTTATTAATATTACTAGAATTTCCCCATATAAATATGGCATATCGTAGTAGAGAAGAAACATATCCATGATAAGCTTGAATAGCCGTTTCTTTGTCTGTTATTTTTGCTAATTGCCATATCGACATAATTTTGTAATTTTGACAAATCTCTATGAATGTATTCTCTGAATATCTTATATTAGATTATGAAATATAAAATATATTAGTCAGACAGTGAGACTTAATTCGTCGACAAATAAAATTAATTCTCGAAAGAAGATAAGGAGAGTTCAAAACTCAACAGTTTATATAACAATAGATGATCCAGCAAAGCACGTCTACAGCAGAGAGAGGAACATTAAGCTTAATATGATTCTTTTCTATTTTATTTATATGAATCTTGTATTGACGTTTCCAGATAGTTGAAGAGTATTCAATCATAGCTCTTAGAAAAGCATTAATCGAAAATGTAAATGTTAAAAATGGCTTAAACTCCGGGATATCCTAAAAACAAATCCAAGCGTTCCGTAAACTACTTGGCTATATGTTTTGGTACATGGGTTGCACTCTTCAGTAGAGCACCTTGTCATAGACAACATTTTCATTGTATTATCAGGAGTAAGAACAAATAAAAGAGGATCTAAGAAAACGTTTAGAAGCATTTGAAATATGGGCCTATCGACACATGGATAAGATCAGCTGGACTCATAAAATTGTCAACGAAGAGCTCTTGCGACGAATGGATTGTCAGCGGGAACTTTGGCAGACCATCAAACAGAAGAAGGTTGCGTATCTGGGTCATGTTCTGAGACATGAGAGATACGGACTCTTACTTTTAATAACGGTGGGCGAAGTGTCTGTAAAAAGGCGTATTGGCAGCAAGAGGAAATCCAGGTTACGCAACATTAGGGAGTGGACCGGGATCGCGAATGCCGGGATCCACTATTTAACCCGCGAAGGACAAAGTTAAATACGGACAACTGACTGCTAACCTTTGCTATTCGGAGGCACATAAAGAAGAAGAACAAAGGAGATAGTCTACTGACCCGTGAACATGGCCCATATAATTGACCATAGGAAAACATAGATTCAGGACACATACTTTCAAGGATCTGCCTCATTGATCTAGTGGTTAGCATGTTCGACTACAAACATGAGGCCCTGGGTTCGAGTCCCGGGTCGGGCCAATTCAACAATCAATATTGAGTTTTCTATTTAAGATTTCCTCAATATTTGCCCGAAGTTGGGAAGTTGGCGGTGTGATCCACACCCGTGCCTTGGAGAGCACGTTAAGCCGTCGGTCCTGCGCCTGATCTCTTTCCGGCCGCGTCGGATTCCCGTCATATCGAACTATGAGAGTGAAGGAATGGAGTGGAGCAGCGTGGTGGTTCGATGCTCTAAAAACCCTCGCTCCTCGGAGTGAAGAGGCCTGTGCCCAGCAGTGGGACGTTAATGGGCTGCTACTCACTTACTTACTTTCAAGTATTGGCCTTGTGATTTTTTAATGGTCATGGCGAATGCGAGATGGGTCGGAAATTGAAGTCGAGTAAACACAAACGGTATATCGATTAGGATCATCGGGATCCTCGCAATAAGAACTTCCTCACCTTAAAGTATTGTGGCGTAAATCACGTGTCAATTTACTTACCATCGAAAACGTCGTCGATTATTACGGAGTCAACTTTTAGTCGTTAATTGGTCAGTGGTAAAAAGTGTCCTTGCCTAGTTCTAAGCTACCTTCTCACCAAATTTCAGCTATTCAGGTCATGAAATTACTTCATTAGCGAATAGGATATATCATGTGATACAAGATATTATCTACAGAAGTATATTACATGTTCCTAGTTCATATATAACAATCTGTCATCTGCTTTAACACTGCATTACGGTAAGCG
The DNA here is from genome assembly GCA_015832385.1 of Elymnias hypermnestra. NCBI lineage: Eukaryota > Metazoa > Arthropoda > Insecta > Lepidoptera > Nymphalidae > Elymnias > Elymnias hypermnestra. Next base: position 1,636,802 of record JACTOM010000935.1, on the reverse strand, counting down.
AAAAACATTAAAAATGTACACCCGCTTAGGGGGAAAAGCTTTTTTCATGACACAGAATTATTCTTATTCTATCTGATTTTGATGGATGACGCGAATGAAATTCCATTTAGATTTCGGCTGTTTTATTTTATACATTTTCTTAGCATTATCTCGTGTTGGATAGTCCTCGGATTTAATTAATGATGAAGTCGGCTTCACGAACTTTTATCGTGTTACATAAATCACCGGAACAACTAGTACTTTATCATGTAAATTGGATTCGCGAAAAACAATTTCGAGTTTTTTTTCAATTCATCAGAATCACATTAATATAAAAGATAACTGTTTATTTTTACGTTTGTTTTAATGAATTCTCTATAGTTGACTGTTAAGGGAGATTCTGTGGTTAAGTATGTGATAGGTTTTAAAAATGCTTTTTGCTGGACAGCCATTTTGAAGTTGTAATAGTCGTCTTCTTAGTTGTACACTACTAAAAGTCAAGGTCATTTAACTTTCTGTATTGGTGGCAGCTTATTCGAGATACCTTCATCTTTCTCTACTCGGGGAGGAAGGGGGTGAAGGTCATTAATATCTAAACCAAATGGCAGCGGAAGGAATCTGTCTTCCGCTGTGCCCCCTGCTGGATTACCGATGAGGTTCTGACGACTTACCCAGAGTGGATGTAGAGAAGACTCGAGGTTTTGAATTATCTCTAAAAGGGAACGGGAAACCACTGCTACTATTTTCCCATGAGAGTCATGGAAAGTCAAACAAATAATATTAGTTGCATTAATTTATATTTATTTATTCTATTTTTTTCTTACCATATTTATTTTATACAACTTCTTATCATGCATACTTTGAAGTGAAACTTCTTCAGGCGCGTGAGATAAAATTTTTATGGATGATTAGCGTCACGAAGCTGTGCAGCGTTTTTTATTCCAATTCGTTGAAAGGTTAGAGAGTTTTACAAATAGCATGTGGCATTTTAATTTGCCACTCGTCATTTAATAATTTAATATACTATTTTTCATAAATTTCTAAATTTTGAATTTAAATACAAAATTTAATTCATAATTTCTAATATTGATAAAAAATACGTAGTATTTTTATTTACAATTTGTCATTTGAGATTTCAATAAATTTTTTGTATTAATTTTGGACACTTCTAATGTTTTAATGACAATGAAATTCCTAACACGTCTTCCTTTTCCCCTCCCTGTAAGTGTAAGAAATCTAAAGATTTACATTTGTATAAATATAAACAAGATTTCAATTTTTTAATTGCCTCCCTATGAATGCGATTTTAAAAACGAATTCAATTTAAAAAACAACAATACCCACAAGAGAATAATCCTCATAACAATACCCACCAGAAAACACTAAAGAGTTATTCTAAAAATGTTAAATAATATCCGTATTTCCATAAGATACGCGAGTAGCACCGCGACAAACACTTAGTATTAAATAAGTCATTAGTAAGTGCTTAATAATAAAACTAAACCCATCAAGCAATTTGTTCCCTTAACTAATTCAAACGAAACAAAACTCCGCTATTGTGTGTTTAGGTTGAATTTCATTGAATTATTTACCCGTTAACGGTTTTTCCCTTGTTATTAATAAGCCATTAAGGTAATTTTTATATCAGTTTTACAAAGCTCACCTTTAAGTGGCAATCATTACAATCCATTAGTCTCGAAACCACTTTGATATGGTTATACAAATGTATATGTCGGAGAATAAGAGAAAGAAGCAGAAAGCATAGGGGCGTAAGATTGTACGCCGACATCGTCATTAATGACATCCATAATTTCCATACTGTGGGCGTTGATGGGTAATGTTGGTACAATCAAACACTTTATTAATTAACTCAGATTATACTGTTCAATCAAAATTTACACAAAATCATTAATAATAATAGCTAGGAACGCGACAGTTTTAACAGTCGACCGCTCCGGCGGACCGCCACTCGAGACTCGGACTGCCATATTGACTCTGTCCCACGCCGATTGTCAGATGGTGCCAGCGCTCCACAGATTACCGCACTCCGACATATATGTGAAAACCTCTTTGGTCTTATGGTGGTCATCATATTTGGTCCTGGGTTAAAAAAACCTCTAAATCGGATAGGGCTGAGGATGGAAGTTTTTTGTAATAATAATTATAAAGGAACTTTTTTTATTTATTCATTGCTTGTGATAGTTTAGCGCTTGACTGTGATCTCACCTGACGGTAACTAGTTATCACTGTCCCCCAACCCGGCAAGGACCAGAGATACCCAGGAAGCCGAGCAGTGCCTCGAGGCCCGCACCCCTCAACTGCTGTTGAGAAGAACCCAGAAAGATTGATGGTACATTCTAAGATGTAGCTCATATGATTTCTACACAGCATCATACCGAAACACAAATCTCTTTGTTTGGCAGTACGTCTTTGCTGGTAGGGTGGTAACGGCCGAGGCCTCCCACCATTCCAGAATCAGACAAATTAGAAATATAATTTTCTACCTTTCTTCCGGGGATCGAACCCGGAGCCTCTGCTATCAAAGCGAGTACTTGCACCACTGCGCCAACGAGACCGTCAAAACTTAATTTAATATAAGGATTTACATTTGGTATAAAAATAGAACAAGAAGCTGTAGGCTGCTACTAACTTTTACTTTTTTTTGCTAACTTAAAAAAGAATAATCCATGTATATGTATATCCTTAAATTTCCACATATTAATCCGCATATCCGTTGCAATCGTTGAGTGTGTTTGATTAAACCGGCTTTTATGCAGAACAAAGCATATGAAATCCCATCTGTTTCAAACAATTGAAAAGATATTTTATTACGTATAGCTTTTGTAGTCTATCGGCCGGCCACAATTCCCGATATCGTTTGTTACTATATATTCCAGGTGTAGTGTTAATTATATTTGAATAATATTTAAATCAAGGCACTTAATGGTATGCTTAGATGGTTTGAGCACTTAAAGAGAATTAATGAAAGGAGACTGACTAAAACGATTTATGAGTCAAGAGTGAATGAGAAAGTTGGAAGGGGAAGACCAAGGTCAACGTTCCTGGATCAAATCCAGGCCATTTTAAATAAGGGCCAGATCAAAAGTACTCTTAACCAACGAACTTGTATGAAAGGTTTAATGAGAATTAAAGAATCGAAGGAGATATGCAAGGATCGTGGCAAGTGGAAGGACGTGGTCTCTGCCTACCCCTATGGGAATGGTTTAGTGGTTAGCATGTTCGACTATAGAGATGAAGTCAAATTATCAAATCAAATCAAATCAAAATATCTTTATTGAAGTAGCCATATTACAGCACTTATGAATCGTCAAATTTTTGTTTCTTTTCTTTTCCACACTCTAATTCTAATGTACATCTGATGATGATACTCCAGAACGACTTAAAATCTAAAGTTACGAGGATTCCTTCGCGCCCTGATCCGAGAAGAGCCCACAACAAACTCAGTCGGGTGTTGATTGATGAATTAATAATCAATATTGAGTTTTCTATTGACATTTTCTTAATATTTGGCCGAAATTGTGTAGTAGGTATGTTGTACTCCCGTGTCTCCGGGAGCACGTTATTCCCTCGGTCCTCCGTCACATTGGGCTATGAAAGTGAAGGTATAGAGAATACACTTGTGTACTATGCCTGCCTGCCCGCAGTGGAGTAGCGTGGTGGGCCTATGCTCTAAAACCCTCTCTCTTATCAGTAAGGACGCCTATGCCCAGCAAGAAATTAATGTATTGCTTACATATGACTATGAGAAATGCTTCCAGAATATGCAGGTTTACTCACATTGTTTTCTCTCAGGGAAAAGCATATTTAAATATTTTAAACAAAACTTTTCAAAGCTAATTTCTTAGTTTCAGCTTTTTATTGTTTCTATATTCGGACTTCTTAATATCTACACTGTTATTTCAAATATTAAACAAGTTGTTAGGAGACGGACAATAGTACTGATGACAGCTTTGATGATGGGACGAGAAAAAAATCATGTAAAAGATACGGCTAAATTGAGCGGAAGTGCGAAAAACTGCCGCGCCATTGAACGCACGGGTCAACGCACTTTCACCCACCACGACATTTGTATTAATTGTAACTGGCCAATTCGCAGTGAAGCAGCATCGTGAGTGTCAAAGTCAAAACTTAACTCACCTTCAATATATTTATCAACAATAATATTTAACGCATGTACAATTCATTATCTTAGTAATTGTGTATCGATATTGCTTTTTTCTTATCTCAGCATATTATGCTAAGATCTAAATTGCTTTTTTTCCCCGTGTAATATCGGAGCGAGATCGGCCCCGGATTACTCAAAGGCAACCTTCAGCTCTGAGCGATTTTCCTTCTTGCCTCTTAAGGTCGGATATACTTCCGACATTTTTTCTTAGTGAAATAAAAAAGTGCGAGATAATAATCTCCAATACGTAATAATTTCTAATATACATATATAACTAATCAAAATTATGAATATATTTCATTAGCCAACCACAAATTATCTCCGGTTTTACCTTCTTGCCAAAAAAAGCCTTTTTATATCTCTCTCGATATCCAAATTAATCAAAATCACTTAAACGACATTGTTGTTAATATTAACACATATAAAAACAATTACTTTAACAACAACACTTCACTAATACAACGTTATAAAGATGAGGAGTTTGTATGTTTGTTTGAACGCAGCTATCTCAGAAACCACTGGTTTGAATTGAAAACTTAATATTGGATAGCCCATTTATTAAAAAATAGGATAAATAAAATTACGCTACGACAAATAATAGGGGAGTATCATTGAAAAATTATGCAAAAACTGGGATAAATTATTATTTCTTTGGGTACGCTGTATAAACGGTTATAGTTACACAACAATCGTGTATGAAATAATTATTCCTATTCATGAATCCTAAAAAAAGTTTCTCAATAACATTACTCTATCTTTTAAAGATGAGTTTCTATAACCATTACATGTTAATCTCATTTGATTCATATCTTATGTCAGGCAGACGACGTTGCAAGAGTCAGATTATTTATAATATTAGTTAAAATAATACCAGAGAGTGTAATAAGTTCAAAGAAGATTCATCAATCAAGTTGCCAAAAGCGTTGTTATTATAAGAAACAATGTCATTCATCTTACAAACAAACGATGTTAAAAAAATCTAATATACGTGTGGGAAGACTAAGAAGATAATGTTTAGACATTTTCCTCGATGTGAAAATAAAGTCAGCGCTCCAGAAATATGTTTTTAAGGTTGTTTTGATGCTGATTTAAATTTGTTTCAAGTAGGTGTAAGGATGTAGGCGGATGGAGGTTTTTATTTTATAAAATGCTACCTATTCCCTGCGGGCACCCACGTAGTCCCATCCCTTTACAGTATGAGCAAACCCGTTCATAGTGAGGGACAACTTAATGTAAATATGTACGCCGTAATAATAATACACAGAAAAAAACAGAAGTCTTTACAAATAATCTTAATTCTACGACTCAAATAAATAGATCATACCAACGACTTTATTTTTTTTCCAAATTTGGCAAAACCCTGCTCCATTCCTTTCCCTGTTCTGCTGTACGTTTTTCTTGTCCAAGTTGTCCTCACTACTATTTTTATATCGACTTCCTTTAGGAAGAAAGAGCAAAAGGCAAAATCTGTTATAATTTTTTTTAACGCTGGGAAATCCTCGTGGATACCTGGAGTACTCGGGAGGATTTTCCAGGTTATGCCGGACTTATACCGGCTAAAACCCAGCGGTGATTCTACATCACTCGGAGACGGAGTCACTAGAACGCGACTGACAGACATTCGCAAACCTGGCAGCGATGTGCCCGTTTAGGCCCAACTCGGTCAATGACCAAAAACTTGCTCCGGAGGTGGCTTGCCTGAAGCACCTGGCAAGCCACCAACCACGTCGTGAGATCTTTCTTTATTGGGCAACGGACCCCGCATGCGTTACCCAAAGGTTACCACTAAGGAAGCAGACGACGATCGTGGGCCTCTCGCCTTCTTCCCGGCTTTCTCTTGCGAACGGTCGAAGTTTTTTTTATGGTAGATAGGCATGCGCTTGGCTGCTATCACACCTGATGTTAAGTGTAGATGCAGCCTAAGGTGGACCGCGCTTGCCTAAGAGGTGCCTATTCACTCTTGCTTTGAAAATACCTGGATCGTAGGAGTCTGCCTGAAGACGGAAGCCGGTAAGGCGTTCCACTTCTTAGCGGTGCGGATCAGAAACGATTGGCTAAATCGTTTGGCGCGGACTTGCGGGATGTCGTTTCTGTCTTGATGTTACGCCTCCCTCAACCGTTTCGCCATTTCCTTCCAAATCTGTTATACGAGTATATGTCAAGTCAACCGGGCCATTCATTCTTATTGGTTATAATATTGATAACGCAGAATTCTCCTTCTATTACTTATTTTTTTTTCCTTCAAATTGTCAAATAGTTTGTGCTAATTAAATTATTCCATAATTTTTAACATACAAAGAAATTCTAACAAATCTTACTCGGTGGTCGATATCACAACAACAAACTAATGTTTAAAAAAGAATTAATAAAATTATATGAATTTAAATGGTGAATAGGTAGTTTGTATTCGTATTTTATTCATTACATAACACATACTCCGGACACACTCTCTATCTCTCTCTCTCTTACTCACACACACACACACACACACACACACACACACACACACACACGCACGCACGCACGCAAGCACACACTTCATTCATAAACAGACGCACACCCATGCGCAACCTCTGGCGCTTATTAGTATTTTTATTTTTTATTTATTTTATTTATCTTCACACACTAACCTAAAATATTACAAAACAAACAAACAAATGTATACATATATAAATATATATAGACATTTGTTTGCTGATACACAAGTGATAATACATAAAGAAAAAGTAAAAAATAAAATTTTGGCCTTAAAGTTAAACCATACAACATATACTTAATAATTCTTATGTAGACTGTGTAGTTTGTGCAATATTTTCAATTGTATAATCCAGTGAACTCCACACTAAGCGAGCTTGTATTGTGGAGTTCTAGACTAGACTAGACTAGACTTCAGTAATATAATTCACAAAGTACGTTGCCGGCCGCTGTGGGTAACTTAGAGATACATCGTCAATGACCTATTATGCTGATTCATTTTTGACATAACACATATAAAATCCTTAATTGATCTTAAGTAAATTAAATTAGCTTATATGTTTATTAACTACAATTTTAATTCGACTGCTTCATTGGTATAGTGGTTAGTATGTTCGACTATAGACTTGAGTCCTGGGTTCGAGTCCCGGGTCGGGCCAGTTTGAAATCGATATTAAGTTTCCTATTAAGATTTTCTCAATATTTGCCCGCAGTTGGGAATAATTTGGCGGTGTGATCATCCACCCCGGTGCCTCTGAGAGCACGTTAAGCCGTCGGTCCTGCGCCTGATCTCTCTCCGGTCGTGTCAAATTGCCGTCACGTCGGACTATGAGAGTGAAGGAATAGAGAGTACATTTGTGTACTATTTCTGCCAATCCGCAGTGGAGCAGCGTGGTGGGTCTATGCTCTAAAAACCCTCTATCATATGAGCGAGGAGGCATGTGCCCAGCAGTGGGATGTTAATGGGCTGCTACTTACCTTATATGTTAATTTTAAAAGGGCTGTGAATTTTGTAAAAAAAATATAAATGTAGCCTAAGGTACTACTGACAACATAAGTTATATTTCAGTGATATACCCAATAAAATCGGTTCAGCTGTCAAACAATAGAAATTGAAACGTATAGATTCAAATATATATTCAAAAATGATGATACTCGTACACTTCTAAAGTTGCGAGGGTTTCTTCTCGCCCTGGCTTTTTATTAATAATGGATTTGAATTTATCAAGTGGCATATATAGAAAATCTTCTGGAACTGTGGTGTAGAAACGTATATAAATAAAAATAAAATTAATTAAAATAAAAAGCCTTTACAGTAGACCTTAGCTCAAATTTACAATATTGTGCCTATACCTATTCAAATGATTAACTATTTTCTAAAATTATAATAATAATTAGTTATCAACTAGTCTTCCGACAAAGGCCTCCTCTAAAGCTTGCTGCTAGTGACCATGTTGGACCTCATATTTTTCTGATATGATCTTCCCATCACTAAACTTGTCTACTTCTTTTCCTTTTGCTGTCCAGTCGATACCATTCTGTTATTTCTGAGATTGCTCTTAGATCATTTATGTTTTTGATATTATTATTTCTTCTAATGCTATTACTAGTTTGTGCAACTATTCAGGGGTTCTAAGAGTTCGACAGTTGATGGTTGCTATATGGATATCATTTATTTTATTTTTACCGCGAGTTGAAACGCTATATTTAAGCTTTAGAGGGTCGTGGTCATTTTCCCCCACGAAGATCAGTCTGCTTGGGGGAGTAGAAACTTATATAGCTAGCCTTAAATAACCTAAAATAACGTGACCTTTAAGCCCAGATTCCCGTCAAAGTTCGTTGCTATCAAAAATTATTGGTTGTCAGTGTCAAATGTCTAAAACAAATGAAAATACAAGTACTCTGTTCAATTAAAGTTGATTTCTGAACGACGGGACAAACATCAAACGTTTGTACATATGTCAGAAGTGAAACTTCTTTCGCAAACAAATTTTTAAATCTTGTTTATATTTATACAAGTCTAAAACTTTAGATATCTAAGACTTAGAGGAAAGGAAAAGGTAGATATGTTAGGAATTTAATTGTCATTAAAATATTAACAGTCGAAAATTGATACAAACAATTTAATGAAATCTCAAATGTCGAATTGTAATTGAAAATGTCACATGTTATTTGTAAATATTAAAACTACCTTACCCATCAAACGCTTTAGCATAAAAAATGCTGCACATCTTCGTGACGGTAATGACGCGATTCATCTATTAAAATTTTACCCTAAAGAATTTTCAATAGTTTTAAATATATGTCGGAGAATAAGAGAGAAGGAGCAGCACAAAGCTTAGGGGCGTAGGGTTCGTCGCCGACATCGTCATTAATGGCATCAATAATTTCCATACTGTGGGCGTTGATGGGTAATGTTGGTGCAATCAAACACTTTACTATTTAGCTCAGATTATAATGTTCAATCACTTCATGTTCCCGATTCAATTTACACAAACTCATTAATAATAACAGCTAGGAACGCGACAGTTATAAAAGTCGACCGCACCGGCGGGCCGTCACCCGAGAACTACCGAGAGACGCGCGCCGGAATGCCACTTATTTACTCTGCCCCACGCCGATAGTCCGATGGCGCCAGCGTTCCACAGAGTATTGCACTCCAACATATAAATATATATATGACAGGAATAGTTTATAATGGAAAGCAAACCTGGTGTTTTACCATATTCTAAGCATTTTTTTCCTATTTACTCACCTTTCGAACCCAGGACCTCATGTCTGTAGTCGAACATGCTAACCACTAGACCAATGAGGCAGACCCGGGTCGGGCGAATTCAAAAATCAAGATTGAGTTTTCTATTAAGGTTTTCTCAATATTTGCTCAAGTTAGGGATTTGGCGGTGTGATCCAACCCCGTGCCTCGCAGAGCATGTTAAGCCGTCGGTTCTGCGCCTGATGTCTTACAGCCAGTGTCGAATTGCCGTCACATGGGACTATGAGAGTGAAGAAATAGAGAGTGCACTTGTGTACTATGCCTGCCAATCTGCACTAGAGCAGCGTGGTGGGTCTTTGCTCTAAAAGCTCTCTCTCCTAGGAGTAAGGAGGCCTGTGCCCAGCAATAGGACGTTAATGGGCTACTACTACTACTCACCTTTCAAACCTTCTCTGGACTTCCACGAATAATTTACACCAAAATCCAACCGTTCTCAAGTTTTAGCGAGACTAAACAAGAGAAAGTAATTGATTTATACAAGGATGCTACATACCAACACATTTTATTAATAAACGAAAGTCCATAATGCCATTATCCTATCATTAAAATTGTATGGAAAGAGAATCCTTTAATAAAGATTCCAATTTTCCCAGTCTCTTATAACAGCGGAAAACTGACACATCATTACGTGACTGAACCTTTGACACCTTCGCATTATAATTTTCTATCGCAGACAAAAGGGACACCTTTCGAGAAAATTCGATTCCTTTTTTCCACTAACAAAATCGAGACCTTGAACATTTTAGGTAAAAATATTTTTTTATATGAAAAAAGGTTTTATACTCCGTGGTTATTTGGTGATAACTTTTATGGAAGTAAGATGAAATTAAATAACTTTGGTCTGCCTCATTGGCCTAGTGGAAAAAGCCTCATTGGTCTAGTGGTTAGTATGTTCGACTACAGACATGAGGTCCTGGGTTCGAGTCCCGGGTCGGGCCATTCAAAAATCTATATTGAGACCAGGTCCAGGACCTGATCTCTCTAGTCGTGTGGAATTTTCTTAACATCGGGCTATGAGAGTCAAGGAAAAGAAAGTGCACTTGTGAACTACGCCTGCGCAGCAGCGTGTTAGGTCTATGCTTTAAAAACCCCTTCTTTTATGAGTGAGGAGGCCTGAGCCCAGCAGTGGGACGTTAATGGGCTGCTACTTACTTTATAAATAACTTTGAATAATTAAATCATATAAATACTCAATATATTCCCGTAAATATTAATTTAAAGGCAAACTTTAAAAGCCACTCTATCTCAGACTGTTTCATCACTTACCATCTGGTGTAATCACAGTCAAGCGCTAATTTGTCATCAAAATCGTCATAATTTTTAATCAAGTAGGCTCAAACTGACTGCCTCATCGGTCTAGTGGTTAGCATGTTCGACTACAGACATGAGGTCCTGGGTTCGAGTCCTGGGTCGGGCCAATTCAAAAATCAATGTTGAGATTTCTATTAAGATTTTCTCAATATTTGCCCGAAATTGGGAAGTTGGCGGTGTGTTCCACCCCCGTGCCTCGGAGAGCACGTTAAGCCGTCGGTCCTGCGCCTGATCTCTCTCCGATCGCGTCGGATTCCCGTCACATCGGTCTATGAGAGTGAAGGAATAGAGAGTGCACTTGTTGTGTACTATGCCTACCAATTCGCAGTGGAGCAGCGTGGTGGGACTATGCTCTAAAAACCCTAACTCCTTGGCCTGGAGGCCTGTGTCCAGCAGTGGGACGTTTAAAGGGCTGCTACTTACTTACTTTATTTTTTAGGCTCAAAAAGCTCTTTCGAATCGCCAGTAGTCAGTTTGTAGGTAATCTACCACCGTTTCGGAAAGTTGATTCCGCTGAGAAGAAACTCAACAGTTACTCTTTTTAATATAGTTTTTGTAGATTACAGTTTGCTTAGCTTTCGTGGGCAATGGGAATCATGTCCAAACATCTTTGTCACTTTGTTTCTTTAGCAATAAAATAAGCTTTGATATATAAAATCGATAGTTTGAACATAGCATTCCCTTCGAGATATGCAGAGACCACGTACTTCCTCTTGCCAGGATCCTTGCATATCTCCTTCGCTTTTTTCATTCTCATTAAACTTTTCATACAAGTTTAGATTACTCTTGACCTGGCCCTTATTTAAAATATCCTGGATTTAGTCCAGGAACGTTTATATTCCCCTTCCAAGTTTCCCATTCACTCTTGACTTATAAATCCTTTTTGTCAGTCTCCTTTCATTCATTCTCAATACGTGCCCAAACCATCGAAGCATATTAGATTTTTTTAAACACACGCTATTTTCCATGTAAAGCGAGATAAACCATCAAAACACAATGCAATATCAAACATCGTTATGGAATACAATTTTTCAGCAGAACAAGCTTTTCAATAATCGAGTTAAAAATAAAATAGCTTCATTTATTGTTCATTGTTTCAATCCATACGTAAAGAGTATAGATATTTGATTGATTCTAGCTAATTTATATACAATAAATAATATGAAATCTCATGTTAGAACAATAGAAATAATACGAGGTTTTATTCAAACGCTTTTGTTTTAATTGCCACAAAAATATATCGTGAGATTAAAGGCCTATTTATAAAAGGTTTAGTTGTTTATGAAGTTTTATTAATTATTGAAGCTTTTTACATACTTCAATAATCTTTTTATTCCCGACAAATTCCGTAAAGCCTCTGAATTTATAAATAAAAAAGGTGAATAATGATTGCAAAATGGTTCAACTTTAGTAAAAAGTGTGCTCAATACTTAACCGGGATAAAGAGAATTCGTAATCAAAACAACGCAATGCCCAGCTTCCCGCCACAATCAATAAGAAATTGTAGTTGCAATCAGAAATTGTTGGTTGTCAAAGTCAAATGTCACAAAAATCAAAAGTATTCTTTTAAATTTTCTTATTTCTGAACGATGGAACGAAAACCAAACTTTTGACATTGAAAAAAAATGAACAAATCTTTGCTTTGAAATTTAATTGATTTCTAAACGACGGGAGGAACTTTAAATGTTTCACATGTAGGAATAGTTTCTAGGGGAAGACGACTTTGTGGCTTTTACAAATTTCAAGCATTTTTCATATTTCCTCATTTTAAAACCCTCCCTAGACTTCAACAAATATTTCAAAACCAAAACTAGCGAAATCAGCTGCCTCGAGTTTTAGCGAAACTAACGAACAGTAATTGATTTTGATATACATTTATAAATAAATAATGATTACCTTATTGGCGTAATAATGTCTACGAATAAATAAGGAAGTAGTGTTTTCTATAGTTCTGTGAAATTCAATTTGATAATTTTAGAAACATTAAGAATGTTAATTGTTATTATCAATTAAGATATTTGTCTCATTAGAAATTCAATTGTTACCTTAGTTATTTCAATTTTTTAAATAAAGGTTATCTTAGTTACTCCTTAAAATATCATCAACACTAAAGTATTATTTTCAACTTAATTTGATTTCTGAATGGCGAACGCCGAACGTTTGACATTTAGGAGTAGTTTCTAAGGGAAAGTGAAATTATTGTTTTTATTGTATTCCAAGCAATTTTTTTTCATATTTGTATAAATACATATATATCATCACGCCTCATTCCGATAGGGGTAGACAGAGACCACGTCCTTCCACTTGCCACGATCCTTGCATATCTCCTTCGCTTCTTTCATTCTCATTAAACCTTTCATACAAGCTCGTCGGTTTAGAGTACTCTTGACCTGACCCTTATTTAAAATGTCCTGGATTTGGTCCAGGAACTTTCGCCTTGGTCTTCCCCTTCCAACTTTCACATTCCCTCTTGACTCATAAATCCTTTTTGTCAGTCTCCATTCATTCATTCTCTCTACGTGCCCAAACCATCTAAGCATACCTTTCTCAATTTTAGTCACTACGTGTTCTTTTATACTACAACGTTCTCTTATCACACTATTTCTTACTCTGTCACTCAGTTTTAATCCACTCGACGCTCTTTTTACCGCAATTATTTTAATTTTGTGCTTCTTCTGTCATACCCAACTTTCACTACCATACATAAGTGTTGGCAACAACACTCCTCAATGCATAGTCAGTCTGGCCTTTTGAGACTTTATATTTATACTCCATATTTACTCTCGTTAATCTTCCCAGGACTTCCACAAATAATTCAAAACCAAAATCAGCCAAATCCAAATCGCTTTACTAGCTCCCGGTTTCGATCTCCGGTAGGGCGAAATTAGGAAATTGCATTTTATGATTTGTCTGAGTCTGTACTGGTGGGAGATTTCGGCAGTGGCTAGTTACTACCCTACCAGCAAATATATGCTTGAAAGCATAAAAATTGCGTTCCGGTAAAACGCTGTATAGAAACCATAAGATTTAAATTACCTCGCACCAGATTTTCGTGACGTAATCTGAGACTGTATCATTATAAAAAGTAAGTAAGTCAGTAGCAGCCCATTAACGTCCCACTGCTGGGCACAGGCCTCCTCACTCCGAGGAGCAAGGGTTTTTAGAGCATAGACCCACTCTGCTCCACTGCGGATTGGCAGGCATAGTACACAACAAGTGCACTCTCTATTCCTTCACTCTCATAGTCCGATGTGACGGGAATGCGACACGACCGGAGAGAGATCAGGCGCAGGACCGACGGTTTAACGTGCTCTCCGAGGCACGGGGGTGGATTACACCGCCAACTTCCCAACTTCGGGCAAATATTGAGAAAATCTTAATAGAAAACTCAATATCGATTTTTTGAATTGGCCCGACCCAGGACTCGAACCCAGGACCTCATGTCTGTAGTCGAACATGCTAACCACTAGACCACTAGACGGTGATTCGACGATTGGCCAATACCATTTTCTCCACTTCATTAATTTTTTCGTCTGTTGTTGAAGTGTTCGGGCGTCCGGTACGCTCTTCGTCGTTCACATCTTCTCGGCCTTCTGAGAACATTTTGTACCACCGATAAACGTTGCTTCGGTCCAAGGTAGCTTCTCCGTATGCCACAGTCAACATTCGGAATGCATCCGCGCACTTAATTTCGTTTTTCACACAAAATTTGATACAGGTTCTTTGATCCATTTTTTTGAATAGGTAAAAATCGAAGACGATCCAAAACACGTGCAAGCAAAGCAGCTGTCAACAATTAAATGAACATTCAAAATGGCCGAGCTTGTCGGCATAAGTGAGAGACATGAGTACCAACATAACGCCACAAAAAATTCGAAATTCGAATATACGTAACCCGCGAAAATTCAAAATTCGCGATACTTTTTGAACACACCTCGTATGCCTGCCAATCCGCAGTGGAGCAGCGTGGTGGGTCTATGCTCTAAAACCCTCTCTCATATAAGCGAAGAGGCCTGTGCCCAGCAGTGGGACGTTAATGGGCTGCTACTTACCTTTACTTATTATAATCTCTATACATAGTATATTGAAGTGAAATTTCTTTAAGTGCGTGCGGGTAACATTTTTACGGATGAAACGCGTGATTAGCATCACGAAAGTGTGCAGCGTTTTTTTATGTTAATTTGTTTGAAGATAAGGTAGTCTTAATTACAAATAACACCTGCCATTTTAATTTACCTCTCGTCGTTAAATAACTTAATATACTATTTCTCATTAAAATATTAAAAAAAATACTATTCTAGCATTTTTTTTTACAATTCGTCATTTGGCATTTCGGTAATTATTTGTATTAATTTTTTAACACTTTTTCCCTCCTAAGTCTCGGTAATCTAAGGTTTTAGATTTGTTTAAATATAAACGAGACTTAAAATTTAGTTTAAGAAGTTTCACTTCTGATATGTGTACTTTCTACACACGCACTTATACCTTTTTTTTAATACTTTCACTTGTTAAAAAACAATCCTGAAAGAGTAAGTAACATTCAATACGTTTATAGGGGTTTTGAGCTAAAGCCCAATAGCGTTTAATAGCCACTTATATGATCCTGTGTCGATATAGCAACATTAAATCTTATTTATAGTGACCTATAAAACTATTTTAAAATTGTATTACGTTTTTCAATTTGCTTGGAAGACTTGATCCTTTTAAAAATGTATGTGAACAGAGTCGTACACTCTCGCAAGCGAATACCAATTTATCAAGAGCTCTGGCGAGGGAAAGCAATTTAGAGAACCCAATAGTTCGAGAGGAATTTATAGTAAAAGCACAAAACCTGTTCGTAACAAACTGTGGGACCGTTTATTTTTCATTTATTTGGTGGCTAAAAGTTTCCTGGTATATTTTAAAACTGTAATCCAATAAAAAACCTGCAAAAACTCCACTGACTGAATTAACTTTCCCTGATCGTTTATGCTAAAACAATTTCATAATTTAAACCCAAACATATATAACACATGAAACTAACAAAATTATTATGTTTTGTGGTATTATTAAACCTTGAATATGTTAAATCTCTCGTAACTTATTTAACTTAAAGTGAGTTTTTATGCAAGGAATTGTCTAAACATAGTTTTTAAATAGAATCTAATTAAAAATACATTATTCAGGTAGATTTAGATCCCATTATTTATTATGTACGACTGATATTATGGTTTAAGACATTTATTTCCATAAAAAATATAATATTCACTTACATGGTAACTTAAGGCTAGTTAAGGACTTTCGAAAGTACATTTTTGTAAACAATCTTATTACTACTTAAAAAAAAAAAAAAATTTTAGAGGTCAACCAAGGTCGTTAATATACAGTAAAATAAAATAAACAATAACAAGAGCATTAATGTAAAATATTGATGCCACAAACTCCCAAAACGAAATACCTGCAAACACTCAATGAAATATCCTTTATTACTATTATTTATAATATAACATGCTTAACAGAATATCCATTATAATCCTGTAGGACCCACCATATCCAGAACTGCAGCACCAGAGGTTCGGTGGAGACATTCCTCTTCCTTCGGACAGAGGTAGCCTATGCTGTAGCTTAACCATCCCTCTCTATTGCCTCCTTCTGTAAAATGATGTTCTGACAGTAAAAAGAGATTGCCCACAAACCATTCTCTCTGTTTAAAAGCAGATTATAAATTTCAAATCAATCGCAATTTTTTTATTCAAAGATCTCGTCATCAATGAGCAAGCTTGGGGATTAAAGACCACCATCCTAGTCTTTCAAATGTGTAAAATTTAGGCCACATTATTTGAAAAGTTTCATTGTAGACTATGATATATATAACGGACATAAGAAGAAACAATTTTTGGCTTACATATATACTAGCTGTTCCAGTCGATGTGATCGGAGTAGTTCATAATCCCGTGAAGAAATGGGTCAATCTAAATCATTCTCGAATAAGTGATATACACATGCACATAAGAATTATATATATCACGATATCGTCGTCGTCGTTGTCGTCATCGCTTCAATCGCTGAACGTCAACTGCTGGACATAGTTCTCACGTAATGACGTCCACAAGGCCCGATCTTGCGCCGCCTAGCTCCAGCGGCTACCGGCAACCGTCTTTATATCATCGGTCCATCTTGTGGGGGGTCTGCCTATACTGCGCCGTCCGGGGCGGTGTCGCCACTCCAGCACCTTCGGCCCCCAACGTCCATCGGTCCTTCGGAGTATGTGCCTCGCCCATTGCCACTTCAGGTTCGCGATACGTAAAACTATGTCGGTGACTTTAGTTCTACTACAGATCTTTTCATTTCTAATTTGATCACGTAGAGAAACTCCGAGCTTAGCCCTCTCCATCGCACGCTGAGTGACTTTGAGCTTCCGCATGAGGCCCATAGTCAGCGACCACGTCAGAACCGTAGGTCATCACTGGCAACACAAACTGTTCGAAGACTTTGGTCTTCAGGCCCTGAGGATTATCGGACGAAAATATCAGGCGTAGTTTCCCGAACGCTGTCCAACCGAGTTGGATTCGGCGGTTGACCTCCTTCTCAAAATTGGACTTACCTAGCTGGACTATATGTCCCAGTTATGTGTACTCGTCAACAATTTCGAGAGCTGAGTTCTCAACGATGATTGGGTGTGGCGGTACTTGGATATTAGACATAATTTTGGTCTTATCCATGTTTATTTTCGGGCCCACCTGTTTGATATTCTTGAAAATGAATATCAAGATATACATTAAAATAATGTTATTATCTTTGCGTATTGATATCAATTTCAAGAAATATTTGTTACTTTCTTCAAAAAATAAACAAGACGACACGACAGCCCACGATATCATAACTCTCTGGTTTTATTACTAAAGTCAATTTTGACATAAAATTTCATGACTGTCGAAATATAGCCACAGTAAAAGTCATTTCAATATTAGTTATTGACCTAAAATATTAAGTGCAGCAGTACTTCGTGAAATGACTTTGTAATAAGCCTTTTATTCCAAACAGAGACAATTTGCTTTTAACTAATATAAAAAGGTAAACTATAAAATGTGACGTATTTCGATGTGCTTGTCGGCAAAGGCCTCCATTTTTTGCCATTGTTCTTGGGCCTCTCTTCTTCAATTATATCTTGCTGTTAAGTTCATCCTCCCATCTCCTGTGTGTCTTCCTCGCCGTTTTTTTCATTTTCCATTGGTGCTTGTCTAGAGCCACTCTTCTTCAATTATATCTTGCTATTAACTTAAGTTCATTCTCCCATCTCCTGTGTGTATTCCTCGCCGTTTTTTTTATTTTCCATTGGTGCCTACCTTGGGCCACTCTTCTTCAATCATATCTTGCTGTTAACTTAAGTTCATTCTCCCATCTCCTGAGTGTATTCCTCGCCGTTTTTTCATTTTCCATTGGTGCCAGTCTTGGGCAACCCTTCCTCAATTATATCTCGCTGTTAACTTAAGTTCATCCTCCCATTTTCTTTGTTATCTTCGTCGCCATCTTACCTATGTCTTGGGTAACATTGACTAATGTTCATGCTCCGCTTTTCTTATTTTTGTCAAGTGAGAGTATGTCAGTGAGATTTATACTGTTCCTAAAGTAGATGTTTCTGAATTTATTTTAAAGTTTATGAGCGGTTATGCCTTTTTCCATTGCCATCTGTGTTGCTGCAAGTTTTTCTCCAAGTGCTTTTGTAAAAGCCCAAGTTTCGCAGCCATATATTAAGGAGGATAATATACATGTGTCAAATGATTGCCTTTTTATTAGACTTCATTATTTGTATTAGCGACTAATAGTTTATCCAGCTGGTTGCAATCCTTCATCTCTTTTTCATTTGATCCTCTGTAGTTATGACTTATTATATAATAGAATGTTACTTATCTAGAAATATATGATCAATGTAGTTTCTATATACAATAATGTTGCTTTCTCAAAGTGACAGACTAATAACTAAGAAGACATAACACGTTCAAACAAATCATTCCAATGAAGCGGCAATAAATGAATATGGCGTCGCTGCTTACTTCTCCTTGTGTTGACATAATCTTATCAGAAATATGGTCTACAGCCAAGAAGCTTGCCAGTTCCTTGTTATAGAATATTTAATAGATAGATAGATAGACAGAAATGATTTATTGGACATAAAATTATCAATACAGAAACTTATGCTAACATTAAATGATACTATTTATCTATATATAATGGCGGCCTTATTGCTTTAAGCAATCTCTGCCAGGCAACCCTTAATTTAATTATTTTTTAAGAAAAACTCGCTTTTTTAGGAAACTATTACCTAAATTGTTATGACTTTTATTAAAGCGTGTTTTTTTGGTATGACCATTTACATGTAATTCTTAATGTTATATTTAAACTATTATCTATACAATTTGTTTAAAAACTGCTGTTTTATTCAAGAAATAAAACAGTTACGTATATAACCAACTCTCGTCCAAATTTTGATTATTTGTAAGCATATACTAATATTGCATTTTGTTGTTTGTCGTTAAATCCCGAGAATAGCTTCTCTGTTTTGGCTGATTTTTGTCTTGAATTACTTGTGGAAGTCCAAGAAAGGTTTAAAAGGTGAGTAAATATTAAAATAATGCTTTTAACATAGTAAAAACAACAATTTCATTAGAAACTATTCCTCTCTGTCAAACATTTGATGTCATCCAGTAGTTTATAAAGCAATAATATTTAGAAAGCGTTCAAAAATTAAATTTAAATTTGAAAGTTTTTGGTTTTGTATGTCAAATGTTAAAACGACTAAAATAATGTTCGCGCATTCCCTGATACTCTCTAGTCTTGATTATGCAGATGCAAGCTATCTAGTTATAAATGAAGACCAGCTAAATAAAGTTGAGTGTCTCCAAAATTTAGTAATTAGGTTCATGTTTGGTCTACCCACTGTCTCGCATCTGTACTGTGCTGTTACGTTAGTTCGCGTGATTCATACCATGGTCACAAAATGCCCTTACACTTAACCAGTAATTATTATGACCTCCTAGGTATTGAGGAGATGAGAGCGTTGAGAAGCATGAGTGGATTAAAACTGAGTGACAGAGTAATAAATAGTGTGATAAGAGAACGTTGTGGTATAATAGAAGACGTAGTGACTAAAATTGAGTAAGGTATGCTGAGATGGTTTGGGCATGTAGAGAGAATGAATGAAAGGAGACTGACAAAAACGATTTATCAGTCAAGAGTGAATGCAAAAGTTGGAAGGGGAAAATCAAGGCGAACGTTCCTGGACCAAACCCAGGACATTTTAAATAACGGCCAGGTCATGAGTACTCTAAACCGACGAACTTGTATGAAAGGCTTAATGAGAATGAAAGAAGGAGATATGCAAGGATCGTGGCAAGTGGAAGGATGTTGTCTCTGATTATCCCTATGGGAATGAGGCGTGATGCTATGTATGAGAGTGAAGGAATAGAGAGTGCACTTGTGTACTATGCCTGCCAATCCGCAATGGAGCAACGTGGTGGGTCTATGCTCTAAAAACCCTCGCTCCTCGGAGTGAGGAGGCCTGTGCCCAGCAGTGAGACGTTAATGGGCTGCTACTTACTTACTGTGTAGTATGTGATAGTGAAAAATGTCTCTAAACCCACATCGCCTACCTTTTTGTTTACTGTATTTCTTTCCATAAGACCATCGTGCGACCAAGCCGCTTCTTAATATAAATTTTATTCTACTTAATATGTAATAGTGTACAATAAAGTGAAGAAATTTTTGATATTTCTCCTGTCGTTTTTTGAAATCATATTTTTTATATTTTGAAATCATATTGAATTTAAAAGAATACTTTTGTCTTACTTTCTTTTGTTTTAGACGATGTCAACCAACAATATCTGATCGCAACTGTAATATTTGATGGACGTTGGCGGAAATTTGGGTGTAAAGTTCGCGTTTTTAAAACGCTTTTATAAGCTTGAACGGAATCTTCGAGCGCGATTTTTAGCTATCTCCAGAAGACTAATTAATTGGAAACTTTGCATAGAGTGAAAGGGACCGAGCTATTACACGAGGTGCCGCCTCGGATTAGTCGAGTAAAGCTGTTTTAGATTATTATCGTTGAGTACACTGGTACGATTGAAATATTTTCAATACAATCAAAAGATTGGTCATTATAAAGTATTTTATTAGTCATTATCGTCGTTGCCGTCTCAGCCAATGGACATCCACTGCTGGACAAAGGTCTCTCTTAATGAATTCCAATGGGTCCGATCTTACGGCGCTTGTATCCAGCGACCCGCCTTATGTCATCGGTCCACCTGGTGGGGGGTCTGCCGACGCTGCTTTTTCCGGTGCGAGGCCATGCTAGCAACTTCAGGCCCCAACCTCTATCGGTTCTGTGAACTATGTGCCCTGCCTATTGGCACTTCAGCTTTGTAATTCGGTAGGCTACGGCGGTGACTTTAATTCTCCTACGGATCTTCGCATTTCTGATTTAATCACTAATGGAAACCCCGAGCATAACCCTCTCCATTGCCCGCTGAGTGACTCTAAGTCTTCTTACGAGCCCCATAGTCAGCGGCCACGTCTCGGAACCATATGTAATCGCTAGCAACAAGCACTGTTCGAAGACCTTAGTCTTCAGGCACTGAGGAATTATGGATGAAAATATGTCCCTTAGTTTTCCGAACGCTGTCCATTCCAGTTGGATTCGGCGATTGAACTCTTTTTCGAAGTTGGACCTACCTAATTGCATCGTGTGTCCCAAGTAGATGTACTCGTCTACATCTTCAAGTGCTGAGTTCTCAACGATGACCGGGTGGGACGAAACATGGATATTCGACATGATTTTTATCTTATCCATGTTTATTTTAAGGCCCACCTGTTGAAAGACTCTGCAAAGGTATTCGAGCATTGTATTGAGATCCTCCAGAGTCTCTGCCATTACGACTATATCATCGGCAAACCGCAAGTGAGTGATGTACTCGCCCTTGATATTGATGCCGAATTAGTCAATATACAAATAACGAAAATTAATCATATAAACGATTGCGGAACTCTAATTTATTAGATGTGTGCAAAAATACTAAATCGTACTAAAAAATATATAATGACGTGACTTGACATATTAAAGGTTACAATCATTCTATTGGCAACTGTCTACGAAGGGAGAGTTATGGGAATGTTGTGAAATGCACCCCACGCTTTTCACTCTGAATTCAATGATTCTGTTATAACTTATTATTAAAAATTATTTTCAAGTTTTTAGTTCGGTTTGCTATAAAATCTTCTTTTTTTAAAAACTATTTTTTATTTTAATTACGAATTATTTTTGTCTTGGTTAAGTTTTCATTACATTTCATACTGAAGTTGAAATATTCAGGTTCTTTATTTATAGATTTTGTCGGGTCAGCTAGTATATAATAGAAATGACCGATTCTATCGGTATATCTATTAAATTATAAATCGTTTATTTTTCAACCAGTTCTAAACTCGCCGCTGAACAAATGTTATCAGTAGACTGGCAATAAATCGAGCTGACGTCCTCACCCCTTTATGTTTGTAGTTCGCA
Organism: Elymnias hypermnestra; assembly: GCA_015832385.1. Lineage (NCBI taxonomy): Eukaryota > Metazoa > Arthropoda > Insecta > Lepidoptera > Nymphalidae > Elymnias > Elymnias hypermnestra. Next base: position 1,614,542 of record JACTOM010000935.1, on the reverse strand, counting down.
TAGTGGAGGCAACGCTGACATTAATCCGCCCGGAAATGTGAAAGGTCGTCAGAAGCTTACAAGCTTGTTGCCAACAATTAGTGCGATGTTATTAAAAGCCAAATTATATTTCATTATAATGATGTCACTTTTAAACAATTTGCCACTGTTCAATTAACTTTGACATTACATCGTTTTTTAATATCATTAATAGTGTAACAACTAATAAGGAATATATTTGAAATGTAAAAGGAGTCTATAAAAATATCCAAATAGATAATAGTCCACTAAAGAAAGTTAAGTCTACAATCTTCTTAGGAACAGCCTTGGAATCTGGGCTTCAATGGGGTGCCGATATTAAGACTCCGGCAAGCAAACTTAGTTCAGCTGCATTTGATGTTAGGAAGGTAAGACAATACACTGGTTTTGCACTGATGTTACGGCATAGTTACATGGGGTACGGAGGCGGACATGGAAACTATATATATATGGCAGAGATGCCGAATTGACCACCGGTACATACACGTGTTGAAGTGTTTGTACGAAAACGCCAAATGTATGTCAGTCCGTATACAGGACCAAAGCACAGAGTCTATCCAACTGCAGCGTGGAGTGCGACAGGGAGATGTTATCTCCCCGAAGCTCTTTACTGCGGCGTTGGAGGACCTGTTTAAGCTTATGGAGTGGAACGGACTGGGCATCAACATCAACGGCGAGTACATCACTCATCTACGGTTTGCCGACGACGTGGTCATTATGGCAGAGACTCTGGAAGATCTCAATGCAATGCTCGATGACCTCAGCAGAGCTTCTCGACAGGTGGGCCTAAAAATGAACATGGATAAGACGAAAGTTATGTCCAATATCCATGTTCCGCTCCACCCAGTCATCGTTGAGAACTCTACACTCGAAATTGTTGACGAGTATACATACCTGGGACACATAGTCCAGCTAGGTAGGTCCAATTTCGAGAAAGAGGTCAACCGCCGAATCCAACTCGGTTGGGCAGCGTTCGGGAAGTTCCGGAAGACTTTTTCGTCCAATATCCCTCAGTGCCTGAAGACCAAAGTCTTCGAACAGTGCGTGTTGCCAGTGATGACCTACGGTTCTGAGACGTGGTCGCTGACTATGGGCCTCATGCGGAAGCTCAGAGTCACTCAGCGTGCGATGGAGAGGGCTATGCTCGGAGTTTCTCTACGCGATCAAATCAGAAATGAGGAGATCCGTAGCAGAACCAAAGTCACCGACATAGCCCTACGAATCGCGAACCTGAAGTGGCAATGGGCGGGGCACATAGTCCGACGAACCGATGGACGTTGGGGTCGGAAAGTGCTGGAATGGCGACCCCGCACTGGACGACGCAGTGTAGGAAGACCCCCCACAAGGTGGACCGACGATATAAGGAGGATCGCCGGTAGCCGCTGGAGCCAGGCGGCACAAGATCGGGACTTGTGGGCATAATTTCGTGAGACCTATGTCCAGCAGTGGACGTCCATCGGTTGAAGCGACGACGACGACGACGATATATGTCGGAGTGCAAGAGTCTGTGGTTCGCTGGTCCGTGTGTAATAGTCTGTGGAACGCAGGCGCCATCTTTGTATCGGCGTGGGGGCAGAGTCAATAAGTGGCTGTCCGGCCCGTCTCTCGGCAGTTCTCAAGTGGCGGTCGGCCGGAGTGGTCGACTATTGAAAATGTCGCTTTCCTGGCTGTTAGTGTTAATGAGTTTGTGTAAATTGATATCGGGAACATTAAGTGATTGAACATTATAAGTTAATTAATAAAGTGTTTGATTGCACCTACATTTACCAAATTAAATAATGGATCCAATTAATAACGATGTCAGCGGAGAACCCTACGCCCTTGTGCTTTATGCTTCTCCGTTCTCTCTTATTCTCCGACATATATATATTTATTTTACAAAAAAGAGCAAATTGCATATATCAATTGGAATCTCGCCCTTCCTTAAGAGAAAAACTCAAAGAAATATCACAGCACCGTCGCAATATATATTGAATAACATTTTATATATCCGTGATAATATTCATTTATACAACAAAAGGAACGGAACACACAATTTTAATAAAAGAAATAAAAACAAACTTTTATTGTGATATTTTAGAGTGAAGTAGGTTCAGAAATCTATTGTCGGGTTGAAAATATGCATTTTTAATAAGATCCCGAATCACTTCTGAGTTTGCATCATATTACAAAACATCATATTACAAAAAGTAAACACACAAAAACTATGTTTTTTCTCATCGGAATCAACTTTCCGAACCGGTGGTAGATTTATTACCAACGGACTGGCTACTGACAATTCAAAAGTGCTTTTTGAGCCTATTTGAAAAAAGAATATTTTGATCTATGTGTAATTATAATGTGTAATTATATTTAATATTTTGTTTAAGTAGAACTGTAAGTCAAGTTTTCAAGTAAAACTGAGTCAAGTTTTCTCTTTTAAAGTTATTTGCACCTCCCCTTCCTATGTTCTGTTCCTCTCACCAAAGGTTGTCTGGAAGAGATCGCTCTTAGTGATAAGACCGCCTTTGCGAACCCTATTACTTTATTATCTGGTTCTTTTTATATTACATAAGTAGTATTGTTATTTCTTAAATGTGTGCAATAAAGTTTTAAATAAATATTAAATAAATCTATGGGTTTATGTGTATGATTGTGAATATCTGTCAGCTTTACCTTCTTTATTATCATCATCAACAAATAATTAACAAATATTGTACAAAATAACCTCGACTAGATATTGATATTCAAAAATGCTCGAAAATTCTATTTAAAATTTTTTTTATTTGATTTTGACGTTATTGCCTATATAATACATTAAAGGTTCTTGTGTGTGAATTGAATTATATCATCATAACTTTTAAATGTCCGGTAAGATTTAGATACTTATAATTCATATTTTATCCCAAGTTAAAGCATATAAGTTTTTAAGAAGCGAACTAAATGAACTGTTATTTGATGAATCAAATTCATCCTTTGTTATTGAGAGAAATTTTTCTATTCGTTATGAATATTATATGATAAAAAGCTTCCCTGTCAAGCAGAGCTTTACCAATGAACCGGCAAGAGACAAAATACCCCTTCATCTTTCGCTCTTATGTTGATACAACGAAGACGGCGTTGACATAAATCTGAACAGTAATATGAAAGGACATAAGAAGCTTGCAAGCTTGTTGCGAACTTGCCAACAATGTTTCTAACTAATAAACTCCTCGTTTTTATACTTAATTGTGATGTGTAGCTGGAAACCATGATGGCGTTATATTTAGAGAGATTGATTCTAGTAAACAAAGGCTTTGGTGCATCCCACTGTCGGGGCACTGGTAGCTTCCCCCCCCCCTGTAAATTTTAAGTAAAAATGAGTCACGTAAGTTTTTCAAAACCACATAGTGACGTCTATTCAAGATTGACACCCACATCCTCTCTGAACGAGTATCCAAATGACTGACCCATCACGACTCCAGTTCTCTATATAAAGAGTAAAAAAGCAAATAGTATTTTGTTATTTAAAAATCATATTAACCCAAAGCTTCTATGGTAACTTTTTTTTTTTTGACGCTGGGAAATGCGTTTATGCACCCCAACCGAACAGTCATCGTTTGGGAGTGTGGGAGTCACTAGACAAAATCAGAATACCCACTAAAACCCAGCGAAACCCTCTTTATCCTTTAGTGAGGGGCCAGAGGCTCAGAGAAAACATTCCACTCTGGTGTTAAATTTAAAATAGAGGAAGGAGGCGGGAAAAACCCCGCCCCCGTCTTTCAGGCCTTCTTCGTCGGCGAGCAGAGGAATCCGCGGCGTCCTCCCTTTCCCTGCATAGTATCTCCTTCTGCAAAATGATCGACTCGCTGAAAGAGGCAATTGCCCTCCAGTTAGTATTGCTGACAAGCATACATTTTATGATGTTTGCCAGCGAGAAATCCCTACATTCTGAGGTAACTGGTAAAGGAAAGCGCAAATAATATGCTCAGTCAGAAAGGAAGGCTGAATTGGTAAAGACAATCAAGCACCGTAAGATTCCGTAAAGGTAAGTAGCAGCCGCTTAAGTCCCACTGCTGAGCACAGGTCTCCTGACTCATATGAGAGAGTACACAAGTGCACTCTCTATTCCATCACTCTCATAGTCCAATGTGACGGGATTCCGACACGGTCGGAGAGAAATCAGGCACAGAACCGACGACCTAACGTACTCTCCGAGGCACAGGGGTGGGTCACACCGCCAACTTCCCAACTTCGGGAAAATATTAACAAAATCTTAATAGAAAACTCAATATCCATTTTTGAATTGGCGGTACCCGGAACTCGTACCCAGGACCTCATGTCTGTAGTCGAAAATGCTAACGACTACACCAACAAGGCAATTATTCCCGTACAAGATTCCGTATCTATGGCATATTTTAAAATATGATATCGCCTACAATACTGATGGAAACTTGCTAAAAAATAAGGATGGGAAGACGAAAGACGTGATGGCTAGGAAATATAAGGTACTACCATAATAACAGAGTGAACTTTTCCATTTTACCATGAACAGGGAGAATATTAAAAACTAAGTGTTGAGGTTTAGTAATGGAGAGGTACATGAAAAAAAGAAGACGTTGAATAATACAGCACTTAGGCCTTGTCGATGTATGTTTATAACCTAGATTTACACGACTTCACAAGGTGAATGTCCTAACCTCTTTGCATGGCTGTCTGAAAGACTAAACAAGTAAAAAAGTACAAGTACAAAAAGTAGTCTAAAAGCTCGTAAAAGACGGTCGTAAACTTTCTAGTGGAATATAAATATTGTAGCTTCTGCGCCTTGAACAAAATCGAGATGTCCAACAAAATTTTAATAAGCCCTTGTAAATTATATATAACGGAACGATGTACACCTGGGAAACCTTTTAAAATTTATAAGGGATCATGTTGAACATTATTTAATTGTGAAGAGAGTTTCGTATTGTAAATACACGTAGTTATTAAGAGACACAAATGACTGCTTTGAAAATCAGCATTCCAGCAGACTGTTCTGATTTACTTAAAGTCACTGTTATTTTGTTTGGAAGAAGTAAATCAATGTCTCATTAAAAGTTACGTCCAAGTGCTAGGTTTTTTTAAGAGAGTACACATAATTGCCTTATTGGTCTAGTGGTTAGCATGTCCGACTACAAACATGAGGTCTTGGGTTCGAGTCCCGAGTCGAGCCAATTCAAAAATCAATATTGAGTTTTCTATTAGGATTTTCTCAATATTTGCCCGAAGTTGGGAAGTTGGCGGTGTAAGCCGTCAGTCCTGCGCCTGATCTCTCTCCGGTCGTATCGGATTCCCGTCACAAAGGACTATGAGAGTGAAGGAATAGAGAATGCACTTGTGTACTTTGCCTACCAATCCGCAGTGGAGCAGCGTGGTGGGTCTATGCTCTGAAAAACCCTCGCTCCTCGGAGTGAGGAGGCCTGTGCCCAGCAGGGGGACGTTAATTGGCTGCTACTTACTTACTTTACACATAATTACTTCATATAGATATATAATGGGATATACAGCTGTTCTAACAATATATTTCTTCAGTTAAAATCACAGTGATGAATTGGAAGTAATAATAAGCCGCGTAAGATTCTTTTTATAAAGGAAAACTTAGGATTCAAAGTCGCGATTTTATAACAGCCTCAGCATTTGACTTTATTCTGGAAAATAGTAACGCCCTCCACATCAACTCAAATCAAATCAAAATATCTTTATTCAAGTAGGCATATTACAGCGCTTTTGAATCGTCAAATATTTTTTTTCTTTTCCTTTCCACACTCTAATTCTAATGTACGTCTGATGATGATACTCCAGAACGACTTACAATCTAAAGTTACGAGGGTTCCTTCGCGCCCTGATCCGAGAAGAGCCCACAACAAACTCAGACGGGTGTTTTGTTTTTTTTGTTATCATCATCATTACAATATCATATTTGATTTAATTAATTTTATTTGTTAATTTTTTATATTCTTGTATGTAACTGATGTTATTAGTATGTAAAATATTATTACGAATATTCTATCAAAATGTCATATTAGTTTAATATATTTCCATGCAAATTAGAGCAGTTCGTTCACTCCCACGCGTTTCTATTGTTTAAGTAATCTTGCAACGCATAATACGATTTTTCTATCAACTTTCTTTTAACAAAGACTTTGAATTTATTAATTGACATTTTTAAAACGTCTTGTGGGAGTTTATTATAGAAACGTATACAGTTACCCTTAAATGAGTTGTTAATTTTATGCAGCCTACTAGAATTTACAACAAGTTTGTTTTTGTTTCGTAAGTTATATGATATACATTCACTCTTTTTATTAAAAGAGTCAATGTTTTTGTGTACGTACAACAAGTTTTCTAATATGTATACGCAGTGAACTGTCATTATGTTAACTGCCTTGAATTTGTTTCTTAGCGACTCTCTTGGACCCATATTGTAAATCGCACGAACGGCCCTTTTCTGCAGCACAAATATTGCATCTATATCAGCAGCATTACCTCCTTTAAAAACCATTTGCAAGTTCCCCCTTCGTCACATACAATGGCATTGCTATCACATTTACCTAAGTCTCTACACAATGCGAAGTCATAAACACAGCTTTTGAAATAAATATCAATGGGAAAGTCCTAGACGCATTTCAATTCAATAAGTTTGCTGGGAGTTTGTTGACAGATATTTCGTGCAAAAATTTCAAAGCTAGGTTCGTTTTATGATATAGCTATATAATACGGTATTGAAATTTCATTCGATAACGCAGATGACATGGCTCAGGGCACCCTGTGAACGTCAAGCAATGTCAATTTGGTAAATTTGAAAAGCGAAACGTGAAATATAGCAGAAAGGCCAATAAAATGTGTCTGTGATACTCCCCAGTGACGCTCCGACTCTAGCAAGATGGATATTGTCCTGAATTTATAGTCCAACCAACAAGTCACGTCGTTTTTCACATGGCTGGACAGTAATCAAATAAGCTTGCTAAGCTGATTGCATGATATACAATTAGATATAGAAGAAATTATATTTCACATTAATTTTCAGTTAAATAAATATGTAAAACTCACAATAACTACACACGGTTGAAGATGATACCTCAATAGATGACTTTCCACCTTCTGACCGTCAAACTCCATTTGGAAGAAGGCACTCGATGATGATGAATCGGTCAAGATACCAATATATATTAGTTGTTTTAGCTTTTATTTTTTTGCCGCTGGGAAATGCAATCTACGCACTTACCCCGACCTATGACCAGTCTGGAGTGTAGGACTCGGCGATGAAGGAGATTTCGTAATATCCTCAAAAATCCAGCTGAATTCTCTTCATCCATTAGCGAGGCTCCAGGGGTTCAGCTTTCTTGATTGAGGATTCAAGGAGGCGGGAAGAGGTGTGCAAAAATGCGCTGCCTTGTACCCACCTCCTTCGGTGGTGAGAGGGAGCATTTACTGAATTCTCCTGGAGAGCTTTGCATCTACAATGCTTCACAACGAGAGGTGGCTGAGACGCTGAGGTCCGCAGATTGCACAATCTGCCCCAGTGTAATGCGCTGAGTCCATAGCTGTCCCACACTGATGACAATCGGGTGACTCCTTCTAGCCGATTCGGCGCAGAGCCTTTCCGAAGCATAAACACTAGTTAGGAGTTTTTTTTATTGGACTCGGCAAAGGAGTGAAACCTAACGGAATTCTCTTCATCCATGAGTAAAGCACCAAGTTCAACTTTTGCATTCGTCCCTACTGTCCAGTAAAATAAGCACAAACTATATCACATTTACTCATCACGAGATCTCCCAAAGTATCCCCCGATTAACTTGAAATTTATTAAAATTGCTGAGGTTATGTTGACAACTAGGGTGAAGTTTCTTATATTATCACTGGATCAGAAATTAGGTGGGTGATATGCTAAGGATTGGCAAGTTCAATATACTCGTAGACCCAATAGATAAATGGCATAATAGCATAAATATTCGCAACGGCACTAATTACCTAACCCGTAAATGAATTTGGTTATTGTCCTTTTGGTAAAAGGCTTCTACCCTAATCTATCATATACGAGTACATCTAAAGCTTGTTTTCTTCTATACAGATAAACTTTATATTTGGGAAGCTGGTCCCCAATAGATGTTTTAAGAACCAGTTCTAATGTGTTGCTGGCTATAGAGTAAATGTTAATAAAGTTGGATAAATCTGTACCTACCCTTAAGCTTACTCAAACTAACATATCCATAAACTTCAGTTTAATGTGGCTACTGCATAATAATATTCTCAGTTTGAGCTTGTTGAGATAATTGAGATAATTGAAAAGGTAATAGATACTAGTATTATTATATACTGGACTGCCTCATTGGTCTAGTGGTTAGTATGTTCGACTACGGACATGAGTTCGAGTCCCGGGTCGGGCCAATTCAAATATCAATATTGAGTTTTCTATTAAGATTTTCTCAATATTTACCCGAAGTTGGGAAATTAGCGGTGTGATCTACCCCCGTGCCTCGGAGAGCACGTTAAGCCGTCGGTCATGCGCCTGATCTCTCTCCGGTTGTGTCGGATTACCGTCACATCGGACTATGAGATTAAAGGAATAGAGAGTGCACTTGTGTACTACGCCTGCCAATCCGCGCTGGAGCAGCGTGGTGGGTCTATGCTCTAAAAACCCTCGCTCCTCGGAGTGAGGAGGCCTGTGCCCAGCAGTGGGACGTTAATGGGCTGCTACTTAGTACTTTTTACTTAAAACTTTTTTTCTCTTCCCATTGAAATATACACAACTTGCACTATACTAAAAATAACTTCAATATTTGATTTTATACAATTTAGCACTATTTCTTTTAAAACAACCGCTTCATAAGGCAGCACGAGAGACTGTGTTCACACAATTGTTATGCTAGTTAAAGTTTTGCATAACATTTCGTAATATTACACAATGTTTTCTAAGTTATTAAGTGTTGCACTATATTACTCAATATCTCATAGGTATCAGTGTTGTCTGACCGTTTTAGAATGTCTTGTCATCTCTATTCCACTAAGATAAATCGTGAATGCTATATATTCACTAACCGATAAAAGAGATCGTAGTTAAGCGCTAACTTACACAGGATATAATGCATTTCCCAACATTGTAACTCGAAAACAAAGAGAGATAAGTCACTAACAATTAAACAGGCAACGTTCCAACAAACAATAATTTAACAAAGTGAACAAAGCAAATATAGTTTTAATGTAAACCAGAAGCCACCAGACCGAGACATGTCTAACAACAGTTTAGTTCCTATTCTCTCTACTTTGGCAGATGTGTTGTATTGCACGGGTCACATAATATGGTGCAACTGCTTATAGTTAGTCAAAATATTATCGTATTAGTGTCAATTCTATTGTGGCTTCTCCAAAATTCCCTAATTTTAGTGACTAAATGTTTGTCGTCATTCCGTGTGTCACTATGCTATTGCATTTTACAGGAGTTTACAGTTTCTGTTTCTTCTCATAAACTTCACTTTTTATGTAACCTTTACTTGAACTACAGTTTTGAGTTCGAACATCCCACTTCTGAAATGGGAGGACCGAATAATATAATAAACAACTTCCAAGAGCTGTATTCTCTTCCACTATTCGTCAATGAATAACTCTCCAATTACAATCAATAGCCACAATCAAGTAGAAAACTTGTGTTCCCGCCATTTGGTGCAACCATATAAAAAAAAACTGCCTCATTGGTCTAGTGGTTAGCATGTTCGACTACAGATATGAGGTCCTGGGTTCGAGTCCCGGGTCGGGCCAATTCAAAATGGATATTGAGTTTTCTATTAAGATTTTCTCAATATTTGCCCGAAGTTGGGAAGTTGGCGGTGTGATCCACCCCCGTGCCTCGGAGAGCACGTTAAGCGTCCTGCGCCCGATCTCTCTCCGGTTGTGTCGTATTACCGTCACATATTGGACTATGAGAGTGAAGGAATAGAGAGTACACTTGTGTACAATGCCTGCCAATCCGCAGTGGAGCACCGCGGTGGGTCTATGCTCTAAAAACCCTCTCTCATATGAGTGAGGATGCCTGTGCCCAGCAGTGGGACGTTAATGGGCTGCTACTTACTACTTATATGATAATGAAAATGTTTATTGTCTTTAACAATTGGTTCTTATTCTATTCTATATACATTTGACAGTGCCCACCCAGTAAGTTACTAGTATAGATACTATTATGCTAAATAACTACTTACTTTTAATGTAGAGAGATAAGAGAATGCAAGTATATGTGAATGTGTTTGTGTGTATGTGTGTGTGTGTGTCAGGGCGTGTGTGCGTGCGCGCAAGTATTTATGCATGTTGTCCTGCTGTTCATATTACACAGTCTGTTTTATAAGGCTTTCTACCTCTATATAACTTAGTTCTAATAACCATATGAAAATATTTAATGCACCATCTTATTAAACATTACACAAATACCTCCATAATACTCAATAGACAATCTTCTTTTAAAATATAAATGCAACAACACTGACACTTCCACAATATTGTAATACTTTAACGATAGTTGATTGTCTCAAATAATAATGTAATCCTAACAACATGTCCGTTGTAGACGTCAAAGATTAAGATGGTGACCAGGCGTTTATAATTAACTTTTAATGTTTACATCACATCGTATCATAATGAATTTTTTTCGGCACCTTTTTACTAGTATGATGGTGACTAGTCACCGAAAACCAAAGCCTCCTGCAATTACAAACTTAAACAAATTAGAAATTGCGATTTACTCCACTGACTTATCTGGAATCAAACCCACTAATTCTGCTTGCTAGACAGCAAGACCGCTAAAATATTTTAAATGGTATTTATTATCTTCTTTATTTATTAATTATCTGGATTTCTCAAAATTCACTAATTTTAGATGTGGTTACTCTAAAATCTCTGGTTAAATGCATTGCTAATGCATATTGATTTTGCTGTCGCATTTATCTGTTTTCGTTTAGATTTTGGAGAATTGATATTAATATTAGACCTCATTGGCGCAAATACGAGAACTCTCTTCACTAACGATTGTGCTAGCCTTTGGGCTAGAAATTTAGACTATATATAAAATTTTAAGAAATTCTACAACTAAACATCGAACTGCTGTCTGCTTGCACTTTGAGAACAAAGGACTGATTGTTCATGTGTTTTCAATTACTCTTGAACACTAGTTTGCAGGGTTGATCAATAACCTGCGATCTGGGAACTACCACTGTTATGAAATTGAAAATTTGGCCAACGAAGCCAATTACAAAAAGAGATTAACCACATGCACAACTACGCAACATATGGCAGTTATTAAGAATTGCTTTACTGAAAACTCCATATCAGTTGTGAATTAGTTTGACCAAGAATTCGGTAATAGGTCCTCGTAATCTGTTTCCGAATTGCGATCCATACATACTCATAATCACGATTATTACATTACATACTTTGAATGACTTAAAACACAATACTAACGTTGATAGAAACTAAGAACTGTTACAAGGCGAATATTGCTTCATTCCCCTGTGCTACCCCTCTTATACCAAACGCCCCACTCAAAAATCGCTAGTCGTCGTGAAAATGACGACTTCTTAAATTTGAGAATTTCCGGACTGTGTTAAACCGGATGTAGTGTATTTGAACGTTTCACTGATATGAAACTACAAATTACAATCATGATCGCTAAAACTTGTTTCCTATAAAAGAATATAGACCAGAGTATATACAATATAATTTTGTCCCGGAGCTTTAATATTTCTTTGACGACAACATATATCACTTTATACTTTATTGAATGAAGCTGGGACATTCTTAGATTCAACAGATTTTAAATAGAGCTAATATATATATTTTTTGTACAAATTGACTCACAAAAACATAATAACATCGCTGTCATTGCAGAAACGAGAACTGTAACGAAATGTATATTTTCTCGTCAGGGCTATGTGTAAAAAGAGAAAGATATTAAAGATTTATGCTTCCCTCAAACGTGCATTCGAAATGAAAGCTTACTCCATTCGTAACAGTGTTCATAATTGCATATTCATGTGTATCATCCACTATAGAGAATTACTGTTGCATTTAGCCTGTGCCGCTTATGAGGCAAAAGCTTTATTTTCGGAAATGCCTTTTGCTCTTTAAATATACAAACTGTGCTCTCGATGTATTTGGTTTGGCTACTTATTTTAAGCATTTAACGTGCTTCCAAATGTTGTTGAATATCACATGTTGTATCAATAAACGAAATGCAAATGCAACACATATTAAATCTAGCCTTAAAAGCCTGTCAAGCCGAAGACCTTGTGTGCATGAACGCGCTAATCTTATGAACAACTGGTCATATTTGAAATCATTTTTCAGTAGATAGCCTATTTCTCGAAGAAGTCTAAAGGCTATATGTAATTACGCTAAGACCAATAGCACAATTGCACCCATGAAGAATGTCTCAATATTGGAGTTTTCTTCCTTTTGAGTAATACTGCTGCAAAAATTATGTATGACAGAATTGTTTCCCTTTAAAAGATCTAAAAAATTCCGCGATAGCATATGTCTAACTTTTAAGCTTGAATCACTACAATATCTTTAATGTTAAGCCATTTTTTCTTCTTTCTTCCTTACTATAACTGGATTGGAAAACTACCAATTCTAAAAAGTAAAATTTTTGTAAAAAAAATTCGATTATAATGTAGATGAATATTTAAATGACGACCTAAACTTATATAATGAAATAAACTAGACGTTATTAAATGGCAAATACAGTGAAATAAATATGTGTTTATATACACCAACACGTAACCTCTATTGAGTAAATAAATGATTTTGAATTTGACTTGGAAAGCAAAACGGAAAGTGGTTTTAAATCTGATGTTCAAAAAAACTCTGCCAATAAACTAGTTTTACGGCCTCGTTGACGCAATATCCCCACCTCGTGTATCATAATAAAATACATTTATTAATTGTTTTCAATTTCATGACTCATATAAAAACAAGTTCAGCAGACATTTTAGGTTTCTTTCAAAACGAGATATAGAGGCATAAAATTCGTTTTTTAATAAAACTATAATATAGCAAAAACTTGTTTAAATTACGGGTCTAATTGTACAGGTACAAGCTTTGTGTCATCATTTTGTAAATACAAGTTCTCTGCGGGAAAAAGACAGGTGTTTTACTCTGTGGTCGGGGATGTTGTCAAATGACATAATCGCCGACCACAGAGTAAGCCACCTTTCAAAAACAAACTCTAATCGATCATAACTGCTGCATATTTCCTTTCACAACTATATATCTATATCGCCTTGAATTGAAAACCGTTCACAAACAACATTCGGTTTTTATCATTACCCATCTGGCAAACTGCCCCATTGGTCTAGTGGTTAGCATGTTCGACTACAGGCATGACCCGGGATTCGGACCCAGGAGGACCGAATCCCGGGTCAGGCCAATTAAAAAATCAATATTGAGTTTTCTGTTAAGATTTTCTCAATATTTGCCTGAAGTTGGGAAGTTGGCGGTGTAATCCACCCCCGTGCCTCAGAGAGCACGTTAAGCCGTCGGTCCTGCGACTGATTTCTCCGGTCATGTCGGATTACAGTCACATCGGACTATGAGAGTGAAGGAATAGAGAGTGCACTTGTGTACTATATGCCTGCCAATCCGCAGTGGAGTAGCTTGGTGGGTCTATGCTCAAAAAACCCTCGCTCTCGGAGTGAGGAGGCCTGTGCCCAGCAGGATGTTAATGGGCTGCTACTTACTTACATATGGCAAAATCCACAAACACAGAGTAATCCACCGTTTTTTCTACAGAGTACTTGTATTTTCAAAATCATGACTGTTAAGTTAAACGATCCTAATACCAGTTTGGACTTATGGTATTCAACTTTGGGGATGTACCAATTCTAGTAATCTCAAAAGAATACAAAAATTCCAAAACAAAATACTTAGAAGCTATATTAATGCACCTTGTTACATTAGAAATAGCTTAATCTTCACAAAGACCTAAAGATAGAGCTCGTTAATAATTATATCGAAATAATTGCCAAAGCTCATCACCAAAGACTTCACCATCATGTCACACAGACAAAGGGAAGAACTTAAAAGGACCTTTTGAGTTAGTAAAAGTGCATTAACATAATGTAGTGTAGTGTTTTTAATCAAGAAATCAAGATCAGTTTGAGTCAATAGACATTATAGTATACTAAGCTAACTAACTAAGCATAGTCGTTGGACTCTAGACTTAGATAATCCATGTACATATTAGGTAGATTAAGTCAAAGTATTATTGCTAATTAGTCTGTAAGGCTAGATTGTAATCTTATATTATAAAACAACTAAAAGATGGTTATAATATAATGCACGTACGTTTCTTGAAGTCATGTTAACAAATAAACAAAAGTAAATGCGGTTAACGTATTACATAGGCTTGACACGCTCTCCTTCTGCGAGGATGTCATGACGCGGAAGGAGATGGCGAAACGGTTGAGGGAGGCGAACGTGACTACTTCGACCGTTTGCAGAAGGAGGCGAGAGGCCCACGTTCGCCGTCTCGCTCCTTATTTTATTTTTATCTATTTATTACTTATTGCACACAAAATAAAAAGATACAAAGTATTAAAAAAGATAAAAATGTGTACAAAGGCGGCCTTGTCGGTTGGAGCGATTTCCTCCAGACAACCTTTGAATTTTAGAAGCTTACTATACATTCATAGGGTAAGTACAAAATCATAAAACATAATCCAGAGAAAAAAAAAAACGACGAACTTATAGATATTTTATTGATAATATAACCTCCTTAGTGGTAACCTTTGGGTTACGGAAGCGGGGTCGGTTGCCCAACAAAGTGAGGTCCCGCGAGGTGGTTGGTGGCTTACTAGGTACTCCATGCAATCCACCTTCGGAGCGAGTTTTGGTCATTCACCGAGTTGGGCCTAAACAGGCACATCGTTGGCGGGGTTGCGAATGTTTATTTATTTATTTATTTATAACTTTATTGCACACTTTTAAGAAATAAAAATGCAACTTATGTAATATAAAAAGAACCAGATAATTAAGTAATAGGGTGCGCAAAGGCGGTCTTCTCACTAAGAGCGATCTCTTCCAGACAACCTTTGGTGGGAGGAACAGAACATAGGAAGGGGACGTGCAAATAACTTTAAAAGAGAAAACTTGACTCAGTTTTACTCTACTTAAACAAAACAATAAATATAATTTCACATATAGCGCAATATATAATTCATAAAATACTATACAACCATATTATACATATATATAATTACACAACTATATACATACATATATATAAATATAAGATTAAATATATATAAATATGTATAAATATATATAAACATACACCATACAATAAATTATGCGAACTTAAACGAGTTACACTTTATACATCGGTGGATAAATAGTGGTTTTTTAAGCGATGTTTGAAAATTTGTAATGAGACGGATGTGTACTGGGAGGGAGTTCCACAGTGTTATGAATGTTCTGTCAGTCGCGTTCTCGTGACCCCGTCTCCGAGTGATGTAGGAGCCAGTATGAGTCCGGCATCCTCCTGAGTATTCCAGGCATCCACGAGGATTTCCCAGCGTTAAAAAACATCTAAAACTGTTCGTTATATCAGTTGGATTTCTGACAGCATTTATTTTGTATATAGGACTAAATTCATTAAATATAGTTACAAAAACCTTGGTAATTATGAATATAGCTACTTACAGTGTTTCTTGGAAGCGTGCTAAAGAATAAACAACATTAAATACGGTTAACGTCTTACATAAACATGAGTTTGATAATGTTTCTTCGCGTAGGTCGTCAGCGTGTTAGTTCGATTGCAAGCAGTAATTGCTTGTGTGCTTAAAGCAAACGTTTGCACTCTAGGCATTGTATTCACTCCACAGCCCATCCTTGTTAGAGTTAACTGAACGTATAAATATGCCTCTCGTATGTTTCATTAGACAAATTATCATTGAAACAGTATATTCCCTCGTAAGCCTATGTTTCAATTATTTAGCAAAGGTCTGTTTGTTATACGAAGCCATATTACGCGATTATATTCAACTCTGAGATATTGAATTGTGTTTTGTTGTGTAATTGTTATAATCATTTATCAGTTACATGTGTACATTATAGTTGAAATATTTATCTTAATTGTGGGACTTTAATAAACTGTTACATATTTTTCAGTGACAAATATCATCAAATATTATTATTCACCAGCAAAAACGTACCGCCAAACAAACCGATTTGTGTTCCGGTACGATGTTGTGTACCGTAAGGGGTATATCGTCTCTTAACAGATTAGCGCGCTTCCATCTTAGACTGTATCATCACTTACCATCAGGTGAGATCGCAGTCAAGCGCTAATCTGTCAGCAAAAAAAAATCCTGCCATTATATTTTATTTAAAGAAACACAATAATACGCGCCTGTTGATTTTAAAGCAAGATGTTGGTGTTAAGCACCAAACTGTATCTCCTTAGATGATGGACGTCTGCTGCTGGACATAGGTCAACCAATGATGCCCACCCGATCTTGTGCTGCCTAGCTCCAGCGGCTGCCGGCGACCCTCCTTATGTCGTCGGTCCACCTTGTGGGGGGTCTGCCTACACTGCGCCGTCCAGTTCGGGGTTGCCATTCCAGCACCTTCGAACCCCAACGTCCATCGGTTCGTTGGACTATGTGCCCCATCCATTGCCACTTCAGCTTCGTCATCCTTAGGGCTATGTCGGTGACTTTGGTTCTTCTACGGATCTCCTCATTTCTGATTTGATCGCTTAGTCGCACGCTGTGTAACTTTGAGCTGTCCAATAAGGCCCATACGGGAGTTTAATTAGTTATACACCTTTTACAGTGACAAATATTACCAATTATGATTTTCACCTGCTATGGAATTTCAGTTAAAGAAGCAAGACAGACAACAACACGCGCCTGCTGATTTTAAAGCAAGATGTTGGTGTAAAGCTCCAAACTCGCTTCTCCTATGAAAGAGTAGGTCCAATTATGGAGAGGTTAATCAGTTTTAAACCTTTTTATAGTGACAAATATCACCAATTGTGATTTCCACCTCCCATCTGCGATTGAATTTCATTTAAATAAACACAATAATACGTTCTTTCAGATTTTAAAGCAAGATGTTAGTGTTAAGCTCTAAACTCTCTTTCCTACGAAAGAGAAAGTTGCACTGTGGGACTTTCAGAAGACCCTACATATTTTACAATGACAAATACCACCAACTATTATTTCTATCTCCTACCTGCGATTGAATTTCTTTTGAAAAAGCACAATAACACGCGCTTGCTGATCTTAAAGCAAGATGTTGGTGTTAAGCTACAAAATGTAACCCCTAAGAAGAGTATGTCCAACTCTAGGGGTTTAATGAGTTACATATCTTTTTACAGTGACAAATACCACCAATTATAATTGCCACCTACAATGGAATTTCATTTAAAGAAGCACAATAACACGCGTCTGCTAATTTTGAACGCCTATAAGTCATGTTTATGGAATGGCGACATTTTTGCACATAAAGTTACCCCATAAAACTGATTTATTTTGGACTTTGCTAAGCTTTATGCAGGATTGTGAATCGCTCATATATTTCATGTCCGAATAGTCGTACTTTATCTTTACGCGTGTAGTTCTTGTTAATATATTTATTTTTTGGGTAGTAGAACAGCCAGATTATATGGATTTTAACGGCTTGTTGCCAAATTTCGAGGATGAGACGAAGCCTTGAACTGAATTCAAGCCTGAAGGTTACATATCTATTAATATCAAATATCATTATTCAAGTAGGTCTTAATACAGCACTTTTGAATCGTCAAATATCGTTTTTTTTTAAATATTATTTAAATGAACACTAAAGAACGACTGACTATCTAAAGTTACGAGGGTTGCTTCGCGCCCTGATCTGAGAAGAGCCTACAACAAACTCAGTCGGATGTACGTTTTTTTTTGTCATCATCATTACAATACGAGGTGTGTTCAAAAAGTATCGCGAATTTTGTGTTTTTTCAAAAATTATTTATTTATTCATGAATATCTATTTTGTCCCCTTCAAAGTAATCCCCATTATTATACACTTGTGCCAACGGTTTTTCCAATCTTCGAAGCACTTCAAAAAATCATTTTTTTTTATCTTGTTCAGCTCCTCCTTCGATGCCGTCTTTATCTCGTCAAGAGAAGAGTAACGTCGTCCTTTCATGGGCCTCTTCAGTTTAGGGAACAAGAAAAAGTCACAGGGGGCCAGATCTGGGGAATACGGTGGCTGCGGCATCATTAGTGTGTTGTTTTTGGCCAAAAAGTCGCGCACAAGCAACGATGTGTGAGCAGGGGCGTTATCGTGGTGCAAAAGCCAATTTTTGTTCTTCCACAAATCCGGGCGTTTCTGGCGGATTGCTTCGCGCAAATTGCGCATAACTTGCAGGTAATATTCCTTATTGACCGTTCTTCCCTGTGGCAAGAACTCATGATGCACCACGCCCCTGCAATCAAAGAAAACTGTCAGCAAAACTTTCACATTCGATCGAACTTGGCGCGCTTTTTTCGGTCTTGGTTCGTGCGGCAGCTTCCATTGAGATGATTGAGCTTTGGTTTCCACGTCATAACCATAAACCCACGATTCGTCACCAGTTATGACCCTCTGGAGCAAATTTGGGTCGTCGCGGACAGAGTTTAACATCTCATTAGCAATGTTCATGCGATGCTGTTTTTGGTCACAATTGAGCAATTTTGGTACGAATTTCGCGGCGACCCGTCTCATGCCCAAATCATTGATAAAAACAATTCAAAATTCGCGATACTTTTTGAACACACCTCGTATATATTTTTAATTTATTCTACAATTAATTCACTATATCACTATATCAGTGGATCAGTAAAGTGTTTTTGTGTGTCGTAAATCAGTGAATTATTTGTATAGTAAATTGTAAATTGTAATAAAGTATATAGTGTGACACAACTGGTTTTGATGAGTTAAAGTACTATTGATTAAAATTACTATATTTGTAAATGTACACGTTTAATTTATATATTCTGTGCAGTCGGATAACACATTTAGCATACAAATACAAGGTTTTAATAAACAGATCCAACTTATTACGAATATTGATTTTACATAAATCAGATATAGTTTAAGTTATCGTCCAAATGTCTATGGTTATAGATTTAGGACTTGCCGACGATTTCTCTAAAGCAGTGATCAAATAAAATACTCTTTTATTCACTTACTTTCAAAGACAATTTCTTTCAAATATTATGCGTAAAATTTAGAGCGTTATCTATCGATACTTGACGTTAAAGGTGTAAAATTTTCTACCATTGTAATGAATTTAACAAAATTCTATTAGAAATTGCTGTATTTCTTTTTAAGTGAAACTTATATATTACTTGTTGTATCTTCTACGTATTTAGTAATACAAATCATTGGTTTTTGAAAGAAAAACATCTCCATATGTTTTTCTTCCAAAAACCAATGATTTGTTGAAACGAACGGTCACATTTTGTATAATCGTGTGGCACTTATGTACCCGCTGCCCACAAAAGGCGAATGTAAACATGTTACACAAACAGTGGATCTTTGATACAAAACCTTTTGTTGGACCTCACTTGAGGCTTCTGTTTTTGCTTTTGAAACATGTATGAAATAAATGGCAGCATTTATTATTGTTTACTGTAGCAAATCTGGCCACTCTGTATCTCAATCTTTACTAATATTTTATAGACACGCTTTCACAGCGAAACTACAGAACTGATTTAAATGAAATTTGGTATTCAGATAAACTACAATCTGAAGAAGTACATAGGCTACTTTTTAATGCAAAAAAATGGTTGTAACTACCGTCATTTTTAGCTTAAAACTAAATTTTACGCCGTTGATTCGATATAGATAAATATATCCAAAGCCTGCAAAAGTATTACCCTCAAGTGTGTAAAATATCCTTACTGATATTATGAATGCAAAAATAACTGTGTCTATCAAGCTTCTACGACAAAACTACTCAACTGATTTAAATGGATTTTGATACATAAATAGAAGAGCCTCAGAAAGGGCAAGAAACCCTGTAGTATATGTCTTATTAGTGAAATATTAATCCTAAACTATAAAAAATGTTATTAAAAAACACTATACCACAAGTCGTCGGCACAGCTACTGTACTATTATTTAACAGCCTCGTTGGTCTTCTTCTTTTTAGCTTTGGGATATATCTTTACGCATACCAGATCAGGAATTTGAGACTCTAGATAAATAAGTCACCCGGAGCTCTATCTATTGCAAGAAACGCTGGTCTAGTGTCTATTGGCCTAGTGATTAACTTCTTCTGCTGATGACCATGAGACTCTGCGTTCAAGACCAAAATTAATATTTGTATATTCTATTTAGATATACTTAGTATTTTCTCGAATTTGAGTAGTTGGTAGTGTGTTCCACCCACCTTTGCTTCGGAGAGAAGCCCATGGTACTATGAGAGTTAAAGGGTATAGAGTGCACGTGTATTTGCTCATATGCTGCATTAGATTATCTCCAGCGCAAATTGCGTGCGTGAGATTGGCCTCCGTGACTGGAATACGGTTAGAAGGATTAGCGTTGTATAATTTATAGGATCAGAATTTCGTATAAATCTCATTTACTTATTATATTTTTGGTGAGCAGCATCTGTATTATTCATTATGGCATGACAAATCTGACAGTAATGATCTTATCAGATTCCTTATTATATTTTCGGAGAATGGTCAAGCACTCCTGTGCCTACGGTTTGAAGTTCTCTCTAAAGCCAAAGGAGATGGAGCACACTACCAACTACTTAAACCCAGGATGATCCATCCCCGTGCCTCGGAGAGCACGTTAATGGTCATGCGCCTGATCTCTCTCCGGTTATCTCAGATTCCCGTGACATCGGACTATGAGAGTGAAGGGATAGAGAGTGCACTTGTGTACTATGCCTGCTAATCCGCGTGGAGCAGCGTGGTGGGTCTATGCTCTAAATACCCTCGCTCCTCAGAGTGAGGAGGCGTGTGCCCAGCAGTGGGACGTTAATGGGCTGCTACTACAGCAAATGCTGTTCATAGTAAACAATTGAAAATAACAAAAACATAGTAAAAAATTATTTCTTTAAATAATAAATGCTGCATAAAACATTTAGTAGTACAGATATTTCGGAATTTTCTAAAAAATATGATAGAAAATGTAATTGTTTTTCACTATAAGTTCAACTCTTCTGAAGAAGAGTTATTTTTACCTTATAGACAATTCAATTTTGTGTATATACTTACTTAATCTGATTACCTTAACTCTCTGAATTTCCCATTCCCATTCCAATTTTAAGATAAGTACCTATGATCCATATAATACAGATATCAGCAAGTGACCATCATGTCATAAAAATCACATCAGTTGAACAAAATTCATTTTGATTATAAGTGGTGATACAGTTTGATGAAAAATGATGTTACTGTTTAAAATAATAACGCTCCAACCAGGTTATTTTCGACACCATCGTGTCCCAGGGTTTTTTTTAACCTTGGAGGGGGGGGGCAAGCTTTTTACATACGCCTCATTCCCATAGGGGTAGGCAGAGACCACGTCCTTCCACTTTGCATATCTTGGTCTTATCTTTCCAACTTTCCCATTCACTTTAGACTCTTAAATCCTTTTTGTCAGTCTCCTTTCATTCATTCTCTCTACGTCCCCAAACCATCTAAGCATATCTTTCTCAATTTTAGTCACTACATCTTTTATACCACAACGTTCTCTTGTCACAATATTTCTTGCTTTATATTGTATTGTAATTTCATCTGAAAGGTTTCACAGGATATTTTTGACACCAATATCTCAGAACTATTGTTTACTTTGGGAGCATGCCATTTTGGAAGGCTAATTATATGTATGTATAGATAAATAACACACATTATTTTATGTAGATTAAGTCCTTTATAGCTTGCTGAGGTTTTAATCGACATAGATGTTAAACTTAATCTTTTTGTTACAGGAGCAATCACACAAATCATACCGTCCGCTGACTGTTCTCACGTTCCGATGGAACTACGCGGTGCACGGTTTGCAGCCCGCAGGCTATCATCTCGTCAATTTACTGCTGCACGCTCTAGTGTCACTGCTTTATTACAGGTATTTTACATTTCAAATTCAAATATAAATTTATTTACTTGTTAAATATAGTCTAATATTTGGCATACTCGGCCACAGACATGAGGTCCTGGGTTTGAGTCACGGATGTTGAGTTTTCTATTAAGAATTTTTCAATATTTGCCCCAGATTGGGAAATTGATGGTGTACTCTACCCCCGTGCCTTGAAGAGCACGTTAAGCCATCGATCCTGTACCTGATTTTTCTCCAGTCGTGTCGGATTCCCGTCACATTGGATTATGAGAATGAAATAATAAAGAGTGTACTTGTGTACTTTGCCTGCCAACCCACAGTGGAGTAGCGTGGTGAATCCATGCTCTAAAACCCTTTCTTCTATGATTGAGGAGACCTGTGCCCAGCATTGGGACGTTAATCAAATGAAATCAAAAATATCTTTATTTAAATAGGTATATTACAGCAATTTTGAATCGTCAAATTATATTTTTTTTTCACACTCTGATTCTAATATACGTCTGATGATGGTACTCAAGAAGGACGTAGAATCTTAAGTTACATGGGTTCCTTCGCGCCCTGATCCGAGCAGAGCCCACAACAAACTCAGTCGGGTATGTTGTTTTTTTCCCTACTTCCTTTCAGATTTTACGTAACTTTAGATTTTAAGTCTTTCTTGAGTACCATCATCAGACGTACATTAGAATTAGAGTGTTGAAAAGAAAAATATTATTTGACGATTCAAACGTGTTGTAATATGCCTACTTAAATAAATATTAAATAAAGATATTTTAATTTTAATTAAAAACTAGGTGAAATAAACCTGTTTTGTTAACGAAAATTTGGACCGCTGGAGCTATAATATTATATTTTTTGAATATAATCTTTGACAATAGGACTTTATTGATATTTAAACTTATAATCTGTCAAGTAATCTCACTTAAGGTAAATCAAATAGTAAGTAACCAGCGGTATTAAGTATCAGAATTTTGAACGCCTTAATATTAGTTTTCTTATGATTTTTTTCCTATTTGCAACAACAAAACGTAAAAGAAATACAGTTTTAATTATTAAATAACCTTAATATTACAATTGAAAATATTTCTAAACTCAATGACATCACAAAACATTCACTATATACATTTTATAATAGCAATTTCTGATATGAATTGAACGATTGCAATAAATAAAGCAAACATCAATTTTATGTATCGTAATTGTGAAATTCCCTTTGAAAATTATTCATTCATGTGCAGTTCGATAGTCGTTTTATTCATGCAGTTTGCGTACGATTAATTTCACATTTATTTTTTGCTGAAATAAAGTATCAGATTTATTTTATCACAGTCTAAAATCTTCCTAACTCGAAAACATGTTGAGTCTCCTTCCCTTGAAGCCAGAAAACCAAGTCCTCTCACCTTTGAAGAAACATAAGGCTGTTTATATTTATGCTTGAGTCCTCCTGCCTTTGCGAACTCTCAGTCGGACTCATTAGGGACGTCAAACGCAATACGGACGTCCCAATAACAAATGAAGAGTGTCCCACTGGATTCTAATAGGTATTGCGAAGTCTCCTCCCTCATAAAGTTCCATAGTCAGGGCTGACTTGATTGCAGAGGAAGAAGAAAACTTGAATTTTATAATTTATCGAATTTAGACTGGTAGTAAGCTTTGCTATGGCTAATTACCTCCCTACGGTGCTGAATAATAACCATAAGAGGTAAATCACCTCTTCATAGACTGTATCATCACTTACCATCAATGGTCACAATGTCAACCTATCAGCAATAATCCAGTTGGGTAAGTGCATTTCCCAGCGAAAATAAAGCCATATATCTATTGCTCTAAATCTGAACTTTCTATTCGTTGAACTGCCTCATTGTTCTAGTAGTCAGCAAGTTCGGCCACAGTGATGATGTCCTGGGTTCGAGTCCCGGGGAGGGGCCAATTCAAAAATCGATATTTATATAGAAAACTTCTAATAAGATTTTTTTCTCCACATTTGCCCAAAGTTGGGTAGTTGGAGGTGTGTTCCACCCCCGTGCCTCAGAGAACACTGTACCTATTCATATTTCAACAATTCTTTTTAAAATGATTGGCTATTTCTTTGGAAAATATTTTTTTTTTTTATATAGCCTTGGCAGGCAAACGAGCTTGCGGGTCACCTGATGTTGAGTGATCACCGCCGCTCAAGGACACCTGCAGCACCATAGGGACCACCGATGCGTTGCCGACCTAAGAGATAGGAATTTATACGCCTCTTAAAAGTATCTAGGTCATAGCCTTGCGGGTACACCGTCGGACTATGTGCCCCGCCCATTGCCTCTTCAGGTTCGCGATTCGTAGGGCTATGTCGGTGACTTTGGTTCTGCTACGGATCTCCTCAATTCTAATTTGATCGCGTAGAGAAACTCCGAGCATAGCCCTCTCCAATGTCTCATTATACATAAATTATTTCCCAACTGATATGATGACGGTTGGAAAATAAATGAATGTATTTTATATAAATAACTTATGTAAAATGTCTCATTAAGATTTCAAACTACTTAAAGCAAGTAATTGACTTTTACCACACATCAAACACGTCTTAATATCACCATACACATCGTCGTAATTTGAGTGATGTATGCAAATTATTTAAATCCGCTCAAATCGTTTCAGACGTGGATTGTCTGTAACACGAAGCAATTAAGCTTTCGTCTATCATTAGCGAGAACTCGACACCTAAATTTAAACCTAAATCCCGCCGAATCAGCTTACATTAGCGAAAATAACTTTCAAACCTGAAACATTTAACAAGACTGAAATTTAGATCCCGATTTCTCTCTGTGAAACCTTTTAATCCTATTTATGTAACTCTACTGTAATAATAGAATGTTCCTGCGAATTCTTGTTCAAAATACTAAGAGACCGGAATTTATTTTATTCAATTCTTTCTTTAAGCTGATACTTTCCTTGTATATCTTACTTTTTTCTTCAAATACAGCACTTATGAACGTACGTAATACGACACATATACTGTATTTATGTAATGCCACCACCACCACTATTATTATATTTGTTGGATTGCTATTATACATTGCTTACAACGTTTACATGTGCTACTTGCGGTTTAATGCTTCCTACTTCTGAACTGTTAAAGGCTCAACTAAAAAAATCAACCAATTAATAAACTAGCAAATATAATAATAGTGATTTGTAGTGGCAACACTACCTTTATTTATATTTATACACGTTCATACTGTTAAAATTCTTTTAAATATTATATTTACTTCCATACCATATTCCATACGCCTGCCAATCCGCAGTGGAGCAGCGTGGTGGATCTATGCTCTAAAAACCCTCTCATATGAGCGAGGAGGCCTGTGTCCAGCAGTGGGACTTTAATGGACTGCTACTTACTTATTATATTCACTTAAAAATATTATATTATAAGTAGGTAGCAGCCCATTAAAGTCCACCGCTGGGCACAGGAATCCTAACTCATATGAGAGAGTGTTTTTAAAGCGTAGACCCACCACCCTGCTCCACTGCGGATTGGCAGGTATTGTGTATATACACAAGTGTACTTCTCTATTCCTTCACTCTCATAGTCTGACGTGACGTCAATCCGACACCACCGGTGAGAGAACAAGCGCAGGACCGACGGCTTAACGTGATCTCCGAGACACGGGGGTGAATCACACTTTTTCTCAATCTCAGGCAAATATTAGGAAAATCTTAATAGAAAACTCAATATCGATTTCGAATTGGCCCAACGTGGGACTTGAACCTGGGACCTCATGTCTGTAGTCAAACACGCTAACCACTACACTAATGAGGCATTATTGTATAAATAGATTAGAATATATATTATGAGATACATATAAAATAGCTTATGCATAATAATGATCATCGGACAGACAGATCCGTATATCTGATTTTTATATACGTAGCAATGCTTAGGAACCGTTGCAGTTTCTCAAGTACCTCGCTCGCCCCATACGGACTGCAACATGGGACACGTATCTCCTTGCAGGTAGCTAACACAACCACGTATTAAAACCATGCTCCGGTTATATTTGTTTTCTCGGTGGAAATAATGCGCGTTGCCATCTTTATAATTATCGATATAATAATTATAATAGTGTCTCCTTTATCCTAACAACCCGCGTACCTTAGTTGTCTTCCAATATCTATCTGACTTCAAATTAAAGCAAAGTGCCTTACTGGTGTCATATTAATTCGCCTTACCCAACAATCTTACTTCGCTTCAAATTTTTAACAATTGCATCACTATTTATCCTAGACAACGATGTAGAAATATGAATTTTATGTTTCTGAGTTTGGATAAAAAGCTAGAAAAGCTTTGCTTTGCGAAAGCACAGGTGTTAAGAATCACTTAACGTTAGGTATGTGTTACGCTCCGGTGCGATTTAAAACCAAATTAATGGTAGCTCGGGTTTGCATGACATATTTTAGTAAGTCGAGATTAATAAGTATTAAAGTTGAATCACTGCTGCGTCGTTAACCCTTAATTGTTAATTGAATCGGGGAACTTTTAATTGTTAGGAGTCAATAATACAGGCGTTTGGGCTGCGGCTGAAGTCGCCTGTTCAATTATTCAGCGCAAATTCCACTTAATGACTGCTTTGCTATGTTTACCGTCTGCAGTCAATACACAGACTCATTTTCATCGACCGGTATACCTGAATTTAAATTGAATACTGTGCTAAGCTTCCATTTGGATTTATGGAAGAACAAGCAATTTATATGTCGCAATCGTCGTCGTCGCTTCAACCGATGGACGTCCACTGGACATAGGTCTCACGTAGTGATATCCCGGCTCCAGTGGCTACCGGCAACCGTCTTAATGTCGTCGGTCCTCCTTGTGCGGGGTCGCCACTCCAGCACCTTCGTACCCCAACTTCCATCGGTTCGTCGGAGTATGTGTCCAGCCCATTGTCACTTCAGGTTCAGAAACTCCGAGCATAGCTCTCTCCAATGTCTCATTATACAGAAATTATTTCCCAACTGATATGATGACGGTTGTTGTTCCAATAGTTAAAAAAAAATTACCATCCAATTTCTTTAGGTAACATTACACTAAACTCTAAATATGTAAGATATAATATCTAAGTTAGAAAGTTATGTACATCATCCTATTTGGCTTTGTAATCCCATTAAGTGAATTGCTATGCAATAATTATCTCGAAGTTCGCCTGTTCAGTTGGGCATTACGCGTCAATCTATGTTTGTGTTAGTGTCTAATATAGGTATTCTACATTAACTGCTACATTGTGAGATCGTGTGGTTTACTTAGAATGTTTCTATTAAATGTAATATTTCAATGTACGACTTATTTATTTATAACTTATGAACTAGTAACATAATTATATAACTACAACTAAAACTGTGCTAATGGTTATTAAATTGTACATAATTATACTTATAGTTAGTTACATCGAACACCTCAAAACTAAATCTATACTCTAAAAAATTTAGACAACTTAAATACTAATAGGAAACACAGTACGAGTACAAAAACAAAAACACCAAAACAAACTGGATCTTATTTAAAGGAAGGAAGTGCAGCCGACACTTCCTAAAGTGGGCTGCAATCATGAACCCTTGAGGCCTTGAAAATGACAATGGTATGATCGAATTGTGGCCAAGATTGGATCTGTAGGATCTATGTGCGAGCAATGAAATTTCTCGAAGAAGTCAGGGAAACTCTGCGAGATATTGTTCAATAAGTCCGCATTGTCCATGAAACCAGAAGTTCCAACTCCAAAGACACAGGAACAACAGGAAAACAACAGGAAAATCCTATTGCGGCCTCCGCGTGGGCGGAAATAACCTGGTCGCGTTCTGCCTGCCGCACTTCGTGTAACTATCGGCACCAAACCAAAACGCGTGAATTACCGCACTTTCCTGACAAATCAAGGCAAAAACCCACGAGACCGGCTTCTTTCTCGCCCGTTTGAAACGCCTCGTGGTTGACAACTCGGCTCGGCTTCTTACGACCACAGTTAATCTATAATATATAGACTATATTGCTCTATGCTCATAGAGCAGCGCAGAGGCGCTCTCTCGCGCCCAGTTGCCGCGAACAATATCATTTATTTTGCGTCTAGTCGATAAAGAACTTAGCTTAAATCGTTTGAATCGGTTGATGTATGGCGATCTTTTGTACAATTTATAGGAAAATAGATGATGATAACATACGACTTACAATCTAAATTTAGGAGATTTCGCGAAGAACTCAGGGAAACTCTGAAAGATATTCCGTTCAATAAGTCCGCATTGTCCATGATTCCAGAAGTTTGTATAAGAAAATCATATCATTTATTTGTCGTCTATCCGATGAAGAACTTAGCTTAAATCGTTTAAATCGGTTGATTTATGGAGATCTTTTATACAATTCATAGGAAAATAGATGATGATAATATTAAAATACGACTTACAATCTAAAGTTAGAAGGTTTCCTTCGCGCCTTATTCTAGTAGAGGTCATTTTGTTTTACTCGTCGTCATTAGAATATAGGTTTTTATTTTATTTTGGAAATTATAGAATGATTTCTCCATTAGTTCTCATTTAATATAACATTTAAATTTATTAAGTAACATCTTTGTAACTTCTTCTGAGACTTTGTTATAGAAATTATTTTTATTTCTTAAGTTAAATGAGGTTCGTTCACTTTTCTTTCCATAAGATTCAATACTTTTATGGACGTACCACAAGTTTTCTGATATGTATACTAAACTGTCATTATATTAACTGCTCTAAATTTCTCTCTCAGTGACTTTCTTAGACTCATATTGTAAATCGCACGAACAGCCCTTTTCTGCAGTACACATATGGCATCTATATCAGCAGCAAAATACCATATAACCCCGAAGTAAAATACCATATAACATATATACCAAGAGAGAGTAATATATAAGATCAAATTATAGAAAATCTTATCTTTTATTGCACACACTTTAAAGAGACACGTCTAATTCACTAAGCAAGAATAAATTCGAAACTATTTATATCGATTATGTCTTCTGTCTGTCGATGTTTACACTATACTATCTTATACTGTATCGCTATCTTTTTTTCAAGTCATTAAATTTCTTTTAGTTACGAAAATGACCAAAATAACACTAACTTTTACAGAACTAAAATCGATAATTTTTTCTCCAAATCACTCCTTAAATTGTCGGTTATTGTTACAAGGATAAACATACTCGTATATCGTATCAAAAACCTATGTTTTGTGAATACTTTCAACAATTTGTAGATGAATATAGAAATCATTCAACTATAATGAAATATTTACATTTGATTAGATAGATTTTACATTTTAAACTGGTAACTATTAAATGACAAACTTGGACATCATTTTACACCACTCTTACACACTAAATGAAGTAATGCTAATATTAACAAGTGGTTAGTCTCATAGCCTTATAAGGATCTCTTGCAGACAACATTAAAACCAATGAAAGATAAACAAAAAGTACTATTTTTATTTATATATGCTTTATTGTACACCACACAAAGTAATTATACATTAAGGAGGAGACTTAAACTATGTAAATTAGTGACGGACAAAAGGCGGTCTTATCGCTTTAAAGCGATTTCTTCCAGACAACCTTAAGGAAGGAGACTTAGTTAAAAATTTAAAGGTAGGTGATAAATATTTCTACTATCTAAACACCATGTAAATAAGTTTTATATTTTATTCAAAATGAACTGGTTGTCAGGTTTTATCCACAGAGTAAAGTAAACTGCAATTTCTTCAATTTAAATTAAATATATAGCTTCAGGTTTCACCTCAGTAGAAAATAAGATGAAATCAGTTTCGAGCATACGGAGCTCGCCTCTCTCCAATTACACGGACCCAATAAGAATAACATTTTATGTACCACACAACCCACCTGCAACAATTGCTAGTACAAACATTACTAAAACAATTTTCGAACGTTTCTTTTATCTATAAAGATAAAAATAATATTTAAAGTCCTCTCTTATGCTTCTCTCTGACCTGGGATCTCTTTTGACGGTATCGTTACCGCAATGATGAGTGTACACTTCACTATTACAGACACTGGGTTCGATTTCTGATAGGATAAATTTAGGAAATTAGATTTTCTAATTTATCTGATGGTTCAGGGCTGAAAGGATACTTTGACAAGAAGAGAAGTGACAGATGTTGGGTGAGTATGGTCGTCTTCTTCTTTTTCTTTATGTGCCTCTCCCACTAGCGAAGATTGGCAGTTGTCGTCCATATTTTACTTTATTCCTCGAAAGGGTAACAGTTGAACAGCACGCGCGTCCTGGTCCTTTCCCTAATGTTGCGCAACCATGACTTCCTCTTACGACTAATACGCCCCTTGCAAGCCACTTTGTCCATCATTATTATTTGTACGAGTCCGTATCTCTCATGCTACAAAACATGCTTCAGATATGTCATATGTGACATATATAACAATCCACGCGCCGCAAGAACTCTTCGTTGGTAACTTTATAGGTCCAGCTGATGTTGAGCATGCGTCGATAGGCCCACATCTCCAGAACGAGAGAGGAAGAATGCAATAGATGTGAAGGCGGACACCTGCTCTCGCCTCCATTAATCCTCAGTTGGATACATCTAAGGCACCAGGGAACAATACGTAAGCTGATCCTCTGGAGTCTCACTTACCGATGTAAAAGGGTTACGCTGGGTATTGCGCGGCCTGTTCTCCAAACTCCTGGTCTATTTAGGTCGGGGTAAATGCATAAAATAATTTTCTAGCGAAAAAAAGCTTTAACGTGGCTACCACTCTAACAGCAAAGACTTGTTTCCAAGAAAAATATATTCGTTCCGGTACGATGTTGTGTAGAAACCATAAAAGGTGTTTTACGTCTTGGCGGGTTAGGCTACCATCTTAGTCTGTGTTCCCACTTACCATCAATGAGATTAAAGTCAAGCGCCAACCTGTCAACAATAAATCTTATATCCCTTGTCTTCAAGGTATAAAAATAAAATCAAATTTATAATTCAAGGTTCTACGTGGTTTTCATTTCTTTTCCCATTGTAATTTTGGATAATATTGGCCAAAATGATGATTCTGGAATTTTCAAGAACCAGTTTTTATTGGCGCCATTACTTTCCCTTTTTTGTCTAACTTGCCCTTTTTTATATAACTTTTTTCTACAAAACGAAACTTGGAAGAGAAAATTTACTGAAGCACAATCGATTACCTAGATATAAAGATATTCAACTTGTTGATGATTTATTTTAATTAGGATTTTGACTATAGTTTTTCAAATCAATTGTTTTTTTAAAACCCGTCTAACCAACAGTATATTAAGCTACTTAACTGCTAATTACAAAACAAGTCGTTGTTGAAGTTACCAACATTTTCGTCTTTGTGATTGCGTCACATATTTTTCCTTTCTCTTGCTAAAAATGAACATAAAGAAAGTCATGAATGCGACGGGAACGTCTCATACGGACCCATTTTAAAACTAAAGCAAAAAGTAGAGCATGCTGCTCTGTATTTTAAAGTAAATAATGGTATTAAAATTTCTCGCTGTTGTTAAAAAAAACTACTCCAATTATGTTATGAAAGAAGACTTATTTTAGTGGAATTTCAACGTTTATTTCATTTATAAATACAATCCAATTTCAGTTACAATGCTAATTTGGAACGAGTAGAATGAAAATTGCTTACATTTAAATAAAAATCTAAATATTCTTTATTCGAGTAAGCTCAAAAAGTACTTTTGAATCGTCTACCTCTATTCCCGGTTCGGAAATTTGATGATGAGCTAGTAAATTAAGTGTAAGATTTAAGTTTTTAATCTATAAAGTCATTTATTCATGATCATCTTTATAGAAGTAAGGAAAGTCTTTAATGTAAATGAGGAAAAAGAAATGTCCTAATATGGAACCCTGTAGGACTCCCAGTTTATTAACAGATCCGGCATTTATACCATTTTTAAAAATCAAAATATTCTTTATTCAAGTAGGCCCAAAAAGCACTTTAGAATCACCAGTATTCACTCAGGTGGCAAAGAATCTTCTACTGGTTCCGAAAATTGTTTCCATTGAGATGAAACCGACAAGAAACTCAGCGGTTACTCTTTTAAATATAGTTTTGTATGTTACAACGTTGGAAGTTGGGGGTGTGATCCACCCCCGTGTCTCGGAGAGCACGATAAGCCGTCGGTCCTGCCCCTGATCTCTCTCCAATCGTGTCGGATTCCAGTGACATCAGAGTATGAGGTAAAGGTGAAGCTATAGAGAGTGCACTTGTGTACTATGCCTGCCAGACCGGAGTGGAGCAGCGTGCTCTATGCTCTAAAAACCCTCTCTCCTAGGATTGAGGAGGCCTGTGCCCAGCAGTTGATGGACGGATCGGATGGATGGATGATGGACGTTGATGGGCTGCTACTTACGTACCTTATCTATGTTACAAAGAATAATATTTTGCTTCTGTGTGCGACTGGAGTCCAAACATCTTTATCGCTTAAATAATCTTCAACATTATATTGTCTCCTGTAAAAGACACATACTTTTTCATGAGAATATTTGAAATTCAATTTAAGGAGCGATTTTTAAACTATGAAGTAGACATCTGATATATTTTCTATTATTAGACACACTTTATGTATATCTTGCACAAATTGTCAATCCATTGTCCGTATCAGTTCCAATAGATTAGAAACATGAAGCAGAATAACATAATTCTTTCAAATATTAATTTTGTGAAGAATTGCACTACGTCGTCTATTTCAAAGCTGATGTAAAAGGTGCAAAGGTTTCTTTCCGTAATGAGTTTAAAAAGTTCATGCTTGATTGCGTAGATGTTACTGTTTTTTATATCATTTGTGTTAGCGGTCATTATTCGTGGATTGCTAATTAATTGCTATATTTGATTATGCTGAGGTCTTTGTAATTGTATCAGTGAAACGTACACTCACTACATCCGGTTCAACGCCGTTCCGGAAATTCTCTAATTTATTAAACTCTTTTTAGTCGTCGTGAAAACGACGACTTGTGATTGGTGGACGTATTATTTTTGAGCGGGGCGTTTGTTATAAGAAAGGTAGCACAGGAGAATGAAGTAATATTCGCCTAGTGACAGTTCTTAGTTTGTATCAATGATAGTATTGTGTTTTAAGTCATTCAAAGTATGTAATATAATAATTAGGAATTTGAGAAAAGTATTACTTAACCTGAAAATTAGTGAGAGACTCTAAAATTTGTCAAACAACTTTATTTTAAAACTTATCTATGTTAAACTCAATTTTTGGACTTTGTATATTAAAGATTTTCTGATGTTATTGTCATCTAATTTGCTAAAGGACTTATATCTTTTTTATTGTGAGTAAGCTCAAACAAAAACCTCAAACAAAAAGACAAACATCTCCCACTTACTCACTTCAGCCGATGCACGTCCACTGCTGGACATAGGTGTCACCTAATGATGCCCACTGTGTCTGATCTTGTGCCGCCTGACTCCAGTGGCTACCGGAGCCCCTCCTTATGTCGTCGGTTCACCTTGTGGAAGGTCTGCCTAAACTGCGCCTTCCAGTGCGGGGTCGCCATTCCAGCAACTTCGAACCCCAACGTCCATCGGTTCGTCGGAGTATGTGCCCCGCCCATTGCCACTTCAGCTACGCGATTCTTAGGGCTACGTCGGTGATTTTGGTTCTTCTACGGATCTCCTCATTTCTGATTTGATCGCGTAGAGAAACTCAAAGCACAGCCCTCTCCATCATACGCTGTATGACTTTGAACTTTCGAATGAGGCCCAAAGTCAGCGACCACGTTTCCGATCCGTAGGTGATCACTGGCAACACACGCTGTTCAAAGACGGCACTTCTGGCGTTCTGGCACTGAGGGATAAACTGATAAACATATATAAATAATTATTTAGATATATTCTGATTGATTAAAGATCGAAGCATAACCGTTGGGGTAACAAATTTGAAATTTTGTCGAGATAAAAAAAATACTGAAAGTTTTTTGCACAATACCGTATATTATTTAGAATCTGTGAAAAAAACGCGTGTTAATATTCATAAATTTAATTCAGAATTTCTAACCGCGAGAACAATCTTAAGTCCCACGAGCGCAAAGGAAATCTTCAGAAATTATTTGTTATGTAAAATAAGTGAGTACATTGAAAATCATTATACCGAAAATAATATCAGAGGAGGTACTCAATTTTAATAAAACATGATAATTTATTTCAAACAATCTATAAGAGCCGAAATTGTAAAACAGATTATATATAATACGCCCGCTGGAGGGTACTTGAAGATTTACTAGGGGCGCTATTGAGTCACGTTAATGAGAAACAAATATCGAGTTTCCAATGAAACGACACCCTTAACCTTCGCCTTGTTAACCGAAATTAATTTTGGTTACAGCCAATATCGTAGTATTAGATTTTTAAACAGGGCATTGAAAGTTATACAATGTCGTAAATATTACATCACTTGCCTTTTACAGTCACATTTCTAATATATGTCAAACCTAAAATTCTTTACATTAAAGAAAGAGTTCTTTCTTGCTGACAGATTAGTGTTTGATTACACTTCATGATACAGTCCAAGATGGAAACTCGCTGACCTGGCAAGAGGAAATTTATCTCTTATGATTTCTACGTGTTAAATTAAAGATAGCTGGGTGACAATACATCTACCTGGGACACACGATCCAATTAGGTAGATCCAACTTCGAAAAAGAAATCTTCCGAGACATGGCCGCTGACTATGGGGCTCGTAAGAAGACTCAGAGTCACTCAGCGGGCAATGGAGAGGGCAGTGCTTGGAGTTTCTCTACGTGATCAAATCAGAATTGAGGAGATCCGTAGGAAAACTAAAGTCGCCGACGTAACCTATCGAATTGCAAAGCTGAAGTGGCAATGGGCAGGGCACATAGTTCGCAGAACCGTTGGACGTTGGGGCCCGAAAGTGCTAGCGTGGCGGCCTCGCATCGGGAAACGCAGCGTCGGCAGACCCCCCACTAGGTGGACCGATGACATCAGGCGGGTCGCTGGCAGCCGCTGGATACACGCGGAGTAAGATCGGGCCCATTGGTATTCATTACGAGAGACCTTTGTCCAGCTGTGGACATCCATCGTTTGAGATGACGACGACGACGGGTAACAACATTGATAGCTCTGAAATGTTGGGAGTTAATGAGTAATATAGTGTAGTGTATAGTGTAGTGTAGTATGTTATGCAATACGATGTAACTTTAAGGAACGCAACAATTTTGTGAAGATAGTATTTCGAGCTGTAGTCGTTTCAAAGGGAATTAGTGCTACATTGTAAAATATTACTCAATAACTAGTCGCCCAACTATATATAACATACGCAACATTGGATCGGAAAACAAATCTGTAAAATACCCAAATTGATTAGTCCACTAAAACAAATTAACTCTACAGTCCTACTAGTTAGGATTGACTTTAGATTCTGGACTTCAGTGGGGTGCCCATATTAGGACTGGCAACTAAACTTAGTTCTGCTGCATTTACTGTTAGATAAGTATGACAATACATTGATGTTGAAACTGCTAAAATGGTTTAGCTTTGTATCGCAGAGCAGCTCGAT
Organism: Elymnias hypermnestra; assembly: GCA_015832385.1. Taxonomy (NCBI): domain Eukaryota; kingdom Metazoa; phylum Arthropoda; class Insecta; order Lepidoptera; family Nymphalidae; genus Elymnias; species Elymnias hypermnestra. The sequence continues at coordinate 1,578,881 of JACTOM010000935.1, read as the reverse complement.
TTACTAACACAATTAACATAAAACCCAATAACTGGTAGCTGACATCAATTAAAACTGAGAACTGTGCTAACTTCTTTCATACATAACTTTTTATAACTTTCAACATTGAGGCATTTATATATATCTAAATAATCTAAACACCCATGAGAGTGTTTGCCGTTAAATACATTCCCTAATTATCTTATTTATTAAGAAACTACCACTCCCTGTTAGTTTTTAATGGTTACAATTAATATAATGTAAACATTACAACAATTCTATAGTAAATTGGCATCAATGTAAATAGCACTCTGTCACCACGTTGGTGTTCTGTTAATAATTTAATATTAAACTCTGCAAAGACCGAGTGCGTTGAATTCATTTTGCCAAATGCAAAAGAAGTCTGTAAAAATATCCAAATATATAAAAGTCCACTAAAGATAGTTAAATCTACAGTCTTCCTAGGAATAACGTTGGACTCAGGGCTTCAGTGGGGTGCCCATATTGAGACTCTGGCAAGCAAACTTAGTTCAGCTGAATTTGCTGTTAGGAAGGTTAGGCAATATACTGATGTTGAAACTGTTAAAATAGTGTATTTCGGCATACTGTTATGGGATAAGGCAGCCGACATTGAAACTACCTTTATATAAAAAAGAGCAATACATGCCATATATCAATTGGCATTGTCTTAAGAGAAAAATTCAAAGATATATCAATTCTCTCAGTATCATCGCAATATATTTTAATTAAATTTTGATATATCCGTGATAATATTCATTTATACAGCAAAAGGAGCGAAACACACAATTTTATTATACAAGAAATAAAAACAAACTTGTAATCCCATATTTTAGAGTGAAAAAGGTTCAGAAGTCATTTGTCGGGTTGAAACCCATATTTAATAAGATACCTGAATCACTTCTGGGTTTGCCTCCACATAGTTCTAAGAAGTAAGTTAAAAATGTCCTATAACAAAAGGCATATCATAATGTTGAAGATTATTTCAGCGATAAACATGTTGGGACTTGCACATGAAAGGCAAACACCCATGGGTGTTGTCTTTCCATTTCACACAGGTCCTCTCGGGGCACTGTTGCTTCGGGAGGTACCTGTGTCGAGTGGCCAGGAGAGAACCGACGGAGGAATGTCATGAGTGTGGCGGTGGGGGACACTGCTGAACACACACTCGCTGTGTGTCAGCAGTGGGCTGACAAACGAGCAGCACTCGTGGCAGTAGTCGGAAACGACCTTTCTCTACCCGATGTGGTTAACGTCCTGGTAGGTAGAGAAGTCTGTTGGGAGGCGACGGTCTTCTTCTGTGAAAATGTGATGTCGCAGAAGGAGGCGGCGGAACGTCTCAGAGGGGTGGATGGAGACGCTTCCACCATGCCACCATTTTGTCGGGGGGAGCCTTGTAAGGCACATCGTAGGCGGAAGTGCGGACGTATTCCGATCCCGTGCTTTCGCCAGCGGACGTAGGAAGGAGCACCGTCAGGTTTTAAGCGGTAAAAGTCTGGCATAACTTGCAACGCCTCCCCGTGGTGTTGCGGGTATCCACAAAGATTTCCTGACGTTAAAAAAAATGAAAGCTAAACACATTGTAACCTACAAAGTAACTATATTTAAAGGAGTAACCGTTGAGTTTCCTGCCGGCTTCTTCTCAGCGGAATCAACTTTCCGAACCGATGGTAGATTTGTTACCAACGGACAGACTACTGACGATTCAAAAGTGCTTTTTGAGCCTACTTGAATAAAGAATATGATTTTGAGTCAATGACAATGTTTAGAAATCTGCCATTGGGAAGGCCTTTGCTTTAAAGAATACGATGTAGTCAAATGACGAACCGTATCCTTTATTTAAAATATTATTTTATTTTAAATATACTATCACATGCATAAAGAAATTTTACTTCAATAAATTGAAATAGAAATTGACTTTTTTTACTTGTTCTATTTACGAGCCGACATCTTTAGCGCGAGGGTAACTTTTTACAGCGAAGTTAAATTAGTTTTTCATTACCCCAAACACCGCTGGCAGTGCCATAACTCCACCCCTCATTAGGTCGGTCCTTTGTCTTATCTTTGCATACGAGTAATTAATTATGTTTCGCAATTAATTTACTCCTAATAGCCGAGTATCGTTGTTACAGAATAATTAAGCAATTTATTCATAAAATGTTGTTTACTGTAACAGAAAACTTTATTTAAGCCAATGATTAAATTGTCAATAACAATTTTATTACATGCTATGGAAATTTCGTTAATTGGAAAATCTGTTTCGCTTGAATAATATGATCAAGTAGTATTAATATATAAAAAATTTAACAAGAAAAAGAACCGCCTTCAAAACAAACTCTTTCAAATATTAATATGCTGTAAAAAGTAAAAAATAATTGCGTATTCTTATTTAGAGTTCTTGGTTTTCTTATATTTGGAGTCGGCGTCATTATAAATATTGCAATGCAGTAACAAACGTCAGCTCATTGCTATTTGATTACAGACAGTTATATATTCTGCCAAATATCGCACTCTTACTGTAAGCCGTTGAGGAGTTCCATTGATCATCATATTTAACTACGTCAATCACTTGACCATACCAAAGTTACGGTAGGTGACTCAATTATCCGGAGATCTTATAATAATTTGCTCCTAAGTATTGAAGAGTTCCATTACTTTGTCATGGATCCCACAATCAAAACCTAACCAAACTATCATCAAACAACCCTTGAAGTATATCCTTTCCAATAAAAAAGGAATCATCGAAATCGGTCAGCGTGATCTTGAGTTATTCGTCCATTTGTCGCGCACATGCTTAATGCAAATTTAACACTTATCCGGTTTTCTCATGGATGCCGTCATCAGGACTGGTTTTAAAATGGGACCCTACTAAAAGCACCACCTTTCATATTAAAAATGAATCATCAAGTTCGGTTCACCCAGTCGAAAGTTATGAGGTAACAAACAATTAAAAAGAAACACGAATTAACAACCTCCTCCTTTTTTTGAAGTCGGTTATAAAACAAAATGTATCTATTTAACAATTACTTATTTTAAGGGAGTTCCATAATAATTAATGCACGTTTTTTTTTATTTAATGATAATTGTAGAATGTATCTTTAGTAAAATATATGGTCAAAACTTAACCGGAACGAAAAGAATTCGTAATAAAAAAAAAACGCGACCTCTGCGCCCAGATTCCCGCCAAAATCCGTAAAATATAGTTGCGATCAGAAATTGTTGGTTGTCAATGTCAAATGTCAAAAATAACAAAAATATTCTTCATCGAACCTTTTTACATTGAAATTTAAAAAAATACTATTAATTTTCATTTCTGAACGACTTCTAAATTTTAATTGATTTCTAAATGTTTGACAGGTGGGAATGGTTTTTAAGGGAAGGCGAAATTGATGCTTTTATTATATTCTAAGTATTTTTTTCATATTTACTCATCTTTTAAACCTTTCCTGGACTTCCACAAATAATTCAAAACCAAAATTAGGCAAATAGGTCCAGCCGTTCTCGACTTTTAGCGAAACTAACGAACAGCAATTGATTGTTATATTTATACAAAGAAATAAATAATGTAGCCTATTCTATAGTTCTCTAAAGTAAATCTATCTCTAAATTTGATAATTTAGATCTCCTTTCCACAAAGTGTTACCCTCGTAATTACTTTTTTTCTGAAATAAAATTGAATTGAATGAATGAAAGGAGACTGACAAAAAGGATTTATGAGTCAAGAGTGAATGCGAAAGTTGGAAGGGGAAGACCGAGGCGAACGTTCCTGGACCAAATCCAGGACATTTTAAATAACGGCCAGGTCAAGAGTACTCTAAACCGACGAACTTGTATGAAAGGTTTAATGAGATTGAAAGAAGCGAAGGAGATATGCAAGGATCGTGGCAAGTGGAAGGATGTTGTCTCTGCCTACCCCTATGGGAATGAGGCGTGATGCTATGTATGTATGTATGATAAAATTGAATATAAGTTACTCTTTATAATATTATCATCTACCTCTAGTCGTTTCAGATTACCTGGATTCAAAGTACACAACCAATATATATTTTTTTCATATAACTACCGTGTGAAACTAACAGTCAGTATTTATTTATTAATTTAATTAAGGATTAAAGTCTAAGCGAAGCTAATCTCAGTTTAGAGAAGCCTTATCAGAAATCACTCTTGACACAAATGTTCAACGATACTGTAGTTACAACTTTATAAAAGTACAATTTCATGATTTATACTCAGATTTATTCGATAATAAGGGAAGATACGTGTCCTATTCCCGTCCCATAACTAGGCACAGATTCTTTATTAATAGGATAATAGGTTTAAAGCTCAAACCCACCAGGCTGCAATATAAATACCCCATAATCGATTTCAGATACTAGTTACAGCGTTATAAAAGGATAATTTAATGATTTATATTCAGATTTGATTGGTAAAAACGCAAGGTAAGTGTCCTATTTATAGGACAGTGGGTTAGAATGGGTTGACAGCTAAACAAATATCCTAGAAACGATTTGCTTACTATATTATCCTTACTATCCAAAAGCTTTTCATTAACGAATCACATAAGTTTTTTTAAAGAAAATATAAAAATTTGAATGTACACTTTTTTAAAATCGAGTTATCTTTTTTGATCACTAAGCCATCATGGTTTTGATGTTTACATTCTGTAATATAGTATAAAAGGTAAGTAACAGCTCAATAACCTTCCACTTCTGGACAATGGCCTCCTCACTCATAGGAGAGGGTTTTTAAAGCATAGTCCCGCCACACTACTCCATTGACAGGCTACACATACCCAAGAATTGATCTCGGAATAAGCAGATCTTCTCACGATGTTTTCCTTCACCACAAACTACAATAATGGATTGAAGATCCTGCTCAGGAGTCGAAGCCGCGTCTTCTCTGGACGAGAAAGCACGTTTTTCTCCACTAGGCCTTTCTTGGCTTTCGTATTGTATCGTTGATTCTTCTCTAACGAAACCTTGAAGAAACTCAATAGTTACTCTGTGAACATAACTTTTTTACAAGTGTATTTTGTGTAACATCAAATTTAAAGATAAAAACACCCAGACACACAAATTTCTTTGCTCTTTTAGTTAATAAGGCATCAAACACTATAAAAGAAGTACAAGCTGTTGGATTACCAATTGAATAAGTACGTTTTGTGTATAAGAATGTTTTGGACGGATTTCTTTTGTCTTTAGACTCTAAATTACAAAGGTGTGGGGAAGGAAATATATAGTTTTGTGATCGGAAACCCGATAGCCAAACATTTTGGAGGACTTTATGAAGCAAAGTGCTCGAGTTAAGCCCGTTTAATCAGGCAGCCCGATCCCCTTAGTTACTGCTAATTACGGTACTTACTGTCCACCGCCGACTCAGTCCGGCTTACTCCCAATATCCAATTTGCTAGCTTAATCCTATTAACGATTTTCGTACAATCGTTATGTTGTGGTCCCTGTGTTTTCATCGCTTATCCATTATCAAAGTGAAACATTTTTCCATCTCCTCAATTTTTTTATTACAAATCAAATCGGATTCAGATCGGACAAATTTCTCCGGATTCAATGGACTGTATGGGGTTCGAGGCTTCTGTCTTCGGATCTGCAGTTCTTGAGGGTTTGGATCGTCAATGTTCAGTACATGGGTCTTCAGGTTCAGTTGTAAGGATCCGTCACAGTTCGCGCTTAGTAGGGATCTTCTCCGATAGGGAGTCAAAGGCGAAATGTGCATGCAAACTCTGGGGAAGGCCTTTCGTAAAACTCTCCTACTGGCCACATACATGCATTGGAGGGTGCTATTGTTGGTATGGAAGAGAGTGGCCAGCAGTTGACCAATTTATCGCATATTTAAGGAAGTGGAAGGGTACTATGATAATGATGACGATGTCCTCCATGACGGTTCCGTCAACGGCGAACCTGGCTAGTGTTCATAATGTGATCTAATATGTCTTGAAAAGCCTGATTTTGTTCTGAAAGTTCTGTCGCATGGCTTGCACCACAGCTGACCCTGATTATTATAAGTGTAACTGTACGATAGTTTGGGGCAATATTTCCTACGTAAGTGCTTGGCGTCCAGGGACCGAAGATTACGTGACTTACGAAGATTGCAAACGCTTAAAAATTTATAGGAATGACGTTTAACGTTTCGATTAGTTTCGATATGAAACGTCATTCTAATACATTTTTTGAGCGTTAGCAATCTTCGTAAGTCACGTTGTCTTCTTTGTCCAGAGGCCCAGAGCTTTATTAACTGTGTTTGCCCACTCTCGTCTTTGCAGTGCAAGATCTTCCCAGAGCTCACAGCAAAACCCGCATGCGCTTAGATACCGTTTTAGTACGTCCCTGTATCTCAGAAATGGGCCTCCATTCAATTGGGATTCTATTCCCACTGACATAGGAAGCCTGGTGTTACTCATACGAACTAGATGTCCACACCATCTCAATTATCCCTTCATAATTAAGGATTCAATTCCACCGAGATGTACTCTATGCAGCACTTCGAAATTTGATATTCGGTCCTGCCACCTGGACCGAAGGGTACTATAATAATAATACCAATGCAAAAGTCATGTTAATGTCAATCAAATCAATATTACATTACCTAAAACAAATACTACATTTGCTAGAAGACAGAATACCTATCTAAGTCCGTTTTTGTACAAAAATATTAATAAAAAGTCTAATATACTGAGAATGAACAAATATGAACTGAAAAAATGTTTACTAATACTATTATCTAAACTTGATTTTGGGGAGACAGAAAAACTTTTAAAGACGAATATGTGATACTATTTACAAAGCGTAGTGTCCACGTGAAAGCATCGCACCCATAAACTCAAATCGAAACATACAAATACACACACATTCATACAAACACCCCCCCCCCCCACACACACACAAACTCACGCACACACACGCACACTTACACGTCATGCATGCATACCTTTACTTTTTCTTTTTTTTATATTTGCACAAAACCTAAAATTGAAATTTTATTGTTGAGTACGTTTAGTTTATTATATACCATGTACATTGTTTGGGTAGGCACTGGCACTTAAAATACGGGTTTTCCTAGTTTAGGGGTCAGGATGTCACAGAAAAAATGTATAAATTGTACCTAATAAATAAATATTTCATTTCATTTTCATTTCAATGTCAGTTAATAAACCAGTCTTGAATTCGACGCCACTCATTGTGTTTGCTTTCATAAATGGCACAGTGGGGTTAAATTTAAATGGCAGAGTATCCAAGGCCAACATGGCTGTGCCCATCAGCTGACCATATATTATATTGTATACGTTTATAAAAGAGCCAATAATTCATTGTTTCGTTTCTCACTTCAAATATATAATGAGAGTCAGTGTAACGAAATTTTTCAGCTATAAAAGCTAATGGAAATATACCTTCAGCACCTCTCTCTAACAAATTTAACATTACAAACGCTGTTATTGGTATCTATTTAAATATTTAATCAATTTATAACCATTAGATAAGGTATCCTAGCAATTATTCCTACTTAATTCTACACTTATGTTTCAAAATTCGATATCAATTTATGTCTCAGCAGGTTGAGACACGTTAAACTTTTTCCTAAGATTCATTCTCTATATAACAAACCTCACTATAAAAACCCGAAAAAAATAAATAAAGTTTCGAAATAATACATTTTTGAAAGATATGTAGAAATTGTAAAATAACAATCCCAAAATTACATTTTGGTCAAGACAATGTCCGTTATATCATTTTCTTTTATGATAATATTGTTCGTTAAATATCAAAGTAATTCAGCTCGATATTTTAATATTACGTTGTTACGAAGCCAATTTGAGGCAAAATGTATTTATAGGCAATCGTAAATTAATTGAATAACTTTGATTTGACCTCTACGAAATAATAAAATACCCTCGCCTCCGTACGCCTCAATTATACCGAGCGTTTCGATAAGAAAAACATTTTATGTAGTCAACGAATACCCACTTTTACTGTTTCTTAACTTAGGTAATGAAAGAACAATATTCATGGAGACCTGACCTGAGGCTATGTATAATTACTTATACGAATGATGTAAAGAACTTAGACTACTAGTTATTTCCCGCAATGTCAACCGAATAGATATCAATCCTGTTGGAGAGGGGTTCAGGTTCAGACGAATCCCTCTGGGTTCAGTGGACTGTATATGTTCTTAGGACTTCGACCTTGTGGGTTCCGATCTTTGCTTCTTCGTTGTTCGAGGCTTCAATGTTCGGTCTTTAGTTCTTGGGGGATCGGTTTGTCCGTGTTCAAGCTTTCGTCTTCGGATTTCAATATCCAGTGGTTCGGTTTTCCAAGTTCGCGTTTCGGTTCTTCGGGTTCGGGATTGGGTTCGGCAGAGTTTTTGATCTTCACAAGTCGCGCTTAGTAGAGGATTTACTCCGCTTGGGAGTCTGAGGCGAAATATAATACGTACGATTCTGGGAGAGGTCTTTTATACAACTCTCCTGCTCGGCATATACATACGGCAGCACGAGCAGGAGAGAGTGCGATCGCGGGTACTAAGGTAGGAGAGGGAAGGGGGGTGGCCGGCGGTTGACCAATCAGAATTAGGCGACGCCGGCGATGCGCTAACCTCGCTGCTCCCGTCCGCAACAAATCCTGTAGATTATATTATTAAATTTATACTTAGATTTCGTTGTAAAACTAGTGCGAGTACTGGTGTAGTTAAGGGTATAAATAATTTCATAAGTAAAATTTCTTTGGCAATCTGATTTTAAGTCTTGCTTATTAGATGGAGAGAAAAAGGAGATATCTTAGGAATGTAATTGTCTTTAAAATATTACAAATGCCACGTGTTTTTTGTCAATATTCGAAATTATTAATTAAATTTTGTTTTTGAATTTAAAATTTAGAAAAGGAAGAAAAGGAATTTATGAAATATTTTCATTTTATATTTTCAAAAGACCTTTTTAACCTTCAAAAGAGTGTTAGCGATCATTATTATTTTATTTGTGGATTGCTATTAAATTACTATATATCTTTATTATGCTCTTATTATGAGGTCTTTGTAATTATATCAGTGAAACGTTTACATACAATACATCCTATTTAACGCTATGCTGGAAATTCTGAAATTTTATCAACGCTTCTGTTTAGTCGTCGTTTTCACGACGACTGTGATTGGTGGACTTATTATTTTTGAGTGGGCGTTTGGTATAAGAAAGGTAGCACAGGAGAATGAAGCAATATTCGCCTAGTGACAGTTCTCAGTATCAACGTTAGTATTGTGTATGAAGTCATTCAAAGTATGTAATATAATCATGAAGAATCTGCAAATTAGTGAGCGACTCTAAAGCTAATTAGCATAAAAAATGCTGCACATATTCGTGACGTTAATCACGCGTGTCATCCTTTTAAAAAATTGGGTCTAAATAAGTTTCACTTCAAAAAATTGCTAGTAATATAGTAAGAACAACAATTTCCCTTTCCCTTAGTAACTAATCCTACCTGTCAAACATTTTATGTTTGTCCCGTCGTTTAGAAATCAATTAAATTTGAAAGTCGTTCAGAAGTCAAATTTAAGTTTTTTTTATTTTTTTTGTTTCGAATATCAAACGTTTGTAGTTCGTCCCAACGTTCATAATTCGTATTAAATGTAAAGGAGTGCTTTTGATTTTTCATTTACTATGAAACACGATGTCACAGAACATTTCTTCTCCCAAGTCACACTGTAAGAGATGATAGTATTATAAAAGTGATTATACTCAATTTGTTAGTTTGTATATATGTGTGTATATTTTAGTTACGTTTAGATATATATGTACTTTATTTATTATTAGTATGTATGATCTCTTTGGTCTCTGCCTCATTGGTCTAGTGGTTAGCATGTTCGACTACAGACATGAGGTCCTGGGTTCGAGTCCCGGGTCGGGCCAGTTCGAAATCGATATTGAGTTTTCTATTAAGATTTTCTCAATATTTGCCCGAAGTTGGGAAGTTGGCGGTGTGATCCACCCCCGTGCCTCGGAGAGCACGTTAAGCCGTCGGTCCTGCGCCTGATCTCTCTCCGGTCGTGTCGGATTCCCGTCACATCGGACTATGAGAGTGAAGGAATAGAGAGTACACTTGTGTACTATGCCTGCCAATCCGCAGTGGAGCAGCGTGGTGGGTCTATGCTCTAAAAACCCTCTCTCATATGAGCGAGGAGGCCTGTGCCCAGCAGTGGGACGTTAATGTGCTGCTACTTACTTACTTACTTTTTATGATCTCTTTATGCACCACCTAGCTACTTTTGCACAATTTCCTTCTCCTGAAGGTTGTCTGGAAGAACTCGCTGACTAGCGATAAGACCGCCTTTTGAACATTTATTGTATTTATTTCGTGCATTCATAATTTTTTGTTGTGTTTTTAAGGTGTACCATGAAGAGTGTTATTATTACTTTTTACAGTTGCCATTGACAACCAACAATTTTTGATCGCAACTATAATAATGTACAGACTTTGGAGAGAACCTGAGCGTAAAGGCTGCGTTTTTTTCGAAGTGAAACTTCTTTAGACATGCGCCTAGGGTTAAATATTTACGGATGGAACGCGTCACGAAGATGTACAGTGTTTTTTATGCTAATGCGTTTGACGGTTAGGTAGTTTTAATATTTACAATAAAATGTGACATTTTACAAAATAAAAATATTTCATAAATTCTCTTTTCTAAATTTTAAATTAAAAAAATAATTATATAATTAAACATTCACAAAAGACACTTGGCATTTTTGTTTACGATTCGTCATTTGAGATTTTAATAAGTTATTTGTATTAATTTTAGACACTATTAAAATTCTAATGACAATTAAATTCCTGACATATCATCCTTTCTCCCTCCTACTATATCTCGGAAATCTAAACTTTTAGATTTGTATAAATATAAATAGGACTTAAAAATTCTTTTGCCAAAGAAGTTTCGCTTCTGACATTATTTGACATTTATTACGAATTCTTTATGTTCCGGTCAAGTTTTGGCCACATTTTCTAGCTCCTGTCATAACGTTAACGCTCAATATGAACGGGATTCTTTATCTACCTCCGAGATCGAGATATATATGCAAAAACCTTTTTCACATTTTTCACGTAGGCGATGTTACGCGGGTTAGCTAGTAAGTAAGTAAAGTAGTAAGTAACAGCCCATTAACGTCCCACTGCTGGGTACAGGCCTCCTCACTCCGAGGAGCGAGGGTTTTTAGAGCATAGACCCACCACGCTGCTCCACTGCGGATTGGCAAGCATAGTACACAAGTGTGCACTCTCTATTCCTTCACTCTCATAGTCCGATGTGACGGGAATCCGACACAATCGGAGAGAGATCAGGCGCAGGACCGACGGCTTAACGTGCTCTCCGAGGCACGGGGGTGGATCACACCGCCAACTTCCCAACTTCGGACAAATATTGAGAAAATCTTAATAGAAAACTCAATAATGCAATGAATTGAAAAGCTGTTGGAACGGCAGCGCAGAGGAGGCCACCGTCCATGCAGCGGGGCGGGGAATTGGAATGGAGAGAGTGGACTGTAATGTGGATTAGAAAGAAGGAAGAAGGCTAGTGGCCGCGTAAGGAGTGACGGTGCTGAAGGGGGAAGGAATCGCGTGCACGTACCTGGAGTATCGGGATCTGCTCCTACTCCTCGTCGTAGGGCTGTGCACGGGCGTGGTTGCGGCGGCGAAAGCACTATCACTGCACTACACTACGGCCAGAGGTTCACTTCTTCGATAGTTCTTGCAGTTCGTATAACTTCGAGACGAAGATACGAGCGGATTAATAGCGGGGATATCAGCGGTAGGCGAAAACACACCTTGCGCGGCGGAAGCGTAGCGAGTATATATGCACGCGAGGGATAAGGTAGGGTACTTTGGGAAAAGGATGTCAATACGCGGCACCATCAAAAAATAAAACCAAAGTACCGCCAAAAGTGGCGTCACCAGCTGTATTTATTTTTGAAACTATTTAATGTAATTATTTATATTTGAGTTCCAACCCGCCAATCTTCATTTTCTTCTTCTTCTTTGATTTATGGCTCTTTATACTTTGGAACCCACAAATAAATACCAGCGCAGTATATTCTCTGTCACGAGAATGACAAATATAGAGCTGTTTGCGCCACTTAAAACTTTGTAATGTTTTTAGCATCGCATACGGCAATCACATTAGTGTATCAAACGAAACTTTTAGCCCTCACATTATTTGCAGATGGAAAATTTCCCAACCAGCTACGAACTTGTAATGGGATTACTTTTAAATTCATGGTTGCTCTACGCCATCTGCATATGAAACTCTCATATTGTAAACAAAGACCTAATTTGTTATGATAATTTTGTATTCTTATAATAGCATAGCAGTATATATAAAGACAGCCTCATTGGTTTAGTGGTTAGCATGTTCGACTACAGACATGAGGTCCTGGGTTCGAGCCCTGGGTCGGGCCAATTCGAAATCGATATTGGGTTTTCTATTATGATTTTCTCAATATTTTCACGAAGTTGGGAAAAATTTGGCGGTGTGGTCAACCCCCGTGCTTCGTAGAGTACGTTAAGCCGTCGATCCTGCGCCTGATCGCTCTCCGGTCATGTTGGATTGCCGTCACGTCGGAATATGAAAGCAAAGGAATAGAGAGTAGACTTGTGTACCATGCCCTTTTTCCCCGCTGGGAAATGCATTTTCGCACCCCTGCACGAGCCAGGGAGTGAGGGACTCATGGACAAGGCCAGAATACCCACTTAGACCCAGCGACACCCTCCTCACCCTGAATTGGGAGTGTCAGAGGCTCCCTTGCGCATTCACTCTGACAATCGTGGATGAACCGACTGAGGAAGTTCAAGGAGGAGACATGAGGCGTTAGTAAAGACGCCTCCTGCCATCCAGCCTCCTCCTCCTTGTCAAGCATGGTACCCACTATACTTGGCAGTGAGAGAACTGCTCCGATGAGGGACACCAGAGGATGTCGCTGTGGTCCCCAGGCCGGACATTCTGCCACAATGTGGGCCGCCGTATCGACAGGCGCACTACACTGATTGCAGATAGAGGACTCTTTCCGTCGTGCTACCTGATACAAGCACTTTCCGAAACATCTGTGTCCGGTCAGTACTTGCACCAGCCTAAAGGTAAGCTATCTGTGCCGCCTAGCTGACAATTGTTCGAGGCTAGGACGAATCGCCTCCACAGTGAACACACCGGCAATTGGAGATTCGAAATGCTCCTTCCAAGCTTGAATCAAGACCCTGTCGGCAAGGGCCCTGACTCTATGAACCTCGTCAATTTCGAGACAATCACCTCCAGACCTTACGGCAACCCTGCACTGGTAAGTTGACGCCAGTGCATCCGCCTACATTTCACACGGGGGATCACCCGCCAAGAGTTGTGTACTGCCAATCCACATTGGAGCAGCGTGGAGGATTTATGCTCTAAAAACCTTCTCTCATATGAGTGAGGAGGCCTGTGCCCAGCTGTGGGACGTTAATAGGCTGCTACTTACCATATACATAAATATACTTACTTTGTTTGTTTCATTATACTTTAATTGTTTACGAGGGTGTCTGAAGAAAAACTAGGACTAATTGGCGCAGCACGCAGGATTATTTATTGATTTGTCGTCAAGAGACGGTTTAAGCATGTGGAGAGAACGAATGAAAGGAGACTGACAAGAAGGACCAAATCCAGGACATTTTAAATAAGGGCTAGGACAAGAGTATTCTAAACCGGCGAATTTGAATGAAAAGTTTAATGAGAATGAAAGAAGAGTAGGGGATTTCCAAGGATCATGGCAAGTGGAAAGTCGTGGACTCTGCCTGCCCCTATGGGAAAGAGGCGTGATGCTATGTATGTATGTCAACAAAGTGACCGAAAAAACCGATACAATACTTAATACCTCTAATACGAGTATGTCAATAAAGTTTGTGCTAAAGCTTGCTGCTTATGATGTCAGCACGTAACCGTGGCTTTTTATATGTGGATCTAGTTTTACAACCTTATTAACTGTCTTAACCGGTAAAGATGTTCCCAATTTCAACAGCAGACATACTTCATACAATATTAAACACTTATCTCTGTAAATTTATTGACGAATGCTACGTCGAATACCCAAAATAAAACAAAAAATATTTACTACCACACAACAGTTATTATAAAAGTATAATAATAGGATTTATTAGCATATATATTTATTCAAATTACTGGTTCTATTAGACAGTTATCAGTAACTTACCGAAAATAATTGCATGACCTCTATCTGCCCTTGGAAGCTACGACTTATTTAATGTCCAGATTTAGTCAAAAAGATAATATTTTGAAAAGCACTTTATAGGTTTTGATACTGGAATGGATCATTAACACTTTTTGGTAAAAGTTATTTAAAAATAAAACGCGAGACCACACGACTGAAGTAATTTTTTTTTTTTTTTTCGCTGGGAAATGCTTTTGCGCACGTCAGATGAAGTCAACTCCATCCGACAGTGTGGGACTCGCTGGCCGCACCAGAATACCCACTAAAACCCAGCGGAACCCTCTTCATCCATATGCTGGGGGCCAGATGTTCGCTGACGCATTCAGCTCTGGCACTCAGGATGAATCCGACTCAAGGGTTCAAGGAATGGGAAGCAAACGGGCAAAACTGCGCCTTCTGGCACCCCTTCTCCTCCGGCGGCCGGGAGGAGCACCGACCGCAATCTCCCTTTCCCTCTCTAATGCCTCCTTCTGCAAGATGACAGATTCACAAAAGGAGGCCACAGCTCTCCAACGTGACTCCCCACCGAGCATAGAACCAACTACGCTCGACAAAGAGAGGTTACTTCCAATCAGGGATACCATGAGATGGCGTTGTGGTCCCCAGGCCGGGCATTCTGCTAGAGTGTGGTGCGCCGAGTCAACAGCCGCTCCGCACACTCGGCAGGCAGGAGACTCCACACAGCCCACAACCTGGTGCAGGTACTTATCAAAACACCCGTGTCCGGTTAACACCTGCACCAACCTGTAGGACAAAGAACCGTGACGTCTAGCAAGCCAACCCAAGTGGGGACGGATCGCGGCAACAGTGACCACGCCCGCCTCAGAAGTCCTTAGGTCTTACGACTGAAGTAATGCGCTAGTCTCTCTATCTTCATTAAGTCTAGTCTAAGTCTAGTCTAATTATATCCCCCACTCAAACAACTTTTGTGTATATAATTATAATAGAGGACTTGAGAGTATGGGCTATAGTTAGTCACGTTTTAAATCCACATACAAATCTTTCTATAGAAATTTCAATAGGAGATCGTAGATTCTTATATCTCTTTTTGCATTACCTCTCGTTATTACTAACAAAGCGTATCATAAAATGTCATAGAGTGCCCTCTCCAGCGATCAAAGCAATTCAGTTTCCGCTTCAGAAATTTTTGAATGAAAAGGGAGCTGAATTGAAACTAAACGAGATATCCATGCACTAGAGTTTCATTGTCCATTAATCACAAGGAGCCATTGCTGGGCAACGTCGTATCAATTTGTGAACTAGAAGTTATCTCCGGTAACTATTGAAAAGGGAACGGTACCAGACTTTGAATAAAGCTTTTTACGTTTCTGTTTCTGATGCATAAATAATATATTCTCCAGATTATCATCGGGTCCACAATTGCGATAAAAATGTAGCATCAAATAGAACTAACCCCTTCATTAGCGACTTCGAGTACGCAACAAAATAAAAAAAATGGTATAAAACACACTGGTTTTTATCTTTTATATTATTTACGATAAACATGTCTATAAAGCCTTTTATTTCTTCGTCTTGAAAACTTTACATAAGGTAATATGGTATACAAATAAGGAAAATATACTGTGTAACTAATATTAGATTAGATTGTCTCTATATCACATATGTGTAATACATATATCGTGTTAGATATTTAAAAAAAGGAACCGTCGTCTTATCTATTGAAATACACTGCATATATTTCAATTGTGTATGTTGATTAACTGCTATAAAAAAAACTAGTTTTAATCATGAAAAGAACTAAGATATGAAGGAAAAGTTAAAAAAAATACACAATTATAAGTATACTGGTAATTGTAGCTGAGATTATAAAGAGTTAATCTAAAATATGTCAAAGGCCCCTACGTATGAATAGTATCCTATAAAATCCTTATTTTGTAAGATAGTTTTAAAAATAATTTAGTGCGTCCGCCGGCGGAGACTAATTCTGATTGGTCAACCGCAGGCCACCCCCCTCCTGCACCTACCTCAGCACCCGCGACCGCCCTCTCCCACTCGTCACGGCCTTAGGCTGCCTTTCTACTAGAGATGTGCCAAGCTACGTTACTAAGGATGCTTTTGATATCTGACAATCACATTCATTGGTGCACATAACTTGAACTGGTGGAAATGGATTCAACTGAGATATGTTTTTATATGGAAGGATGTGTGCTATGGACATCTATGTGCAGAACATAGCACCTACAGTATAAACTATTTAGCTACTTAGCTTAGTATTGGTGGAAACGGTCACATATTTTCGTAGCGTATATTTCACTCTGTCGCAGCATAGCTACACGCAGCACATCTATGGTGGAACAGCACCTTATGGGTGCCTTTCGATGTGCTATGCTACATTGTTATGGATGCGTTTGAGATCCTCCAAACCCATTACTTGGTGCTATGCATTGCATCCCATCCATAGCGTAGCACTGGTGGACACGGATTCAACTAAGATGTTTTTATATGGAAGGATGCGTGCTATGGATGTCTGCTATGGGCCGTCGCGAGGGGTGTAGTTATGTGTGTAGGTTGGGAGGTAGGAGACGTAGATTGGCGCTGCTCCTACCCCCTTCCTAAATTCTCAGCTGGAGTATCCCGGAGTACCAGGGTAGATTGCGTCAACCGATCCTCTGGTGCTCCACTATGAGATGGGGCGGGTATCGCTGGGTTTTAGTGGTGTATTCTGGCTTATTGCCAGCGACTCCCACACTCCTGTTCAGATTTTGTCTGAACGAGGTGCGTAAACACTACACAGGTACATAGTTTAGTGTTGGTGGAAACGCTCACATATTTTCGTATAGTAGATTTCACATATCTGGTGTAAAGGCACCCTTATGCTGCTGGAACACGATTCTTCCGCTACTTTGGCGTTCAAGTTCAGCTCAATCTTCTAAATTAAAGTGTAAGTGGCACTTATTCCACATGCAGCGCCATTCTTCATAGGCAATTTTTATTATCATCCCTTACTTCCTTTTCATTTCCCACTTCATTAGAACTCTTTATTACATAGTATATTGTTACATGGCATTAGTATGTATTGAATTGTATTATTATTTAAACACCAAGCGTAATAAATTGCAAAATTATAGGGGTATTCCAAACCGTGCTTGGATGCAGTAAAACCAGGCTTCGCGAAAGGCTTCAAAAACTTAAATAGAAGACAGGTAAGGTATGCAATGGCAATTGCAACGGAACACTACAGTACAAAGGGTATGTTAAAAACCATGGGCATTGCGGAAGACGAGAGGAAGAAGAGACAATAAGGCACCTTCTGTGCGAATGTAATGGCTTAGCTAGGATACGAATGAATCTGCTGGGAGTGGCCTCTCCGCAACCAGATGACTTTAACCTAAAGCCTACTTTCAGACTTTTTGAGTACATTTAAGGGAGATTAAAGGATGGGGCGTGTACAAAAGATCCACAAGGGTCGAAGTGCATCCGCTGCCTAAGTGGGCCCCACCGCGAAATAATAATAATGCATTATATTTAGTTCATCTGCCGTCCCATATTAAACAAACACCACAATAATATAACAATTACTCATTTTTTCCTTCATCTCTATGGCTTTTTCATTTTAAGTGATTATTTAATATAACAGCATAGGCTGATTTATTTTATTATTGTTTATTTACCTTTATATAGCATATTTTTCCCAACCTTAGGCAAATATTAATAGCAAATATTAAATATTATCTTAATAGAATTCCCAATATAGATTTTTGCATTGGCCCGACTCGGGACTCGAACCCAGGACCTCATGTCTGTAGTCCAACATGCTACGCATATTGAGCATGCTAATGAAAAGTTTGAGTTCTGAGTTTGAGTTTGCGCCTTATCTCTCTTCGGTCGTGGCGGATTGACGTCACATTGGACTATGAGAGTGAAGGATTAGAGAGTACACTTGTTGTGTACTATGCCTGCCAATCCGTAGTGGAGCAGCGTGGTGAGTCTATGCTCTAAAAACCTTTCTCATATGAGTGAGGAGGCCTGTGCTCAGCAGTAGGACGTTAATGGCCTGCTACTTACCATATAGTACATTTATCTATGTAGTTTAATAGAATATTGTTAGGGTTGTCACATTTTCTATACTATGATCTATCTTGTTACATTTGCCTATTACATATATACTAATGTAGATAAGCGTGACTGAACGAATAAATATATATAATAAAAGGTTTATTGTTTGTTTGTTTATATACGTGCCGGGTGGGAGAGTTGTGTAAAAGGATTTCCCCAGAATTTGCAAAAACATTCGCCTTAGACTCAGATCTGAGTAGATCCTTACTAAACGCGAATTGTGACAACCTGCGAACCTGGAAGAAGCAAACGACCACAGCCTGAACTCAGACCAGAAGATCGAAGCCCAGACACTCCATACTACTGAACTGGGCCTTTTCCATCCAGGTTTTTAACCATCATGTTCTAATAGCTATGTTAAAGAAACGAGGTCCTTGGTTGATAAATGCAAGTTTACTCTTTATACGTATGTTTCGATACGTTGGTGATTATAAAAAAAAACTTAAGTAACATATCCCTAGGTAGATTAGAAAGTCCACTGAAACTTTCCCTGTTGCAATCTTGTAAGAAATTTATTCTTGCAAATTGAAAAAGCTAGTAAAAGTTGCAAGATAAGTTGTTCTATACGTCGTCGCCTCAAAATGTTCTTCTAGTCTTGTATTATTTGTGCTAAAAGTTATGCTAGTGTACAATGTTCCCGAAGTTTCGATAACAATGTGCTTCGTAACTTTGAATGATGCGATTTCAAAATTTTAGCACGACTTTAAAGATATACGGTTTTTTATCATCGTTTTATATCAATCTAGATTTGATTTGATTTCTGCAAGAACTATATATTATAAAAAGAAACACCAACTCACATTAGCTAATAACTTTTATTCTCTCCACTATTTAAATATAAACAACTTGCACTAAACTAATAATTACTTCACTATTTGAATTTATACAATTGAGCACTATTTCTCTATAAAAACAACTACAATAAGAAGCAGCTCGCAAGACTATATCCACACAATCGTTCCGCTCGTTAAAGTTACCTCGAATTTTTTAGTGTTGCCACTTTATTACTTAATAACTCACAATATTTCAGAGCTATCAGTGTTGTCACCCAACTATCTAAAGTCTAACACTTACTACCTTTGTTTCAAGTTGGGAAATGCTTTTATGTACCGCATTCTCAAATATAATCAGGAGTGTGGAACTTGCTGGCAAGTCAGAATAAGCGTTAGATAATCAGTCTTAACTGTTCCTGAATCCTTCTGTATTTTACGCTATTACATATTGTAATATGACTATGGGGTCTTTATCGCAGCCTCGCGTTTTTTATTCTTTCTGTGATATTGTTTCTGCTTTTCTCAGTGCTGCACCCTGTAATGATTTTCCTATCTTTTACCTTAATGATTATGCCCTAACTGATTTTGATCTGGCTAGCCAGAATACCCTCCTCATCTTTTAGCGGAGGACCAGAGGGTCAGTAGATCTCCGTGGGAACTACGGGCGGAGGTTCTCGCGATCTCCTATCAGAGTAGAATTGCTGCGCGTGCATCCGGTAGCGAGGAACCGAACAATGATCAGGTCCGGAGAAGCAGGGCTCTCACCGACAGAACACCGATTGAAAAGTGGAGCCAAGACCTTGGATTCCCAAATGCGGGTGTGAACACGGTGGCAGCGATCCGTCCACACCGGGAGAATTGGATCACTAAGAGGCATGGATCTCTTTCCTACCGTCTGGTGCAGGTGCTGACGGGGCATGGATGCTTAGTCTGGCAAGTATCTGCATCAGATAGGTCGTAAGGGAGCGCCCGTCTGTCATGAGTGTGGTGCCACTGTAGATACGGTGCACCATACGTTGGCAGAGTATCCGGCGTGGGCGCCCCAGCGGCATATGTTGTTGTCGCTGGTCCGAGGAGACCTCTCTTTGTTGAGCATAACTGATGTGATGCTCACCAGCGAGTTTGGATGGAGGGTGGTTGCCTTCTTTTGCGAGACCGTCATCTCGCAAAAGGAGGCTAATGAGAGGCAAAGGGAGGATGCGGCTGATGCCCTCCGTCTCCGTCGGAGGCTGGGTGGCAATAGGCGCCAGTATGCGGTCTACTATTTCCCTCAGTAAACTGTAGACTGTTATAGGTGGCATTATCCAGGTCACTAGAGTGAAATGCGAAATGGGACGCTCTAGTGATCTTATCCAAGGATGACGAAGGATGCGGTGGTTATTCTGGTTTCAGCGAGTCCCACACTCCCGGTTTGAAGAATCCTTATTCTTCCGGGGTGCGTATGAGTATTTCCCAGCGATAAAAAAAGAGGGTCAATAATCTACCCTGGTGCTTTTACATTTCCACTGGAATACTTAGGAGAGGCAGGAGAAACGCAAAAATACGCTTATTTATTAAAACATCAGTGTGAACTATCTAAGTTGAAAGATATCTAAAAGCACTTGGTATTTAAGCAAATTTCAGCATGCCTCTTTTCATAATAAAGATTTAATTGGTTTAAAAAGCAATTGAAATCACCTAGCATTGCTCTTAAGAGCCAACTTAGTATTTACTGTTACATTACGATTAATGAGGACTTTATGACGAATTTATAATCATTGCAAAAGGTAGATTATATGTATCACTAGCAGATCCGACATACTTCGTTCTGTCAGCAGTACTTTTGTGACAATTCAAATGATTTTGAACTTTGCGCAGCGGTAAGAAAGAGCAAACTGACTCTTGCTTAGACAAGAGTAAGTACTTGTAATTTATTATGAACTTTATTGAAGAGCAATAACGGTCAAATTGATTCTACATTTTAGTTACAAAACTTTTGCATGGTAAACAGAAAAGGGATGTTTTTAGGATTTTCCTCTGCAATTATTCGAATTTTTCTCGCCGTAAAAACCATCCTTGGACTTCAACGAACATTAAAAAAACAATTGTCAAAATTGACCCAGGCATTGTTGAGTTATGCGGTTACCAACACATTTTGCGATTCATTTTTATATTATATAAATACTAAACAAATCACAATCGATTAAATGACACACAGAATCTATTTTGTTTTGAAACAAAATAAATGCCATATTTACATAACCTAGTGATGAATTAATAAAACCGTTGCTATAGACAACGGTCTAATAATTCATGTCACAACCTTGTGGATGCGTGGGAGTGCGTGGGTGGATGCGTGGGAGTGCGTGGGTGGATGCGTTGGTGGATGCGTGGGAGAGTGTAGGTGGATGCGTGGGAGTGGGTGGGTGTGGGAGGGTGTGTGGAAACGCGTTTATAAGCATTGAAGAGACATTAGACATCTTGCCAGTCTTTGTGCGCTTCGTTGCAGAAACAAATGACTATCCACATATATTTTAAAAAAATGGTAAAGGGTTCATGGAATTTAAAAAATGAATAGCCTAAAACCTTCTGCAATTAATTCCGCGTCGAATGGTCATAGTCTCATGCCGATCGGTTTAACAGTTTTCAAGTACATCGATAACAAAGAATAATAAAGTTGCTTATATATATAGATTCATTTTAATTGTTGTGTAACGTATCCTTAACAAAACCTCATTGTAACCAATCACTTACTATAACGATTAGTATCTAAATCCCATAAATTTCATTATAGCTACTATGTGTTTACACAAATCATAAGCGCGGGATTAATTTGAACAGTTTTTGTCAAGTATTCCATGACGCAAACCCAAACTGAAGTCAATTTAATAATATGTAATTTGTTAAAGAAAATAAAACCGATTTTCTTTTGCTAAGTTCTCATGTAATGGTGTATCTGAACAAAAACGTTTCCGATTACATTCGCAGATTTCCAGCTAGCTTTTCTTTTGATTAAGCTTGTTCAAATAAGTTTTATCTAACTTTAAAGGTAGAATTTTCCTCTTTAGAATAAGAAATTTGAGTAAAGTAAGTAGTTGAAAAAATTGGATATTAATTAGAATAAAATTAAATTTTTCTACGTCCCACTGCTGGACACAGGCCTTCTTTGATTGAGGCTTTTCAAAGCATAGACCCACCATCTGTGTAGGAAAATATAATGAGCAGGGTAGTTACAAGGGTTTCCAGAGCCGCTGACTAATACAACGACCAAGTCCGGAGGATCAAGGCTCCCGCCGACAGAGCTCTGATCGAAAAATGGAGGAAAGATCTTGGATCTCCAACTGCGGGTAATGTCATAGTGGAGGCGATCCGTCCATACCTGGACAATTGGCTCACCAGGGGGCACGGATCTTTTTCTAGTGTAGGTGCTGACCGGCCATGGTTGCTTCAGCAAGTACTTGCACCTGGTCGTTAGCCGTGAAGAAACGCCTGCCTGTCATGAGTGTGGTGCTCCTGTAGATACGGCACACCATACCCCAGCGGCATGTCTCGTTGTCGCTGGTTAGAGCATAATTGGGGCAATGCTCTCCAGTGAAGTTGGGTGTAGGGCGGTTGCTTTTACGAGACCGTCATCTCGCTGAATAAGGCAAATGAGAGACTAAGAAAGCAAGAGGCTGAAGCTCTCCCTTGCCGTCGAAGGAGACTTGGTGGCAGAAGTCGCACATATGCGCTTCATGCTTCACCCTATTGAGTGGTAGGTCCTCGTTGCGGTGTTATCCGGGTCACTACCGTGGAATGCAGCTAGGGAACCTCTAGTGATCTCACTCAGGAATGAGGAGGAATCCGCTGGGTTTTAGTGGGTATTCTGTAAACAGTGAGTTCCACACTCGCGATTGAAAAGTCTATCATCGGCGTAAGTCAAGTCAAGTGCGTAAAGGCATTTCCCAGCGCAAAAAAAAAGGAAAATATCAAGTGATATGGGTAGCCTGCCAATTAGCAATGATGCATAATAGAGGTCTAAGCCATATCGTATCAAAAACCTATGGTTACAAACATAGTATCTCGTAGTCAGAGCGAACTTTAAACAAAATTAAATGTTTATACATTGAACTAACAAAAACTTGTTTCATGAACAAACGGTTTCATTACACGAACATCATTAGCGATGTTGCAAATTTGCATCAAGTAACATCGTATGGGACCGCTCGAGAAACTTGAAACTTCGATACCCGTCGCTGTCTCTTCTCTTCGCTTTGATATAATTATATCGAAATACAAAGTGAAAAAATTTTGTATCAATATAGTTATTAATTTTTTAAAGTTATCTAGCGAACAAACTTGATGACTAAGACGGTATACTACCTGAAGACCAGATCAAAGGCAAACTTTCCTAACTTCATTCGTTATACGAGCTATTTTTTATGTGGCTAATAGATTAGCGATTGACTGCGATCAAACCTGATGGTAAGTGGTGATACTATCTAAGGTAAGCAGAGACCACGTCCTTCCACTTGCCACGATCCGTGCATATCCCCTTCGCTTCTTTCATTCTCATTAAACCTTTCATACAAGTTAGTCGGTTTAGAGTACTCTTGACCTGGCCCTTATTGAAAATATCCTAAATTTAGTCCAGGAACGTTCGCATTGGTCTTATCCTTCCAACTTTCCCATTCGATCTTGACTCATAAATCCTTTTTGTCAGTCTCCTTTCATTCATTCTCTCTACGTGCCCAAACTATCTAAGTACACCTTTCTCAATTTTAGTCACTACATCTTCTTTTTATATCACAATATTCTCTATCTAAGATATAAACACGATAACCTGAGAAATAATTTACCTCTTATGGTTTCTACACAATATCATGCCGGAATACAAATTTCTTGCTTGGCGGTACGTCTTTGCTGTTTGGGTAGTAATTAGCCACGGCCGAAGCAGCCTACCGATCCATTCAAATTTTCTAAATACGCCCTACTGTGGATTGAATCCGGGACCTCTGCTACCAAAGCAAATACTCGCACCACTGTGCCAGCAAGGCTGCCGTCCTTCCTTTCTCAATAATAATCCTATCCACATCTGTGCTATCTGATAGCGTAGTTTTCAATCCCGTAGGAATATAGGGAAATCCGTTCTTTTTGAATGTCTACTTCGTGAACGGAGTATGTATGCCGATTTTCGAAACAAACAGACGAATAGTTTGTGAGATCTCACAATGATTTATTGTTTGTTATCTATCTAAATTAATTATAAGAAAAAGGAGAAACTACTGTACCGATTTCAATAATTTTCACTGTTAGAAAGCTGCATTTCCACTGAGCGACAAGTTATATTACTTTCTCAAAAAAAAAAATAGAGATCCCCAAGAAAAAAGCATTAATGTAACCCAAGATCTAATAAGTCACAAAAAATCTGTCATCGCGTGCGCTGTGGAAACTATTGATGATAGAACAAAAAAATGTTTTACTATATTATAAAAGGTATTATATCTATAAAAAAGTAATTAAACTATATTATTGACACCTCTGTATTAATCCTTATCCTATTAAATGATATTTTATTAAAGACCGCCTTAGAAATTTTGCTGTCGAGATTTTAGACTACAATTTTGTCAACATATTGTTCAAAATTCACATTGTTAGCCGAACTTATTTTGTAAGCATTGCAAAAAATAACTTAAACCCGCTGAGCCGGTCCACTGGAAACTTTTCCCGTTGAAATCTTGTAAGAAATTCATCCTTGCAAATTGAAAAAGCTAGTAAAAGTTTCAATAAAAGTTGTTGTACACGTCGCTCGAAATGTTCTGCCTGTTTTATATTATTTTATTTCGTTAATAAAAAGTTAGAAAGTGTACAATGTACTCTAAATGGCGTTGCTTTACCGTTGAGAGACTAACTAAGGAAAACATTAAACGTTGTTATTAAATAATCTATCATTTTCTCATATCGTCACTGGAAAGAAAACCCAACAATGCTTTCCAGCGCCATATATCAAGTTGATATTAAAACTAAAATTTACGTAGCCCTTTAATGCAGTTTTCACTGGTCAAGTGTTCCCATGCGTCTTGCTCAAAGAAGAACCCAAGAGGGACTCAGTGGGGTGTCGTTTTTTTACATTGTCATTATAGTTGTTGCGGATAAGAGCACTGAGTCTAGCGCATCGCCGCCCCCCCCTTCACTCTTCTAAATCACCATCCGAGATCGCCCTCTCTCCTACTCGTCACGCCGTATGTACGTGCCGAGTAGGAAAGTTGTATAAAAGGCTCGTATAGGGGCGGCCCCCCTAAGAGCCCGTCCTCCATTCCGGTTACGCTGTAAAAGCCAGTAGGGCTAATAGCTAAAGACACACCGACCAAAAATAAAGTTTGTACATGATATTTCGCCTTAGGCTCATCGATCGGAGTAGATCACCTTTTGTGAACATTTAAGAATCCAAAATTTTGCCAAACCGAACTCCGAAGATGTAATCACGGATAACTGAACAACCAAACCCTGAAAAACCCAAGCACCTAACCTGGATAACTGATCCTCCGTACCCTCAAGAACCGAAGATCGAAGCTCAAACCCAATACCATCCACTGAACCTGTCGGGATTTGCCTGATCCTGAATCCGACCGCAACAATAGTATAATTTCAATTTATTTTACATAACTTGACGGTCTCGTTAGCGTAGTGGTGCGACTACTCGCTTTGCTAGCAGAGATTCCAGGTTTGATCCCCGGTAGGTCGAATTTAGGAAGGCCTAGTGGGATTCAGCTAGTTACCACCTTACCAGCAAATACTTACCGCAGCGAATAGATTTGTTTTCGAGTACGATACGGTGTAGGAGTAATATTTTAGCGAAAATTAAATTTCCAACATATGTTCCTTTTCCCCTCCCTCTATATTTCGGAAATCTAAAGTTTTAGATCTGTATAAATATAAACGAGACTTAAAAATTAGCTTAAGAAGTTTCACTTCTGACATGTGTACTTTGTACGCACGTCCTTTTATTTTTCATCTGTTTTTAACATTTGACATTGACAACCAACAATTTCTGATCGCAACTATAATATTATAAGGACTTCTGCGGGAT
The DNA here is from genome assembly GCA_015832385.1 of Elymnias hypermnestra. NCBI lineage: Eukaryota > Metazoa > Arthropoda > Insecta > Lepidoptera > Nymphalidae > Elymnias > Elymnias hypermnestra. The sequence goes on along the minus strand of JACTOM010000935.1, from coordinate 1,552,747 downwards.
ATTTAGATATAAATACAGTATATGAACCTCAATGTTTTCACAAAAGCAAAATTTAAGCAACTTAATGTTTCCTCTTGACGGGTTCCCTCGGTTTCACACATTATTTAACATTACACGCCATTAATATCCATTTCTTAGACATTACAAGATTCCAAAACTTGGGGCGGAAATTGTTACGCTGGGTGCTTTATATGAAAAATGTTGAAATTATATGTATTGTGGCATCGCGTTTATACTAATATTTTTTACCAAAAGTTATCTAAATATATCTTTCATTTAGATTCTGGGAATTTTCATTCACGATAAAACTATTATGTACTTACGCGTTATAATGACTTTTTTTTTGTCGCTGGGAAATGCATTTACGCACCCCGACTGTGGGGTTGGTAGTGTAGGGGAAGAACTCGCAATACCCACTAAAACCCAGCGGGACCGTCGTCAACCATGAGTGGGGAGCCAGAGGTTCGTTGAGGCATTCCTCTTTGGCCCCTCGATTATAGCTTATGTTCTAGATAGGGACAAGTTGTTTGAACTCTCTCCTCTTGTTTCCTACTCCCCTTCGTCGAGGCCGGAGTTCCTCAGCGTCATTCACCCTCTCCCTTTGTTGTGCCTCTTTAAGCGAGATGACCCACCAGGCCTGCGCACTGATGAGAATTGCATCTATAATACTAGCCAGTGAGAGGTCTGTGCCGGTCAGCGACGTCATAATGAGTCAACTTGCGTTGCTACTCATATAATTATCATCGCAATAATTATAACTGTGTCTCCTTTATCCTAACAACCTTAGTCGTCTTCCAACATCCTTCAGTACAACCTTTCTAACTTCAAACGAAAAGCGAAAGTGCTTTATTGGTGTAATATATATATTTAATTTATTTAGATCAATCACAGAATGTCACTTGTACGTACAGATCTGTAAAACAATGGGTATTGCTTAAAACTAAGTAACATTCCAAAAACATGATCGTAACTTGCACTTAATATTTGGGAAACTACTCGGACATATATAATGAGAGAATATGAAAACTAAACACTAAAAAAAACCTAAAAAGATAGTACAATAAAATAGTGAACGTAATGTTCATTAGAATATAGTTCCTATTTTAATGTTTTACCAAAAACACTAAGGATGTCACCAAAGATGTCTATATTACAGGAGACGATGGAATATTTATTATAAAGTTTTTTTTTAAATCTCATTTTAAAGGAGCTTCGTCCAAATTGGACTAAAACGCTCCGTACAGTTCTCCATTTACATATCTAATGGAACATGATAATACCACTAATCATTACATACTTCGGAGTCCATTTTTATGTAGCTGTAATAGTGCCTTGGCTACCGCCGTAAAAGGGCAAGCCAAGGCGCTGTTACCGCCACCAACTTCCTGAAGTGTAGAAAACTTCTGGTCTGCAACACTCAGGGCAATTAGGTGTAGAAAATTTTCCCATCAGAAATCGGAACTTATTTGATGGAACATGTCCGGACCGCATTCTTAGAATAAGCACAGCATCCTGGCGTTTTACAGAACAATTGTTAATCCAAGATTGAATCAGATTCGTCTGCATGGTATTATAAAGTTGTGTCATATAGTAAATAGGATTGTGTGCTGTTTTGCTTATTCCACAAAAAGGTACACAAAAAATATCGAAAATTATGCTGCTCTTATTTCTACCTATTATATTGATGTTACTTAAAAGATTAGTATCAATGTGGTTGTGAATAATTTTATAAAGAATTAACATGCTTGATATTTCCCGTCTAATCCGTAACAATGGTATATTAAAATGTATGAGGTGCAACAAATAATTGGGTAACTTTAATTATTACTTATAGGTTTGAGTTCTTAAAAACCTATTTTGAATTCTCTCGACATTTTCTATATGAATGTTAAAGTAAGGTGCCCTAATGATTGATCCATACTTAAAAATGCTTCTAACCATGCTGTTGTAAAGTAAAGCGTGAGTAGTAGGATGTTTAAAATCCTTAGATTCCCCTGTAATAAAGCCAAGAATCTTGTTAGCACGAGAGAATATATTGCTTATACGACTGGTGAATGATAATGATGAGTCGAAAATTATGCCTAAATCTCTTACCTCGGATGTTCTTTTAAGACTTTGCGAACCTAATGAGTGAATATGAGTAATAATATTTAGATTCAATGTGAAAGTTATACATACATACATAGCATCTCGCCTCATGCCCATAGGGGTAGGCAGAGATCACATCCTTCCACTTGCCACGATCCTTGCATATCTCCTTCGCTTCATTCACTCTCATTACACCTTTCATACAAGTTCGTAGGTTCTTCCCCTTCCAACTTTCGCATTCACTCTTGACTCATAAATCCTTTTTGTCAGTCTCCTTTCATTCATTCTCTCTATGTGCCCAAACCATCTAAGCATACCTTTTTCAATTTTAATTGCTACATCTTTTATATCACAACGTTCTCTTATCACACTATTTCTTACTTTGTCACTCAGTTTCAATCTACTTATACTTCTCAAAGCTCTCATCTGTATAGCATTTATGTCACTTATGTGATTCTTCTGCCATAGCCAACTTTCACTACCATACATAAGTGTTGGTACCAACACTCCTACATGCACAGCCAATCTAGCCTTTTGAGACACCATCTGGCTATTTATAAGGCGTGCAGAGCTCCATTTACCATATTCCCTGCATTCACTCTCCTTTCAATATCACTTTCACATGTTCCATCTTTTGTAAAATTAGATCCCAAGTATACAAATTCTTTCACCTCTTCCACTTGTTCCCCATCTATCAAAATATTGCCANTTTAGCATTTATGTCACTTATGTGATTCTTCTGCCATACCCAACTTTCACTACCATATATAAGTGTTGGTACCAACAATCCTGCATGCACAGCCAGTCTGGCTTTTTAAGACACCATCTTACTATTCATAAAGGCGTGCAGAGCACCATTTACCATATTCCCTGCATTCACTCTCCTTTCAATATCACTTTCACATGTTCCATCTTTTGTAAAATTAGATCCCAAGTATTTCACCTCTTCCACTTGTTCCCTGTCTATCAAAATATGACCATTCATCATCTCTTTCAAAAAGCATAACTTTTGTTTTGTTAACATTCACTCTCATTCCTTTCCATTTCAAAGCTTCATTCATAATATTTACCATCTCCTGTAGCTCATTAGCAGAAAGTTATAACACAACATTTATTGATTTTGAGAGTCTTAGCTTTATCCATAATCCAATTTATTCATCTTCACTTCACTGGTGACTCCACTTCGCTTTACAATAAGTTTTCTAATATACGACGTGAACTGTAATAATAGTATAGATTATCGTTTTAACAATGTAATGCGAGTAATTCAACGTAAAATATAATCAAAAACGTTTTAAATTTTATAAATCATACGTTCTCCTTTATTAAAGTTCGTTTAAGGTTTTCTACTCGGAGAAAAACATTTCAGCAACCCGTTTACGCTATACGACGCTCTCGCTGCATTTTCTTTTAAGACGCCGAACTAAAGTGGGCTACTTCCCCTCGGGGATTCTTTACTAAACGAGACTTTCTAAGTGCACATGCATAACATCTTAATAGCTGGACCGAATGTTGCAACGAAAAATGGGTTAAACGCAGCTAAAATTACAATCTTTACCCGGCAAAATGTTTTAAAACTTTATATAATAGCTTTTTAAAGTAATAGATCGTGTAATTTCGTTAAATTTATCATCGGCTAGATGATATGCTCAATCAATCAAAAATATCTTTATTCAAATAAGCATATTACAGCACTTTTGAATCGTCAAATTATATTTTTTTCTCACACTCTGATTCTAATATACGTCTGATGATACCATCATTTGAACTTTAGATTTTAAGTCGTTCCTGACCCACAACAAACTCAGTTGGGTATTTTATTTTGTTACCATCATCAATACAATATAATATTAGTTTACTATATTTTAATTAAAATTAGAGCAATTCCTTCACTCCCAGGCGTTTCTATCGTCTAGGTAATCTTGCAACTTATAATTCGATTTTTCTATCAACTTTCTTTTAACAAAGACTTTGAATTTATTAATTGACATCTCTAGAACGTCTTGTGGGAGTTTATTATAGAATGGTATACAGTTACCTTTAAATGAGTTAATCTTATTCAGCCTGCTAGAATTTATAACAAGTTTGTTTTGGTTTCGTAAGGTATATGATGTACATTAACTCTTTTTATTAAAAGAGTCAATGTTTTTATGTACATACAACAAGTTTTCTAACATAAACAAGAATGCTTTAATGAACACCACAATAAAAATAGAGGTACAATTACTCAGTATTAGTAACTTTTAGTAAGCAATTGGTCGGTCTTACGTCTCTATTAGAAAGAGTCGGTAAAGAAGATACATTTATGTTTTTGTATGTTTGTATGGTTTTCACACCAAAACTACTGGACCGATTTCAAGAAATTTCATCATTAGAAGGTTGAATTTTCACTGAGCGACATAGACTGTAATACTTTCTCAAAAAAGAATAGGGATCCCTAATAAAAATGCATTATTGTAACCCAAGATGTGAAAAACCTGGTCACAAAAAAACTGTCATCGCGTGCACTTGGGAAACTATTGATGATAGAACAAAAAAATGTTCTACAATATTATAGGAGACATTAATATCTACAAAAAGGTTCGCGATACCATATGTCCAACTACTGTAGTTATTCCATTATAACCACATTTTTACATTTTAAAAGTTAATGAAGGTGCCAACAATAATCAAATCATATTATTCATATCTCTGTATTAATTCTTATCCTATTAATATTTATTATATTAAAGACCGTCTCAACACCTGTAAAATACTTCTTAAATTATTCAAATTGGACATTCCATTCAAAAGACATAACGAATTTAAAAATCTCTATTTCCAGAGTGTCAAATGTACAGGGAAATTCTGAGACTATAAAATATTACAAATAAATCTCTTCTCTAATATTATAGACGGAAGTTTTGCATTTTGAATATATAATAACCAAGCTAAAAATTTCTGGACCTATTTCAAAAATTTTTTCAATACCTGCAGGATATTTTTTAAATTCACTAATGTCGGACATTGTACGTAAATGATGTTACGAATTTAAAAATGTTTTAGCTAGATGTATTCGTTGTAAAATAAAATTTGTATATTGATTAGATTATAAATGTATGTATCTAATAAAAAACCTGAATGAAATAAGACTTTTATGTTACAGAAAATAAATTTATAGTCCTTGACTTTCCACTGCCACGAGATTGGTATCTAACCGGGTGAAACCGCATGGCATTGTTAGTTATTATTTTCTTTACGTAATCTGTTGATATTTTGAGGAAGAAGGAAATCCGATTAATGAAGTAGTTTCAAATATGTTCAAGAAACTCTGGTTTCCGTGTTAGAAATGTGACACGAGTGTTCTGTCAATGAAAACCACAAAATGTGGTTCTAATGACTATACTAAGGTAAAGCAGGTCGTTTGTCCTTTACTTAATGCATAAAGTTTATACCGTATAAAGATTTATTACATCTGACTGAGAACAAGTTGAAACACAAGTATTCTTGTCCAGCTTTTAACATAACTAGAGCTGGTTTAATTGTTTCCTCATTTACCATTTAGCCAAATCAAACTATCTTTCGAATCTTTACCAAAAATCAAGTTTTATCGAAGAGGTTTTACAGCATTTTTGAGTGGATAAATCTAATTTTTTTTTCTTTATATTGAAGTGACACTTCTTAAACGCATTATTGTAGTTTTTATGGATGAAACGCGCCGATTAGCGTCACGAAGATGTACAGCGTTTTTTATGCCAATTCGATTGAAGGTTATGTGCTTTTAATATTTATAAATAACATATTAAACTGCCTCATTGGTCTAGTGGTTAGCATGTTCGACTACAGACATGAGGTCCCGAGTCGGAACAATTCGAAATAGATATTGAGTTTTCTATTAAGATTTTCTCAATATTTGCCCGAAGTTGGGAAGTTGGCGGTGAGATCCACCCCACGGGGGTGGATCTCACCGCCAACTCGGTGCCTCGGAGAGCACGTTAAGCCGTCGGTCCTGCGCCTGATCTCTCTCCGCGAGTGTCGGATTCCCGTCACATCGGACTATGAGAGTGAAGGAATAGAGAGTGCACTTGTGTGCTATGCCTGCCCAAGCAGTGCCCAGGAGGCATGTGCCCAGCAGGACGTTAAATGGGTGCTACTTACTTTTACTATTATTATATTTAATAATTTCGTCATAAAATATAAAATAAAAATATGTCATAAATTCTCTTTTTGGAATTTTAAATTCAAAAACAAAATTTAATTCATAATTTCTAATATTACCAATAAACACGTGGCATTTTTATTTACAATTCGTCATTTAAGATTTCAATACATTATTTGTTTTAATTTTCAACACTTTAATATTTTAATAACATTAAATTCCTAACATACCTTTTTCCCTCCTTCTAAGTCTCGGAAATCAAAAATTTTAGATTTGTATAAATATAAACAAGTCTTAATAATTAGTGTGCCATAGAAGTTTCACTTCTGACACGTGTACTTTGTACGTACGCACTTTTAATTTTTTTAATTGTAGTGAACTATTTAAAATTATATTAAAAACCAAATCCACAAAAAGTTTTGCATCACTTTTCATCATCATCGTGTACCATGTTAGTTTATTGTACGATTTAATTTATTCAAGTTAGATCAACACGTCCAAGTTTTTTTATCGTCTAGACAATATGTATTTTCCATTTGCTTACTTTTAATAAAAGTTTTGAATAACATCTGTAGAATGTTTTTTCGAGGGTTTATAGAAGTCTAATATATAAACGTATAATTTAATACAACCCACTTGAATTTAATACGTGTTTATTTCTTATAAATTTTCTCTTAAATCTATCGATATTTCTATCGATGTTGTTATCGAACTTCAGTGACTTTTGAGTCATATTTTGAAAGGTGCCATTAACAATTCATTTTTATGCTGCTACAGCTTTCTGTTTTACAAATTATTAGGAAATGGACATATACCCTTGAAATAGTGGTTAATATAAAGCATTCACCCATGTCACATCCTTTAAAAGATATGTAATTATATGAGTAATTACAATATTTCTATAAAGGTAGCGTAAATAGCAAAGCATTAATGTCCCACTTCTGGGCACAGGTCTCTTTCCTCATAGGAAAGAGGGTTTTTAGAATACAGACCCACCACACTCCACTGCGGGATGTCAGGCATAATTTACAAGTGCACTCTCTATTCCTTCACTCTCATAGTGGGATGTGACGGCAATCCGACACGGCCAGAGAAAGATTGCAGGATTGATGGATTAACGTGCTCTCCGAAGCACACCGCCAACTATACAACTTCGGACAAATACTGAGAATTTCTGAACAGAAAACGTCCAGATATAAACCATTATAGCAGTCTTGGATGGTTGCAGTAACAGCATTATAATTTTATTATATAATTTACTTGCATCATACAATTTGATCGTAACAATTACGTATCTGCATGCCATCTGCAATTAACGATGTTGGTACGCCTTTGAAATGTACTGAACCGGAGCTTCCTAGAATCGGTCTGTCCAAACCGCAGGCTGCATCTAACAACTTCGCTCGGATAAATACAGAATCTAAGCTTTGTATTTGTTCAAGTACATGTCTTATGTTGCAACATTTTGGATAATGACCAGGCCAGTTGGTCAGGAATATGTCGGTATTCAACTCTTTGAGAGAGGATTTTGTCGAGGCACAAGTTGGGGATAAACAGCCATCGGTTCCGACGGCAACTTTTAAAAGATTAAATTAGTTCAACTTATATTTTTAAAATAACAATATAATATATTTATACTTATGGATATACAGAATCATCAGATGCATGAACAGGTGTCTGTTCACGTGAATGTGTGTACTGTAAAGTGTAGTTGTGGGATGTATAGAGTATGTAACCTGCCAAAGCGTCGCGGATGTCCGTGATCGGCGACGCTGGTTTACTCTTCCGTTCCCTAGCTCCAATGGAGGGAAGTCTATTGCGTCCAACGCGTCGAGGATATCATCTATACCCCCGAACCAAAAGACGCGTGGAATCCCGCACTTCCTTCCGCACAAAACTCAAAATCCCGCGACGGCCCTAGACCGCAGCCGTACTCAAAGCGCTTCCGAGTTTTGACCTCTTCCAAAAAGCTTCTTACCCACAGATAACAGATCTTGACAGACTATATCGCGCCATGCCCACAGAGCAACAATAAGTATATCTTTAATTAGTATCAAAGTATATCTTTCCGAATTCTGTAAGAAAAAGAAACATATGCTCCACACAACACCTCCATGGTGATTAAGTAGTAGCTAGTAATGTTTCCTTATTCTGTTTTGCTAAATAAGAAACAGATGCTCCACAAAACACCTCCGTTCTCATCAAGAAAAGACTTGAACGTGTAAAAATTTAAACGCTAAAAATATGTCTGTAATGTTTCCTAACTCTGTTTGCCAAAATAACAAGCAGTTGTCCCACAAAAGGCATCCGTTTTAATCAATAAAAGACTTAGACAAGTGAAAATGAAATCGCTAAGAAGATTAAAGTAATATTTCCTAACTTTGTTTGGCAAAATAATAAACAGATGTTTCACAAAACAACCCCGTTATGATCAAAAAAGTATTTGGACATGTAAAAATTAACACTGTTAAAATATCAAAATAATGTTCCCTAGGTCTGTTGGCCAAAATAATAAACAAATGCTCTTCAAAAGAAAAAGTTTGGTCATGTAAAAATTATAACGCTAGTAATGTTGCCTAATTCTGTTTGGTAAAATAACAAACCAATGCCCCACAAAAGACCCTCGTTCTGCTCAGGAAAAGATGTAGACGTGTAAAAATGAACACGCAAAGAATATCTAAGTAATGTATCCTAATTCTGTTTGGCAAAATAACAAACAGATGCTCAACAAAAGACGTTCGTTCTGATTAAGAAATAAATTGCTGGTTAAACTTCACTTGGCACCGCGTGATTAGTTGTGTCGTGGACTTTCGGAGTGACCCAGTTTGCTTTGTTCCAGGGTGTGCGCCATGTTCCTGCCGGAGTTCGCAAGTTTCGTGGCAGCGATCTTGTTCGCAGTCCACCCCATACACAGCGAAGCAGTGAGTATTTAAACACTTTAATGACCATTGCACTTTTAAAGATAAACTTAAACACACTATTAGCTTCGAGACTAAATTACTAACTCTTGAAGTGAATATATCCAACAAGCGTAATTTAATATCAAAAATTATACATCTCGCGGCCGATTGCAATGCGACATGCAATAGATATACGAATACGTTTGAAGCGAATGATTATTGACTAAACACCTACTCGTTTCACTTATACAGCATAAAAAGCGATACACTATTTTAATACAAGAAATACAAACAAACTTTTAATATAGCGTGAAGAAGATTCAGAAATCGGTTGTTGGGTTGAATATTTGTATTTTTAGTAAGATACAGTAATCAGTTCTGGATTTGCCTACACACAAATGTAATGTGGGAAGATTTTTTAAGATATTTGGACTCGATTCAAGTTGCACACTGAAACAAAACATTACACATTGTAACAACTGACGATTCAAAAGTGCTTTTTTAGTCTATTCTGATAAAGAATATTTTGATTTTAATTAGAATGTATTACAGTTAGTTATTTCTGAAAGAATTTAACTAAGAACCAATTCGATGGTTATTGCTTTGTTTGTTAATACAACATTTAGGTTTGAAGTTAAATATCCGTAATCGGAAAAAACAATGTAATTATTAAGAAAAGTAAAATGAAGACAAACTTGCTTGCTCATAGGAGAGAGTTTCGAACTAGGATCCACCAGTCGGCTCCAATATGAATATAAAAACCCTAAAACTGCATCTACTAATAATAAATTCTAAATAGTTACGTCCATATTTTTGAAGGTAGGAAGGCCCAATACCATGTACTTAAATAATAGACTTGTTACGGGTTCCCTTAAAATACAGAAAAACGCTTATGAAATTTATTACACATTTATTATTATTAACCAGAGTCTAAACTAATTGCCTAACTAATTAGTACTAACTTTTACCTTAACTAAGTATATCCTAATTTGGGCGCCAGGAGAGCTTATCGGTAGGGCTGGAGCTACTCTGCCGAAACCTTACCCCGGCTAGTGGGTCTCAGGGGCTATCTATTAATTGTGGTCAACAAAAGGGCATTCCTCGAAGCTTCAACAATAAAATAATCCATGTCAAAGCTAGACGCATTATAACCAATAACGCATTATAATTTTGTGTAACTCACCCCTTTTGTCCTGAACACAACACTTATATATTAACAGTTTGCTCATTTATCAAAATTAAAGACACAAATATCAGCATAAATGTCATAACCTCTTTCCACAAGCAGCTGATCCGTAATGACCGTTTTCCGACTTTTATTATAATATCGAAAAAGAACAAACCGCGTCAGGATTCGATCTTTGAATGACTTAAAACACAATACTATCGTTGATACAAACTAAGAACTGTCACTAGGCGAATATTGCTTCATTCCCCTGTGTTACCCCTCTTATACTAAACGCCCCATTCAAAATAATTAAGTCCACCAATCACAGACGTCGTGTTTAAACACGACGACTGCATCTCCGGACTGTGTTAAACCGGATGTAGTGTATGTAAACGTTTCACTGATAATTATAAAGACTTCAGCATAATAAACAAATATAGTAATTGAATAGCAAACCACAAATAAAATAATCATGATCGCTAAACGTGATTTATTGATTAAAGGTAACAATATAACACGTTGTGATCTCTAAGGTAGGTAACTTTTTACCTATTAACATCGAATGCAGGCCTCCTCACTTACAGGAGAGAGAGTTTTCTGATCCAAGCATTGAAGTCTCTCTATGAGGGTTCTAGTGCTTGTGTCAGAATAAAGCGTACACGGAGTGGTTTCCTGTCGAAAGAGGTGTTCGACAGGGATGTGCTGCGTCACCGTGGTTGTTCATCCTATTCATAGATAACTGTTTGACAGATTTAAAAGAATGTATGCATGGGTTAAGAATGAATGAATTACTCATCAAATGTTTACTCTACGCTGATGATCAAGTAATACTTGCGTCATCCGCTAACGAGCTACAGGAGATGCTAAATATTATGAATGAAGCTTTGAAAGGGAAAGGAATGAAAGTGAATGTAAACAAAACGAAAGTTATGCTTTTTGAACGAGATGAATCTATGATGAATGGCAATATTTTGATAGATGGGGAACAAGTGGAAGAGGTGAAAGAATTTGTATACTTGGGATCTAAATTTACAAAAGATGGAACATGTGA